>VZTB01000307.1:75458-94121 GCA_013397245.1 Thryothorus ludovicianus | reverse complement strand
TTTTTTTCTTTTTTTGTTTTTTTTTTTTTTTTTTATTCCTGCATTCCTGGACCCCAATCAAAAGAGCAAATCAAGGGAGGTGGAAGGGGGGAACGACGGCGAGCGAGGCAGCTGGAGCGCGGTGTGAACCCTCCACACCCCAAAAACCCACCCAACCTGCCTCGGTTTTTTTTTTTTTTTTTCCACCTAACACCCGAGCGAGCCCAAACCAAAACAAATAGAGAGGGAAAAAAAAAAAAAAAAAAACAAACAAAAAAAAAAAAAAAAAAGAAAAAAACCACCCCAAAAAAAAAAAAACCAAAAAACCATCCAACTCTGAGCGAGAGCGAAGCAGCGAGCCAGGGCTGAGGCAAGCGGGCAGGCTCGGGGCGCCGAGTAAGAGCCGAGCCCCCCAAAATCCCCCTGCACCCCGACTATGCTAAATGTAACCGGGGAGCTCTCAGGTAAGCCCGCGGCGCTGGGTGCAGGACGGGGGGCTGCTCCAACTCCCCTGCCTGCATCTGCCGGGAGTTTTTTCCCCTTTCCAAACCGACTGCTGATTTTAATTTGATGTGATTAAAACGTCTGTCTGGCTTTGGGATTGATTTAAGACTTTCCCCTCTCTAGGTCGAGTTGTTGTTCTTTTTTTTTTTTTTTTTCTCTCCTTCCCTCTTTTCCATGCATGTTTGTGATTACCAGGGAGGGAACCGCCGCCGAGCACGGAGAATTAAACCCCGGGACCGACAGAGGGGAGGAAAAGGAAAGTCGGTGGGATTTATGGGGGGCAGGAAGAGTTAGTTTTCCTGCCCGGGGCTGGATTTCGGGGCTTGACACCGAACGCCGTTGCTGGAGCAGGCGAGATTCCTCCGGGACACAGCAGCGGGATTTTGGGGTGCTGGGGAAGGGGCGGCTTTGTTCCCCTGGCCCCAGCGGCCACCCGCATCCCCGGGGCTGCCGAGGGCCGGCCGGCCTGGCGGCACACCGGTACCAGGGGCTCCTCGCCTGAAAAATGCTGGAAAACACCCTTAAAAGGTCAAAGTGTGGGCGCTGCCAGGCTCCCCGGAGTCCCGGGCGGCGGGACCGGGGCCGGGGCAGCACGAGGCCGGCGCCGGGTTCGGCTCCAGCTCCCGCGGTGCCGGCGTGACGCAGGACGGGCACAGCGGGGCGAGTGCCGGGGAACCGGAAAAGCGAGGCTGGGATCCCCAGCGGCTCCATCGCCCTCCCTCGACCCTTCCTCTCCCCCTTCCCGCTGCCGCAGGGCCCGGCGGACGTGGCCGAACCGGTGCCACAGCCGGTGCCGAGGCCTGCGGGGACGGGCGGGGAAGGGGGCGCCGAGGAGGAGCCGCGGGGCTGGAGCTCGGCCGCCACGACCCCGCTCCCCGTTCTGGGACATCGCCACCCGCGGGCTGCCCAGGCAGTGTCCCTGGCAGGGCTCGGGGACTCTCGGCATCCCCAGTGTCCCCGTGCCTATTTAGCAGGCGGTGCGAGGGCACGGTGGTGGCCGCACATCTGGGCTGCATTAGGCGCAGGCTCCGCAGGGAAATGCGGAGGGCTCTGCTTACAGGGCCGCGCTGGGGGGAGATTTATGCCCTGCTAAGTGGCACCGAGACCCATAAATCATCTCCCCACACCTCCCCGGGGCTGCAGTGCCGGTGTCCCTGTGCGGCCGTCCCAGCGTCCCGGCAGGCTCATGGGGATGCCCTCCTGGATGGGGTATCTGGGATACCCAGGAAGCAGCTGGCCCAGCAGCGTTGTGGTTGCTTGTGGCATGTGGGCTGTGGGTGACAGAGGAGTCCCAGGCTTCATCAGGGTGCTGTGGGGACATCAGGGCGTGGCTGTGGCCACCAGAAACTGCTGGTGCTGTGCTGACCCAGCCAGGCAGTGTCCCCCTGGCAGGCAATGCCGGCAGCAGGTCTGGAGGTGCCAGGGCACGTCACCCACGGCTCTGCAGTGCCATGTGGGCTGGCACTGGGGGTCCCCAGTCCCGCTGGAGAGCGGCCAGCATAGCTCTGTGCTGGTGAACCCCAGAATGGTGTTGGGGGGGCTGTTGTGGCTCCATGACCTGCGCTGGGAGCAGCAGGAAGGGATTGAGGTACCTCGCGTGGCTCCAGGGTGCTGGGCGTGCGTGCAGGGCAGCGGGGTCTGGTTGGGATTAGGGGCCTGCGCCCCCTTCGCCAGCGGGGGTGTTTCCATCGTGCTGCTGGCTGGAGCCAGAGCTGGATGGGAAATCCAGGCCCAGCTAATTACAGCCTCGCTGGAGTCTCCCGTGCACGGCCGCATTTATAAACACATGGAGGAGACAGGATGTAAACACTCAGCGCTGCGAGTGCAGGCATGGCCCGGACTGGGGGGGGGGATGTGGGGCTACGTGCCCCCCTTGCCACCACCCGCTCCTGGCATGGTGGTGTCACCATGGGATGGATGGGATGAGACAGGATGGGATAGGTGGGATAGAGTGCGGTAGAACGGGATGGATGGGATGGAAACCCCAATGTGGCGGCCGTGGGTGCTGTTGGGGAGCAAGGGCACACATGCTGTTGCTGCTGGAACTTTGGGAATGCTGTGTCCATGACATCTGGGTGTGGAATGTGTCCCCACCGTGTCGGCTCCACAGGGACGCTCCTGTGCTGCGGTGTCACCTCCCCAGACACAGTGGAGTTAAATGCCAGCAGCGTGGGGACACAGAGGTGTCTGTCTGCGAACCCATGAGCAGACACGTTAGGCTGGGAAACACACTGTGGAGGGTTAAGTGGTGCCAGTCGGTGGCCAGGACAGTGGCTGGGGTGGTGGGAACAGGGCTGCTTTGTCCTCAGGGCCACAGTCATGCCTGGCTACCGCGAGACCTCCCTTGCTGGCCCCAGGAATGGGACTGCGGGGTGGGATGGGGCTCTATTCGCCGCTGGACGCCGGCCCATCAGATACGGCACCTCCCGCCGCAGCGTCGGGGGCTGGCTCGGCTCCGTCCGCTGCCGGGGGCTGCGGGGCCAGGGGGTCTCCCCTTCCCGGCTGCCGCCCCCGCCACTAGGGTTTCGGGAAAGCGGCTCTGGGCGGGCTGTGGTCTCTGAACCCTCGGCGGCTCTGCCCACAGCATGCCCAGAGAACAGCTCACCGTCTCCATGGCTGAATTCCCGCTTCGGCTGCTGGCCGGGAGGTCTAGCCAGCACTGCCGCCTGCGCCCGCTGGGCGGGTGGCAGGCCAGGGGTCCCGGGTGTCACCCCAAAGGCGAGTGGGCCATGTCCCCTCTGCCATGTGTGTGAGGGATGTCTGTGGCATCACTGGTGTATCTGGTGTGGGTGCCCCAAGGTGTTGCTGGCAGAGCAAGGGGTGCCTGCTCCCGTGGCCCGCCATCACCCCGGATCCTCGGGTGTCCCCAGGGCCCAGCGGGTGACCCTGGGCAGGCACGCCATGAACTGCTTACGTGGGCTGGGAGCATCCTGGCCGTGCTCCAGGGCCGGTTTTGAAACCCTCGGGCTCTTCCTCTCCGACGTCACCAGGATCCAGCTGTGCCGGCTGGAGCCTCCCTCCTCCATTGCCTGTGCTGGTGGGTGCCCGGCGCCAGCCGCTGTGACAGGGGTGAGCAAGGGACAGCGGGGACAACCACTGTGGCTGGGCCATTGTCGCCACTGTGCCGTGGTCACTGTCACAGCTGTGCCGTGGTCACCGTCACTGCTGTGCCACTGTCATCATCACTGCTGTGTCATGGTCACCCTCATTACAGTGCACTGTCACTGTCATTGTCACTGTCACTGTCACTGTCACTGTCACTGTCACTGTCACTGTCACTGTCACTGTCACTGTCACTGTCACTGCTGTGTCATGGCCACTGTCTCCGCTGTGCCACAGTCACTGTCACTGCTGCGCCAGAGTCACCATCGTCACTGTGTCATGGTCACTACTGCCCAGTGCCATCTGTTCTGTGCATCCCAGCATTCCCGTCCCTCAGATACCCACCTCCATCCCCTTCCTCCATCATCCTCGTCCTCATCCTCATGTCCGGGCCACCTGCCCAGGAGCCACCGTGGCTCCATCCCCATCTCACATCCCTGCCATCCCCCCCTCATCTCACTCCCCGGCTGTGTTTGGTTTGGCACTGTCCAGGCCGGGGTGGGTGCAAATCCTGCCTGGAAACCGGAGCTGGCGGTGGGCGAGGGTCCGGCCAAAGCAAACACCGGGAAGGGGGGGGGGGTTGTGTGGTGTGAGTCACAGCGGCCCCCCCGCCGGCCCCCCCCCGGCCCACGTTCGCACGCACACAGGGCCGGCCGCATGTTCCACGGCCCAGAACTCACTGGAACATGGGCAAGTGGCGGCACGTGCCCACCGCGGGGCACCGGGCGAGCTGGGGCCGGCCGGGACTGCCACGCATGGACATGGAGGGCACAGGGGCATGTGGCGTCACATGGAGTGTCACAGCATGGTGTGGCATCAGCACGGCATGTCACACATGGGTGGCACGTAACAGAGTGTTCCCCCCCATGGGGTATGTGCCCAGCAAGCTGCACGCTTGCCTGGCATGTCTGGGACTGCCACACGTGTGGTAGGTGACACACCTGGATGGTGTCTCACGCATGTGGTGCATCCCACAAGTGTGCAGCGTCACACGCCTGCAAAGTGTGCTGTTCCCCGCACCAGTGTGGTGCACGCACACAAGATGCATCCCAGGCGTGTCCTGGACGCATGCCAGGGGGGTCACCAGTGTCCTGCACACCTCTGGGGTGTATCCCAGGTGTGACAGCGTCCTGCACAGCCACAGGGCGCTTGCATCCCCCACAGCGAGGCTTGTAGTTTGCAGGACACCCACGGTGGTGAGGCCGTTGTGGCCGGAGCCGGGATGTCCCCGAGGACAGTTGTGCGTCACCGGCGGCCGGTGACGGGGAGCAGTGACNCACGGCCGCCGGCCGGCGGGGCCGCGCTCCCGGGCCGCCCTGACGTCAGGCCGATGACGGGGACCCCGCTGGCGCTTTCCGGTGGCTCCGCAAAGGTCACCCCGCACCCCGGCCGCTCCTCGGAGCAGCGTCCCACTCCCCCCACCTGCATTCCCGGTGGCCCTTCGGCGGGGGTCCCCGCTGGGTACCCGGCCCACTCCGACGCTGGCGGTGCCCAAAAATATCCCAGGCTCGTGTCCCGGCGGGAATGCCGCGGCCACGCTGCTCCAGACCATATAAAGGATTGTTGGTGCAGCCGCGGGCGGGAGCGCTCCGAGGGGAGCCGGGGGGTCACCGTGCTGAGGTGGGGGGTCCCTGCTGCTCCGGGCGGGTGCTGAAGTGAGGAGGACCCCACCCTCCCCACCACTGTGCCTCAGTTTCCTCGCGCTCAGACGGGTGTCTCAGGGATAATCTGCAGGCTCAGCGCTGAACACACGGAGATGGAGTGTCCCTGTCACCCCCCCCTGAGGTGCTGTGTGTCCCCCACAGGTGACTCTTGGGGGATCTTCACCTTCCTGTGCGCCGCGCTTTGCAACCTGCCGGCGCTGCCGGCGCTGAACTGCTCCGAGGAGCTGGGCGCCGGCCAGTCCATCCAGCAGACTTACGACCTGACCCGCTACCTGGAGCACCAGCTCCGCACCCTCGCCGGCACCTACGTGAGTCCCCGACGCAACTCCCGGGATATCCACCCAGTCCCCAGCTGCTCCCACGCCGGAGGTCACGGAAATGTCTCATCGCCCCCCGGGCGCAGGGCGGCTCCCGGGCACCATCCCCTCGGCCCATGATTCCGTCATGGGCCCGGGCATCCGCCTCTCCCTCCCCGCCGGCGTCGCCGACTCACCCGGAGGTTCCCCGTACCTGCCCTGACGTGCCCTCGCCGGTGCCGGCACGTTGGGTGCCAAGCAGTGACGGTGGCACTGCCTGGGTTGTGCTGGGAATGCCCGGCTTGGGCGGAGTGCGAGGGGGGGGAAGTGGAGGGAGAGCTGGGAAGAGTGGGATGCGTTCGAACTGGGGACACGGGGGGAAGTGGACACTGGGGACCGGGTGGACGTGGAGATCTGACCCCTGGCATCCCCATTCCCTTCCAGCTGAACTACCTGGGGCCCCCCTTCAATGAGCCCGACTTCAACCCGCCGCGGCTGGCGCGTGCCGAGCGGGTGCCCAGCGCCACGGTGGACCTGGACCTGTGGCGGGGCCTGACGGACAACGCCCGCCTGGCTGCCAACTACCGGGCCTACAGCCGCCTGCTCTGCTACCTGCGTGTGCTGGACGGGCAGGTGGGCACGGCCGAGCTGCGCCACCGCCTCGCCCACTTCTGTGCCAGCCTCCAGGGGCTGGTGCTCAGCATCGGCGGAGTCATGTCCTCGCTGGGGTACCCGCTGCCCACCGGCCCCGCCGGCCCCCCCGCGCCCCCCGGAGCGCCCACGGCCCCCAATGACTTCCTGAAGAAGATGGATGATTTCTGGCTGCTAAAGGAGCTGCAGACCTGGCTCTGGCGCTCGGCCAAGGACTTCAACCGCCTCAAGAAGAAGGTGCCGCCCGCTGTGGTCACCCTGCGGCTGGAGGCGAGGGGCTTCTGAGCACCTGTGGGGCTCCTGAGCCCACAGTGCTGCCATGGCCACACAGGTCCCCTCTTCCACCACCCGTGTGCCTTGAGAAATGGGGCTCCTGACCCCTAAACCACCCCACAACCTCATCATCACCTGGCAGTGCCTTGAAAGATGGGGCTCCTGACATCAAGTGTCACCACAGCCACCCTGCAGCCCCTCCATCATCATCATACTGTGCCTTAAGGAACAGGGCTCCTGACCCCAAGTGCCACCACAGCCACCTCACATCCCCTCTGTCACCACACTCTGCTGTAAGGGATGCGTCTCCTGACCCCAAGTGCCACCAAAGCCACTCCATGTCCCCTCTTTGCCACCAGTGTCCCTTCAAATCTGTGTCTCCTGATCCCTGAGTGCTACCAAAGCCACCCCACATCCTCATCATCACCCGTCTGTGCCTTAAGAGGTGGAGTTCCTGACCCCAAAGTGCCACCATGGTCACCCCACAGACCCCCTGTCACTATGTTGTGTCTTAACGGACAGGTGTCCTGACTCCCAAGTGCTCCCACCATGGTGTCCCCAACCCGCAGGGTGCCTGTCCCCATCCCTAAAATCTCCAGTGGGTGCAAGCCCCGCCCATCCCAAAAAAGGACCAATTCCCTCTGAGCATAGGAATAAGCCCTGCCCCAGCCAGCAGAAAGCCCCGCCCCCTGAGCAATAGGCCCCGCCCCGAGCGGTAACTAGCCCCGCCCACCCACATGTGTAGCAAGCCCCGCCTCCTCCCCGCAGCAGGCCCCGCCTCTGTCCCCAAGCCCCAGCTCCCCCATGGTTGCCTACCAAGCAGCAGTGGGGCGAGGCCACAGGGCGTGGGCGGGGTGTGGCCGCTGTCCCGGTGCGTCTGTGAGTGTTTATTTATTGGAGATGTTTATTTATTGGGGTATTTATTGCAGAAGATCTATTCTTGTATGAACGAATAAAAGCCTTTCTCCAGCCCCCCGCCCCGCCCGTGTCACACCCCAGCGGGGACCAGAGAGAACCGTGTGGAATTTGGGGTGTGCCCGTCAGTCAGTGCCATCAGTAGGGACCACAGTGAACATTCCACATTCTGAGCTCAGCATGGAATTTGGGGTGTTCCCGTCAGTGCTGTCAGTAAGCACCAGGGCGAACGGCTCCAAACTGAGTTCAGGGTGGGAGTTAGGGTGTTCCCCTCTCTCACAGGATGAGGATCCAGGTCCCTCTGGGCCCAGGTAACCCCACCTGGGCACTCCCTCCCTGGACACTACTTTGGGGTGCCCAGGATCATGTAGAGGGTTCCGGGCTGGGGCTCGAAGCCAATGGCTTGCAGGGAGCGCAGCGAGGCGGTGTTGTGGGGCAGCACGGCGCAGTAGATGGGGAAGCCGCAGGCGTGCAGCTTCTGGCCCAGCACGGCCAGCGTGAGACCGGAGAGGCCACGCCCGCGCCAGGCGGGCACTGTGTAGCCGTGGCGCAGAGTGCTCTGCCCGTCCAGCAGGCTCCAGGACACCGGGCGGCCGCGCGGGCCCAGCAGGCAGGCGGAGGGGAAGGTCCGCACCAGCCCCAGCAGGAATTCCCGGCTGCGGACATTGCCCCCCAGGGCCCACGTGGCGTTGAGCAGCGGGACATGGGACGGGGACACGGGTGCCAGGCGCAGGCCCGGAGGCATCCTGCAACGGGGCATGGTGGAGTGGGGAATGCTGAACCCTGTTCCCAGCCGGGATAGCAGATGGGATGGGCTTGGCAACCGCCATGCCACCCAGAGATGGAATCTGGGGCCCTTGTTTCCCCTAGGAATGGGATTGGGTATACCCCTGTGCCACCCAGGGGTGGGATTCGGAACCCTTATGCCACCCAGGAGTGGGATTGGGGACCACCGTGCCACCCAGAGATGTGCTCAGTGAACCCACTCATGTCACCCAGTGATCCCTGCGCCACTCAGGCAAGTGCTCAGGAACCCTTGTGCCACCCAGGGGTGTGCTCAGTGATCCCACTCATGTCACTCTGTGTCTCTCAGGGCTGTGCTTGGGAACTCCCGTGCCACCAAGGGATGTGACTATGACCCACCTGTGCTACCCAGAAATCTGACAAGTCTCCGTGTGCCACCCAGGGATGTGACTGGTCCCTCAGTGACCATGTTCCCCCAGTGTCCCCTGTCCCCCCAGTGTCCCGTGTCCCCCCAGTGTCCCATGTCCCCTCAGTGCCCATCACTCACTGACTGCGAGGCTGGGGGGGCTTGGGGCTCATCAACGCCGAGTACCGGATAGTCTCCACCTTCAGCCCCCTGGCACTGGCCACCTCCTGCACGGCCTCATCCAGCCCATCCTGCATCCCTGAGGCCCCCTGTCAGCCAGACAGGGGACCCAGATGGAGGGTAGGGGAGCCCTGTGTGCCCCCCTAGTGTCATTCTTACCCAGAATCTGGAAGGCTCTTTCCTGGGTCACTGCCTCTGTGCCCTCCAGCAGTGCCTGCAGGGCTCCCTTGTCCCGGTAGAACACAGACAGCTGGTTGGTGTAGTAGTCCCTGGGGTCCCTGTGGTCCTGGGAGGGACATGGAGATAAGGATGGCACCCTGACCCCCAGGGTGTGGGGTGCTGCTGCCAGGACAGGGGAAGCCAGGGTGGCACCTCTGGACGTAGGCGGGTCAGGACAATGCCAAAATGGGGCCAGGAGTCCACCAGCACCTCGTGGGAGGCCGGGTTCCCCCTGGCCACTGTCATCACCGTCCCCAGGACCTGCACGACAAGGTCGTTGTCACCAGCAGGGCAGGGGAGAGGGGTCAAAGAGGTCCTTGTCACCACCAGGATAGGAGGGGAGGCAGAGGGGTCCAAGGGTCCTCACCACTGGCAAGGCAGGGGAGAGGGGAGGGGGGAGGGGACAGGGACAGAGGGGTCCCGGGAATCAGCAACCCTGACAGGGCAAGGGTGAGGAGACAAAGGGGTCCCCAGGGTCCACACCACCGGCAGAAAGGGAGGGAGGGAGGGACAGAGGGGTCCCAGGGACTCTGTCACCAGCAGGACAGGGCAGAGGGGACAGAGGGATCCTCGGGGTCCCTGTCACCGGCAGGGTGGTGGGCAGGCTCTTCCGCAGGGTCTCCTCCAGGAGCTGCAGCTGGGCTGGGCACCTCAGGATCAGCATGGCTCCGTGACTGTGGGGCAGGCAGTGACACCGAGGATCCGTACGGAGCTGGTGGGACTGGGGCAGTGTCCCAGTGTGTCCCAGCTGAGCACCTGTCCCCAGACAGCCACAGGGCTGGCCTGGTGCCCAGCGTTCAGCAGGATGGACTCTGCTCGCTGCCCCTCAAGGCAGGGGGCACTCGCTGGCCCGTGACAGCTGGTGATAACCATTGTCACTGAGTGCCACACAGTCTCCAGACTCCCACTCCACGGTCCCCCAGAACCCACAGACTCGGAACTGTTGCAGGGTGAGTGCTGGAGGAGCTGGGGACCATGGTGAAAAGGATGGGGAGAGGGACAGGAGCTATGCCTGGTGGTTCTGTCCCCCTGTTACTGAGGGTCTCTCAGCAGGACAATGAAGATCCTGACCTGCCCAGCCCAGCTGCAGCGCCTGGAGGGGATCCTGAGGAACAGCCTGCCTCTCGCCCTGCCGGTGATGGGGAACCCGCTGTCACCCCTGCCCTGTGCCACAATAGGGACCCCGATGCTATCCCCACCCTGCCAGTGACAGGGACCCTGCTGTCACCCCCGCCCTGTGCCATGACTGGGACTCCACTGTCACTCATCTGTTGTTGTGATGGGGACCCCAATATCCTCTGTGTCCTTTGCCATGAGAGGGACACCAATACCACCCCTGCCCTTTGCCCTGCTGGTAACAGGGACTCCAGTGTCACACCCACCTCTTACCCTGGCGATGGGGACCCTGTGTCATTAGGGACCTTTATGCCACCCTGTCCACCACACTTGCCCCCCTCCCCTCAACTCTGCACATCTGCTCCCCCAACTCCCCTATCTCTGACCCCACATCTGCCCCCATGTGCCCCATATCAAGCCACCATCCCCGATCCCCATCTGTCCCCTTCTTGTCCCTCATTGTTGACGCCCTTTTCCCCCAGGTCTTTGGGGCAGTGCTGAACATTAACCGGGGCAACCCTGGCCGGTATGAGGTGCTGGTGGACAAGTGGCCCGAATTCGGTGCTGTGCTGGCCCGGCCCAGTGGAGAGGTGGCCAGTGGGATCGGGGGGCACTGCAGGAGGGGGATGACACAATGCCCTGGCACGTGCCAGGTGTGCTCAGAGTACCCATGGGTGCCCTCAGGTGCCTGCGAATGATGGCTACTGGAACACACAGGCAGCGTTTTACCGGGACCTGGGGGCATACCGGGCACTGCTGGAGACCCCCGGGTGCCTGCGCTGGGACGCCGCCTTCACCCTCATCAGTAGCCTGGGGACAACGGGGTCCTGGGGGGGCCTGGGGAGGGACTCGGCATGCTGTGAGAGGTGGCGGGAGTGTGGGACACCGGGAAGAGCTGTTGGAGAAATTAGGAGGTACCAGTAGAGGGAATTGGGGATGCTGGGGGACACTGGGGATGGGTGTGTCGGTGCTGCTGGGGAGCACTGGAGGCCTCACTTGGTGTGCTGGGGTGGAGTTTGATGGGTGATACCAGTGGGAAGTGTTGGAATGGGATTCAGGGGTGCTGGGGAGCACTGTGGTTGGATTTGGGGGTGCTGGGGGGCACTGGGGAATTGTACTGCTGGGTACTCTGGAAGCAGGGTCCTGGGGCATACTGGGATTGGACTTGGGGGCACTGGGAAGCATTGCAGCTGGATTTGTGGGTCCTTGGGGACACGTGGGAGCTCTGGGGTTGGACTTGGGGATGCTGGGAGCAGGACTGGGGTACTGGGCACACTGGAAGCAGGGATTTGGGTGCTGGGAAGAGAGGCTGGGATTGCAGGTAGGCCCTGGGGAGAATGAGTAGGACACTGGGATCACACAGAGGGGCTGGGGAGAGGAATGATGGGGTATAGGGAGAACAGGACCCTCTGACATCCCCATCCCCAGGGCTACAGGATGGGGTAACCACAGTGTCCCAGGACCTGGCGGGCAAGAAAGGTGTGGAGCTGGACATTGTCGAGTACTACTCCTACTGGCACCCTGACCCTAGCACTATGCCTGAGCCCCGGTGAGAGCCCCCACCCTTACCCCCACATGGGGACACCCCTGAGCCCCCCACTGACCCCTGCCTTGCCCAGGCCAGCCCCTGGGGTGCGTGTGGGCTCCCTGAGCCCCTCGCACGTGGATCTGCTCAACAAGACATGGCCCTACGGAGGGAACGCTCGCAGCCGGCGTTACCTGGCTGAGATTTTGGGGCGCTTCCCGCAAGTCTGCCTGCAGGACAGCAGCGGGCAGCCCGTGGCCTGGGTGCTGACGGATCATTTCGGGACGGGCACCCACAGCTACACCCTGCCCGAGCACCGGCGACACGGTCACATGCAGGTGGCATTGACGGTGGCAGCGCAGCGGGCACACGCCCGCGGGTTCCCCACCTTCGGGCACACGGCACTGGGGAACCGTCCCATGCAGCAGCTGCAGGAGCTGCTGGGCAACCAGCGCCTGCCCGGAGTCTGCCGCTACATCCTGCACAATCCCGGCCTGGACAGGGATGGGCCCTGAGCCCCCAATGTCCCCTCTCTGTGCCGAGCTCAAATTAAACAGCGGTGTGGATCTCTGATGGCTGCTATGGGGTTTGGTGTCCGCCCAGCACTGACCGTTACGGCGGTGGCACAGCTTGGTGGCTCACACGTCACCACAGAGGCACACAGCGGGGTCCCCCGGGAGTCACCCCGTTCCAGGGCACGCATCTCAGTTATTCTCAGTTCCCCCAGGGAGGGCAGAAAGCCCCAGGCAAATTTGCACTGGTGGCACCTGCAGCGTTACCCCCTCAACCGGGGTGGTGTTGCCACAGCTGGGGGTCAGACAGGCAGGCCACGGAGGGACAGACAGTGACACACAGGACGGAGTGGGACAGGGCAGAGGGTGACAGTGTCACAGCGTGAGTCATGGTTTGGGAGGTTGATGGGGACAGAGAGGGCGGTGACAGTGTCCAGGGTGATGGGGAGTACTGGGATGGGGGTGACAATGTCCAGGGGGACAGGGAGAATCACAGAGGTGACAGTGCCTAAGGTGATGGGGACAGTCACAGTGGTGACAATGCCAGAGCGTTATGGGCACAACTGTGGGGTGGCAGTGCCTGGGGTGACAGTCACTGACAAGGGTGACAGTACCGGGGGAATAGGGAACACTGAGATGGAGATGACAATGCCCTTGGGGTGACAGGAACGGCTGCGGGGGTGACGGTGCGGCTGGTGGCGGGGACAACTGGAGGGGTGATAGCACTCGGGGACAGCCGAGGTATGCCGAGGGGGGCGGGACACCGAGACCACCGCAGGCCGGCAGCGGCCGAGGGTGCCCTTGGCCGGTTCCCCAGCCCGGCCCCGCCGCTTCCGCCCGGCCATGGGCAGGGGCGGGTCTGTCCCGCTGGTTCCCGGTAGCGGCGGGTCCCGCCTGGTTCCCGGTACTGGCGGGGCCGTGCCAGCTCCTTGTCGCGCAGGGCCATGGAGCAGCCCCGGCGCATCACCGACTCCTTTCCGCGGCGGCGGCGGCAGCGGGGCCCGGGGCGGCCCCCGGGCAGGCTCAAGGACAAGAAGGACAAGAAGGAAAAGGACAAGTTGCAGGTGAAGGTGCGCGACTGTCCCCGCTCCCCCTCGCAGCGTTCCCTGGACCCGGCGCTCCTGGAGATGTTGCGGCGCTTCGACCTCTCCTGGGAATACGGACCGTGCACCGGTGAGCACCCCCGGTTGTCCCGGTTGTCCCGGTGGCCCCGGGCTCCCCCTGGCCTCGCTGAGCCCCTGGTATCCCGCAGGGATCACCCGCCTGCAGCGCTGGGAGCGGGCACAGGAGCTGGGGCTGAGCCCCCCCGGCCCCGTCCGTGACGCCCTACTGGAGCACAGTGACGACCCCGATGTCACCTACAGGTGGGTGCGGGCAGGGGGCACAAGGCGTCCTCTCCCGGTGCCCCCCGCCCTTCCCGCTGACCCCCGTTATGCCCCCGCAGCCTCTGGCACGAGTATGAGCTCTGAGCCGCCGCGCCGAGGGAGTGGGGCGGACCATTGCATTCCCAAAGCCTGTTCCAGGGACACCGGGCGGATTAAAGCTGCTGTGAGCCAAGGAAGGGGTGCTGTGTGCTGTCGGGGGGGGCACGGGGTAGGGCTGAAGCCCATGAGGTGCAGGGGAGGGCAGGGAGTTGCATTCCCGCCCCCCCAAAAAAGCCAGGTGAGGTGTTCAGTTGCACAGTTTATACTACCCAGCTGGGACGCAAGGACAAAAATCTGTGCTTGGTTGGGGAAAGGGAGGTGGGATTTTTTTCCCCAGGAATGGGGCAAAGAAATGAAGAATGAAGTGTAAAATCAGGTGAAAGCGAGCATAGCGGGGTGAGGCAGGTGGCTGTGGATTGTGGGGGTGTCCTGCAGTGGGGTGGGAAGAGTGACAGTGTGTGCAGAAGTGTCCTGAGGGATTCAGAGGTTTAGCATCCCTACTTAGCAGCTTTGCTGTGTGCAGAATCATAAATAACAGGATGTGTCTGTTAATTACTCAGGTTATCGAAGACTTAATTCACCAGCTCTTTCTGTTGCTTCATCAATAAAATAAATGGTTTCTATCCCAAGGCTGCAATGGAGCGTCAGAGCCAGCAGGATAAGGTGGGATAAGGTGGGTTGGGTGGGGGGACCACCCACAACTCCCATTCCACTCGCACTGCGGGCTCCCAACCCTCTGGATCATGTTATCCATCCGGATCTGATCCCTCTGTTGGAGCTGCAGTCCCTTGGATATCTTCTACAGGGACATAATTCCTCTGCTGGACATAGGATGCAGGTGTTTAGGTGGACCCCCAAAAATTAAGCACCCTACACATGGCCAACCCAGGGCTGTGCCCTCCTGGTGGGGAGGAGGGAGATTCCTGTGCTCTTTCCTTGGCAGAAGGCCAGTCCCAACCTGGTGGGTGTCCTAGGAAAAGGGGAGGTGTCTGAGATGGCTCCAGTTGCCGGAACAGCCCAAGGAGATGGATGGCAGCAGCCTCAGGAGCAGTTCCAGCCAGAAACCTCCTTTCCTGGCAGAGGGGGTTTAGGTGGGATTTTGGGAAGAAAGTCCTCCTTGTGAGGCTGGTGAGGCCATGGCATGGACTGCCCAGAGAAGGTGTGGCTGCCCCTGGATCCCTGGAAGTGTCTAAGGCCAGGTTGGGTGGGGCTTGAAGCAACCTGGGCTAGTGGAAGGTATCCAATGGGTCAGGGGTGACAAAACATGAAGGGATACCATGGTGGGAGGAGGTTGACACCATCTCATGGGATGGCGAGAGGAGCACCCGGGTTTCCTCTCCACCACGGCCAGAGCGAGCTGCGGGCTCTCTCTGTGCTTCAGTCCTCCGCTGCCGGGCCTCGGGACTGCCCTGGTCTCGCTTCCAGCATCAATTCCAGCCCTGATCCCAGTCTAGGCGCCAGTCCGGGCCTAGGCCGCGATAGTTACCATGGCAACCCGGAAGTGCTTCTGTTGCAAAGGCCGCCGGGAGTTGTAGTTTTCCCCCCGTGCGGCACAACATGGCGCCGCTGGGTCCCTGTGCCCGCCCGGTGACCCCAAAAATTTCACTCTAGTCCCTGCTGACAGCATCCCATCCTCCAGGTGCTCAGGGCTACAGAGACATCAGGGGCTGCCATTTCCACATTTTATTGCCAGTGCAGGAGTGGTGTCGGTGTTTGTGCGTGTGGCGCTGAGGCACCTCCCAGCCCCAGAGTGCGGGCGGGGAGTGGGCGGGGCGTGCCGGCCCGCTGGCCATGCCCCCAGGCGCAGACCACGCCCCTCCTCTTGTTGCTGTGGCAGCGACGAGGCCCAGTCCCATGCCCCCCAAATTAGGGAGTGGGTTCATCAGTGTGGGCGTGGCCAGGTGCACGGGTGTGGCACTGAGTGTGGTCATCACTTTGGGTGTGGTCACCATCCAGGCTGGCTTGGCGTACCACCCCACGTGGGCGGGACGAGGGTCGTGACCTTGGGGAGGGCCCCCCTGATTCCTCTGTGGCCTCAAACACCTGAGGGGGGACAGTGGGGTCATCCCATGCTGCTTTCACCACACAGCTGGACCCCCAATCCCCCCCTGATCCCTGCTCACCTCCCCGGCCAGGGGGTCCCCCAGCAGCTCGGGGGGCTCGGGCGTCTCCAGCAGGCTGATGCTCCGCATGACAGAGCACAGGGAGATGCGGGGGCGCCGGGAGGCCCCTAGCAGCCCCTCAGCAGCTGCCTCCTCCTTGGAGGGCTGGGGGGACACCAGCGCGGAGGACAGCGGGGACAGGCCACTAGTGTCCCTCGCAGTGTCCTCCTCGGGGCGTGGTGCCCGGTCGGCCGCCCGAGGTTCCCACAGGCTGCTCTGCCGGCTGCCACAGACCTGTCAATCAGCACCCGGCCACTCCCCCCGCCGGGAGCCACGCCCACCCAGCAGGGCGGGGTTCACACAGGCTCCTCCCACACAACCCTCACACCTTTCTGGGTAGGGCGTGGTCTCAGAAGTCCCGCCCACTCACGCAGAGGGGTGTGGTCCCAGCAGGCTCCACCCTCTTATCTCTGAGCGGTGTGGTTATGCCAGACCCCACACACCTGTCCCAACCCACCTGTCCCCACCCACCTGGCTCTCAGGATGCCCTGGTAGAAGTCGAGCTGGCGCATGAAGCCGGGGTTGGGCAGGATGCCGGGCCGGCAGCACCGGACGTGCCGCAGCGCCTGCTCCAGAGGCCACCCGAACTCCTTCATGGCGTAGGCCAGCACCGTGGCGGCCGAGCGGCTCAGCCCCATCCGGCAGTGCACCAGCGCCCGGCCTCCCGCCGCCCTGTGGCACCCACTGCTGGCACCATGGCACGGGGGGCACTCGGGGACACCGTGTCCGCAGGGTTGCCGGTGTCCCCCAGACGTCCCAGAGACACCAGGGCTTGCAGCACCCTCCAGCCAGCCCAGCATCCCCAGAGCTCCCCGTGCTCCCGAGGATGCCATGCCCCAGCACTCCCCAGCTCCCAGTGCACCCCAGCACCTCAGTCATCAACACGCCTCCCCATGTCCCCCTCTCTCTTGCTCCACCTCCAGACCCTGCCCCTCTGTGCCCCCGATGTCCCTCGTAGTGTCACCCCTCCCCCGTGCCCACTGACCGGACGCGGGAGAGGAAGAGGAAAGTGTCGTTCCAGTGGGGCAGGAGCTCGGCCGCCTCCTCGTCGTACACCCGCACGTTCATGTACGTGAAGAGCGCCGGGAAAAAGTTGTCGATCTCCCGCGCCACGTTCAGGATGTGGGTGACCCTGAGGTGACACGAGTGACACCCCAGGGGCACCCCGTGACGACCCCATGGCACCCCGCGACAGCGCCACCCCCACACTCACCGATTCTGCTGCAGCTCCTCCAGGTTGGCTGCGTTCCACTCGGAGCCCTGTGCGGTGACAGCGGTGAGGGGAGGGGCACTGCCACCCTGCCAGCCCACCCTGCCCTCGCGGCTGCCCACCAGGAAGAGGTGCGGGAAGACGCGGGAAGGCCGATCCATCTGCGCCAGCACCAGCAGCATCTCGTTGTCAATGAAATCCTTGTGCTCGGCCAGGCTATGCCCCGTGCGCCGCTCCAGCTCCTGTCGCACCTGGGCACCACCCCGGGTGAGGGACGGCCCTGCCTGGCCATACCCGCTCCCAGGACGCCCTGCCCGGTGCCACCCACCTCCTTGGACGTGACGTTCTCCAGGTCGGCCGTGGCCATCACCTCTCGCAGCAGCGCCCGCACCGCCTGTTCCGACAGCTCCGGCATGGCTGGCCTGGCACCGGCACTGCCTTGTCACCGGTGTCACCTGCCCAGTGTCACCAGCTGCAGCAGCGACTGGCCAGCAGGCCGCGGGGTGTGGCAGGGGGCTTACCGGAGGGGCGGGGGCGAGGCGGGGCGCACGGACTCAAGGTCGGCCATGGCCAGCCACTCGTTGAGGCAGCTCTGCTCCGATCCCAGCGCCACCTCGTAGCCGCGGGCCCAGGCCAGCGCGGGGCCACCGGGGATGTGCCCGCCGCGGGCCGCGTCCTCGCAGGCGCGGTGCAGCTCCTGCAGCACGGCCCTGTCGCACAGCACCTGCCACCCCTGCACCGCCACCGCCACCCCGGCACCACCCCGACACCCGTGACCCCCTCACTGGCTGTCCCCAATGTGTGGGTGCCACCCAAACTGTCCCCAGCTCCTTCCCCGAGACTGTGCCCAGGTGCCCGTGGTGGTGCCTACGGTGATACCCAAATCTCCTGTGCCCACATTCCGATGCTCAAGATGGTGATAGCATCCCTCGTGTCCGTAGCAGTGCCACATCCCCCGTGTCTGTCGTGCAGCTGAGATCTCCTGTGCCCGTGGCAATGCCCATGTCCCAGTCCCCGAGGTGGTGCCTACCCCCCTGTGCTCACCATGCCACCCACACCCCCATACACAGGGTGCTTCCCGCTCCCCCCGTGGTGACACTCGGGCCTTGCTCACCACATGGTCTGCACAGAGATGGGCTTGAAAATCCGTGTCTGTCCCCCCGATGTCACGCTGAAACCCCTGGGCATTACAGGGACACACGTGGGTCAGGGTGGGCACCCCGACCCCCTCTAAACCCCTCCCTGTCCCAAAATTCCATCCTACCCTTACCCGTCACCGTCGAGGAACACCTGGGTGTCGCTCCAGAGGGGCAGCACCATGCCCAGGGTGCAGTGCGTGGCCCTGGGGCAGGCAGAGGTCAGGGGGTGCCGACGCCACCCCTTGGCCCCCCCCCCCCAACCGCTCCCCCCCCCCGGGGCGAAAACACCCCCCNGACGTTCTCCAGGTCGGCCGTGGCCATCACCTCTCGCAGCAGCGCCCGCACCGCCTGTTCCGACAGCTCCGGCATGGCTGGCCTGGCACCGGCACTGCCTTGTCACCGGTGTCACCTGCCCAGTGTCACCAGCTGCAGCAGCGACTGGCCAGCAGGCCGCGGGGTGTGGCAGGGGGCTTACCGGAGGGGCGGGGGCGAGGCGGGGCGCACGGACTCAAGGTCGGCCATGGCCAGCCACTCGTTGAGGCAGCTCTGCTCCGATCCCAGCGCCACCTCGTAGCCGCGGGCCCAGGCCAGCGCGGGGCCACCGGGGATGTGCCCGCCGCGGGACGCGTCCTCGCAGGCGCG
>VZTB01000307.1:24617-66498 GCA_013397245.1 Thryothorus ludovicianus | reverse complement strand
CACCGGGCACCGGGAACAGGCAACAGCACCGGGAGCGGCAGATGGGAGCGGGAAGAGGTGACGGCATCGCCACCGGGAGCGGGCACCGGGAAAGAGAACAGGCATTGGCACCGGGCACGGGCACCGGCAAAGGGAATGGGGGACCAGGACGGGGAGAAGGCACCGCGCACGGGAATGGCATTGGCATTGGGCACGGGAACGGGCAGCGGGAAAGGGAAGGAGGTATCGGGAGCGGGGCACCGGAAACGTTATCGGCACCGGGAATGGGAGTGGGTGCAGGCACTGGGAACGTGGGCACCGTGGTTGTGGGCACTGCCACTGCAGCAGCAACGGGAATGGGACTGGAACTGGTACTCGACACAGCCGGGACTGCCCCTCTCATCGGCGTTGAAACCAGGGAGCCACTAGCCCCCTACTGACCCCTGGTACCGGGGGCTGCCAGTGTCCAGCATCTCCTCTGATCCTGCAGGGTTACATCGTAACATCAATGGGCACTTGGTCCTCAGGCCCATTGTGCACTCAGCCCTGGGTTCATCCCATCCCATCCCATCCCATCCCATCTCATCCCATCCCAGCCCCAGGAATGCTGGAGCACCAGTCCTGCTGCGTTGTGCCCTGACTCGTTGCCGCAGGCAGGGTGTGAGCAGGAGAGGTGGCACCTGCACTGCCTGGTGAAAAACAACAGCCAAGATCATTCCTGGGGACAGTGCAGCAATGGGGGACACAACCCCCTAGCAGCCCACGCTGGTCCAGGACCCCCATCCTTTAGGGCTTGAGGATGCTCCAGGATGTCCCCAAAGTGCTGGTGTGTCCATAGGGGGACATACAGGAAGCCCCGCCACCACAGGAGGTGACAAGGACTCCATGCCACCCTCAGCGGGCATGGAGACATCTCTCCCTCCCACACTGAGGTGGAGCCGGATGGTGTTTTCCTATCTTTTTATTATAAAAACTCTTCTTTTTGGCATTCTCACACCTCTGCTCATGAAAACCTCACTCACCCACTGCCCTGGCCCTGCCTGGTGCCTCCCCTGCCCAGTTGCCCCCCAACGCCAGGAGCAGAGCGACCAGAGACCAATATTTACAGATGCTGCCAGGGACTGGGGGGGGCAGGGGGCATCATCCCCGTGCCCACTTGAGGCTGACTTAAGGGGGTCCCACCTGCTCCTTTCTCCTCAGGAAGGAGGCTGGGAATGCCCTGGGGAGGGGCAGGAGGGGCAGTGGCAGAGCCAGGGGTGCAGGGGACCCGTGGCACAGTATTTACAGGGGGCCCCCTAGGCACACACTCACGCACAGACACACAGACACACACACACACACGAGGGGTTGTCACCCACAGGACGGGCACAGCCACGTAGGGAGGGGGGACATGCCGCCTGGGGGTCCCCGCCGGCCCCTTTGGCGCAACAGCACTGGGAAGCAGGTGAGAGGGACGGGGGCTGCCTTCATCTGAGCCGGAGAGTTCCTGGAGGGCCAGGGGGCACACCAGGGACAAAATGCCAGGCTGCATACCCAGCGCCAGCGGTGTCACCGCAGCTGCACTCCCGGGTGACACCGATACCGGGCGTGTCCCCCCCCACCTCCCCGGGCACACGGAGAGCAGGGGACACGTGGGAACCCAACCCAATAAATTAGAGGTAGGGTGGGAAGGGGGAAGGGAGCACGGGGAGGGGTCAGAGCCCGTTGGGGGAGCGCTGGATGAACGGCACTTTGCTGAGCTCCACCACGGGCGAGCGGGGCTTGTTCTGCATGCGGGGCACCCGCTGCAGCAGCTGCTGCGCCTGGCGCTGCGCGTCCCGCAGCTCCTTCCGCCACTGCACCAGCTCGGGGTCGCTCTGCGGGGCAGGGAACTGGGTCACGAGGGGGGACGGGGCAGGGCACAGGGTTGATGGGCTTCCCCAGGGTGCCAGTGCTTTGGGGTTGCCCCATGTTTTCAGTGGATGGACGCCCTGGCATGGCTGGAGGGACTAAACATGCAGGGCCAGAGGCCAGCAAAAGGTGGCTAGTAGCCAGCAGAGGGGATGGCTAGCAGGCAGCAGGAGGTGGCCAGCAGCCAGGGGTGGCACAGGGGACACACTCACGTCACACTGCAGCACGAACTGCTTGCCCCCGCGGATGCGGAGCAGGATGCACTTGCGCTCCTTCACCTGCGTCTCCTCCACTGAGTCGATCTCCTCCATGGTGAGCAGGGACTGCTGGGGGGACAGGCTCAGCCCGGCCCCTGTGCCCTCACCGGGGTCCCCCAGCCCTCACCCCCCTGGTGCCGTGCCCTCCTTACCGGCGACTCGCCCTCCCCGCGCCACTCCAGGCGATTGGGGAAAAGGTAGAAGTAGCGGCGCTGCCACTGCGTCAGGAAGGGGTTGCCCAGCTTGGCCATGTAGCCATGCATGATGCAGTCCTTGCCCATGGCATACTCTGGAGTCACAGGGAGGTGGGATCAGCACCCGGGATGTGGCCAGGGGTGGTTCAGGGTGGAGGTCCCCGGCCCCACTCACCCTCCTCGTGGCCCAGCTGCTTGTTCTTGGCCTTCTTGCGAGCCTCCAGCTTGTCGGTGTCGGCGTTGACGGCGTCGAAGACAGTCTCAGTAACCTCCTGCTGCCAGCGCTCCGAGATGGTGAGCGGGAAGTTGCGGTACAGCTCCTGGTCACTCTCCAGCAGCTGGGCAGGGTGGGATGCTGGGGTGAGGGGCTGCAGGACACCCCATGCCCCCACGCTCGGCCCCTGTGCCCGGTACCTTGATGCCCTTGGTGTCCTCCTCGTCAAAGGAGCCGATGTCGAAGGCGTCGGCTGCGTTCACCTCGCCGCGGGGTGGGACAAGGGGTGGTGGGTACTGTGGGCAGCAGTGGGGGTCAGAGGGGTGACTGCCCACATTTGTGTCCCTGTCCCTGTCCCCAGCTGTGGGCACACACCCCTCACCTTCTGCAGGAACACCATCTGCCAGTCCAAGCCCTTGAAGAAGGGCTCTTCCTTCACCTCCTGCGCCCTGTGTAAGGAGGAGGGTGGGTGAGTGTGGCTGCAGGGGGGCTGTGCCAGCACATCACATCTTGCCCCATCCCCTGGGGGCCTTGGGGACACTCACCCTCGCCCCATGCAGCCCAGGCGCCGGTTGACATCCCGCTGCAGCAGCCCCTCGAGCAGGGAGCGCAGCTCCGGGGAGAAGGAGTCCGGCAGCTCCACAGCCTGCGGGAGATTCCATGAGCACAGTGGTGAGCGGGGACAGGGACACACACTGACACACAGATGGGCACGAAGATGTGGTCCAGGCAAAGACCAGCTGCCCCTGACCCCCTGTGTGCCTTCTAGGCCCGTGAGCGCCACAGCAGAACAGGGGTGCCCACACCTTGCCCAGAGCCCCCTCAGTGCCCCCACCCACCATGGTGAGGGTCATCCGGTCAATCTCATGCTTGTCCTTCGTCTTGTGCTGCCGGAACGGGCTGTGCCTGTGGCGTGGAGGGAGAGGGGGCTCAGCAGTGCCCAGCTGTGCCCAGCTGTGCCCAGCTGAGCCCACACTCACCCCCGGAGCAGCTTGAAGAGCATGCAGCCCAGTGAGAACCAGTCGGCGCTGCTGTCGTAGGCCACCCCCTTCTGCAGCACCTCCGGCGCCATGTACCCGTGGGTGCCCCTGGGAAGGGGGCACAGGGGGGTCAGGGGCTGCCTCGGGTGGGGGGGCAGGGCGGGCAGGGGTGTGGGCACACTCACACGCTGGCGTGGGGCTTCTTCTTGGAGAAGTCGCAGGCCAGGCCCAGGTCGGAGATGCGGACGTGGCCGAACTCGTCCAGGAGGATGTTTGCCGGCTGCAGAGACAGCGGGTGACACCCTGAGCCCCAGAGTGGCCCATGGGTATGTAGGTGGCCAGCCTGGGGGGGCTGTGTGGGATCTGGGGGTGTTTGAGTGCTCCCAAAGTCTCAGGCTGCCCATTAGACCTGAGGGGGCCCTCTGTGCTTGGCCAGTGCCCACAGTGTTCTGAGGCCTCCTGCAGGGTTTGTGACACCTGTGGGTGCCCATAGGGCGGTGGGGGGGTTTCCAAAGGCTTGAGGGTGTCCTGCGGATGGGGACGGTCACCTTGAGGTCCCGGTACACCACAAAGCGGCTGTGCATGTGCTCCAGGCCCAGGATGATCTCGGCTGCGTAGAACCTCATCTCTGCCTCTGAGAAGACGCCGTGCTGGGACAGGTGATAGTGCAGGTCTCCCCCTGTGGGGACAGGGACCGGCTGTCACCCGGAGCAGGTGCAGGCAGGGGCCTCTGTGCCCGGGGAGCGGCTCAGGGCCTGGGTCTCACCATTCATGAGATCGAGGATGAAGCTGAGCTTGTCGGGTGTGTGGAAGGCGTAGGACATGCACACGATGAACGGGCAGTCCTGGCGGGAGACGCTGGGTCACCCTCCCTGTCCCTGTTCCTGTCCCTGTCCCTTTCCCCTGTCCTCTGCCCAGCACCTGCGTCCCCTCACCCCAGTGCTGACGAGGGACAACATGATGCGCTCGTTGAGGGCCAGCGTCTCGCCCTGCTTCATCTTGATGCGCTTCTTGTCCAAGCACTTCATGGCGTACCTGGGGAGGGGACACCGAGTCCCTGCAGCCACCATGTCCCCACAGAAGGGCCAGCACCCAGCGCCCGCCCGCAGCCCTGACATTCCTTCCATGACAATATTCCCGCAGCCTCCCTGACGTGTCATCACAGCAATGCCACTGGGACCACCCAGCACCCCAAAATCCCAGGAGGGTCCCTCCATGCTGGAGCATTCCCGTTACATTTTGCCCGTGTCCGCTTTCCGGCAGCCGTAGACCTCCCCGAAGCCGCCGCGGCCGATGATTCGGTGCACGCTGAAGTCGTTCATGGTGAGCTGGAGGGGTGAGGAGAAGACTGGGATGAGCCTCAACACCAACCCCTGCCCCAGTTTTCCCAGGTGAGCGACACAGAGGCTCCCTGGAAGCACATCCCCCTCCCTGGGACGTGAGGGGCAGGGATTCCTGCTCACATGGATGTTCAGCTCCACGTTCTTCCACTGGCAGAACCGTGTGAACTTGTCACTGCAAAGAAGAGCAGAGAGGGCAAGAGTGGAGATCCCGGAGAAACATGCCCTTCAAAGACTCCCTGGATTTGTCTGGAGACAGGGACCACCCCCAGGGACACTTGGGAAAGGAAGAGACCCCTGAGCCCCCAGTTGTGGGAACACCTGGTCCCTCTCTGGGCTGGGAGACAGTGGGATGAGCCACCCTGATCTGCATGGGAATTTCCTCCCAGCTCACCTCTCAATGAATTTCTGGAAGATGCCCCCACGCAGGTTCTGGCAGATCTCCTCAATGTAGGGCTGGGGAGGACAGAGGGCTCAGTGCTGGGTCCCCAGGGCCACCCAGGTCACCCCTATCCCATCATTATGTGGGGTCTCCTCCGCCCCTGGGATTTCACATTCCCCCCACTGCCACTTCCAGGCCCCCAGGGATGCTTCTGCCACCTCAGACTCTGGGGACCCCAACATCACCAGCCCTGGGGACCTTTAGGGTGACATCCAGGGTTCCAATCACCTCCCTCTGATGACCCCCTGCTACCTCCCAGCCCCCAGTCTGCCACCAGCCCATGGGGACCACCAGCAATTCCCCCTCATTCCCAACATTCTGGGGACCCTCTAACTATCCTTTGGGGTCCCCATTCCCTCTGGGACACCCCCCTCTCACTTTCAGGGACTCCTGTCACCTCCAGCATCCTGTAAGGATTAACTCTCTGAATGTTACAAGCAGCAAGGACCCCTTCCCTGTCCCAGGTGATGCCCACCTGGAAGAGATCTGGAGGCACTTGCTTCTTGCTCAGGTGGCTCTGGACGTGCTCCGTGGCGTTCTTGGAGAAGGGCTGTGAGTGGGACAGGACCGTGTCACCTCGGGCAGGAGGGACAGGGGCCAGGCAGGGCTGCACGAGGCAGGAATCCACAGAGGAACCGCCACCCACAGGGTTGGGACGTGGGTTCCAGGCTGGGGCCTCTGGGGGGTTTGGAGCTCCCCCTGAGGACACTCTGGGCACAGTGGGGACATCTCTCCCAGCCTGCTGCCTCACTCCGGCGCCTGGCACTCACATGGGAGCAGGCCAGCAGCTCCTTCATGATGTAATGGTCGAAGATGTGGCGGCTGCGGGTGGCTCGCTCCTCCTCCGAGTCCAGCTTCTCGTACTTCTTGATCTGGAGAGGGCACAGCTCCAGTGGCATAGGGGCAAGTGGAACGCTGGGAATTGCAGCCCCTCTGGGCACCGTCACCTCGGGTGGTGCTCTTGGCACCGTGTCCATGGAGGTACCAACCCACTCCTGGTGCACACAGGGCGCTGTCCCCGGGGTCCCCCTGTCTCACCTCCTCATAAAATTCCATCAGGGGCTTGGCCTCCTCGGCCTGATGGAAGGCAAAATCCCGGAAAAGCAGGTAGCCTGCAGGGACAGAGTCACAGTGTGAGAGGTGACAGCCCCCCAGCCCAGGCCAAGGGACACAGGGACATTCCCTGCGCCTGCACAGCCCTCCTGCCACCTCAGTGCCAGATTCGGGGAAGGGGAAGTGCCAAGCAGGGAGCAGTGAGGACTTGGCAAGGTGACACAGACCCAGCTGGCATGGGGAGCAGCACCCTGGGACACCACGGGGCAGTGAGGGGGCTGCTGTGGGACACAGTGGGGGCAGGGGCACGGGCGGGCACACGGAGCAGGGCGGACGTGCCCGGAA
Organism: Thryothorus ludovicianus; assembly: GCA_013397245.1. NCBI lineage: Eukaryota > Metazoa > Chordata > Aves > Passeriformes > Certhiidae > Thryothorus > Thryothorus ludovicianus. The sequence continues at coordinate 59,804 of VZTB01000307.1, read as the reverse complement.
ACCGCCGGAGCCAGCAGGAGGAAGTGAGAGGCACTTCCTGCCCGGGATGGTTTGTGCTGGTGTGGGGGAAGTGACAGGGCAGGGGACACAGGGTGGGGACTGTGGCGCAGCCCCCCAGCACCCCTGTCCAGCCTGGCCCCACAACCCCCCTGCCATTCCTGTGGCCACTCTCACCTGTCATGGTGGCCACCAGCACAGCCCCCCAGCCCACCCACACTTGCCCCTCTGCTTATGGGTGCTGGCCCAGGTTCCCCTCATGTCCCCCATAGCCCCCGTGTCCCCAGCTCACCAATCTTCTGCGTGAAGATCTTGTCAAATGTCACCTCTCCCCGGTCTTCCAGGTACTTCTGCATGACGCTGCGGATGCTGGGGACACACGGGAGGAGTTCAGGATGGACCCCTGCTCCCTACCTCTCCTCTCCTTCTCCTCCTCCCGTGTCCCCAAGCCCCAGTGGCACGCATGTCCTACCATCCTGTGTGTCCCCACCTGAGTGTGGCATGTTGCTGGGTGCCAGGATCACAGCGTGTCCCACGCACTGGGGCCCAAGGGAGGGTGGGAACGAGTGTCCCCCCTAAAAAAGCTTTACAGGTGCCTGAAGGCAATGAAGGTGCAGGAAGGGGGCTGGCAGGGGGTGGGGACTGTGACCTGGGCACAGGTGTGAGTGTGTGTGTGTACACACGGGTGTTACACGGCGGCGACAGAGGGGTGGGACCGTGTGTGCGGCAGGACGTGTGTGTGTCCGTGTCCATGTGTCCGTGTTTGTGCGTCCCTGTGTCAAGAAGAAGTGTGTGTGTGTGTGCGTCCACGTCCGTGTGTCTGTCTATGCAACAGGTGTGACGCTTGTGTCCATATCCGTGTGTGTGTGTCCATATCCGTGTGTCCATATCTGTCTGTGTATCCATGTCCGTGTGTCCATATCCATATGTCCACATCCATGTGTCCATGTCCGTGTGTCCGGACAGGTGTGACCGGCACACACGTGTGCGGGAGGTGTCCGTGACCCGCGGGCGCGTGCGAGCGGTCCCCGGAATGGGTGACCAAGGGACCGGGGATGGCGGTGCTGGGGGCGGATGGACGGACGGACGGACAAGCGGAGGGGCCTCACCTGGGCTCGGGCAGGACGATCCTCTTGCTGGCGCGGGCGGCGGGCGCGGCGCGACTCTTCTCCATGGCCATCAGGTAACTCACGTCCGCCAGCACCGCCTCCAGGTCCGCCATCGTGCCGCGCCGCCGGCCCCGCCGCCGGCGCAGCACCGGCCCNGAGGCGGGGACAGCGGCGCTGGGCGGGGACAGCGCCGCCGCCACGCCCGGCCGGGAGGGGCCGCGACACCGGCTGTGGCACCGGCGGGGTGTGCGACACCGGGTGTGTGACATTGTGTGTGTGACACCGGGTGTATGTGTGTGACACTGTGTGTGTGACAACGGGTGTTTGTGTGTGACACCGGCTGTGTGACACCGGGTGTATGTGTGTGACACTGGCTGCGTGACACTGGGTGTACGTGTGTGACACTGTGTGTGACACTGGGTGTGTGGCACTGGATGCGTGTGCGCGTCCAGGTGTGTGTGCCACCACGGGTGTGACGAGGTCTCTGTGTGTGCCATTGTGTGTGTGATGCTTGTGTGAGGGACACCACAGGGGTGTGTGACAGTGGCTCTGTGTGTGCGTGACATCACGTGTGTCAGTCCACACTGCACATCATACCTGTGCCGTGTGTGGTAGCAGGTGTTGCCATGCGCCTGTGACACCATGTGCAGGCTCCTCGTCCCCGGGGCCAGGAGGAGACACCTGGAGGGGACAGGCAGGGGGTCAGGCGCTGAGATTCGCTTTGCTCTGCTGCATAACCGGGGCAGGTGCGTGATGGCACTTGGGGACCAGGACACAGGGAGGGTGACAGTGGCCTCAGCCCCCTGTGGAGGATGATGTCACCTTCCGTGTGTCATGCAAATGTCACAGCTGGGCCATGACATCCCCGCAGGGTGGGGGACTAAGTGCCACCCTGGTGGCCCAGGAATTCACTGGGAGAGGGCAGATTTCCCAAGGGAGGTGGAGAGCAAGAGCCACACAGGCCTCTGGAGGACCTGTGGCCCTGGCAGGAGGTGATGAGACACAGGGACAGCTGCCACCACTGATGGTACTCCAGTTTCCTCTCGAGCAGCTCGAAAGCCCCAGTGCTGGGGACACGGGGGACACAGGAGGGCCCAGCCCTGGCCTTGTCCCCTCCACTTCCCTCACAGACAAATGGGCAGAGCTCAAACTGCTGGATTTGAGTTGGCTTTTTTTTTTTTTTTTTTTTTTTAATTTAAGAAATCCACCCCCAAGAAACAAAATATTTCGCTTGGGAGGCTGGAGTTTTCCCTCCGCCCCAACAGCTTGCCCAGCCTGGTGCTAATATGACATGAGCAAAGAGCCTCTCTAAAAAATCTAGGATGGAAGTAGGCTCAGGAAGCAAAAAACCCCAAAGTACAAACAAGTTGAAAAAAGGAACAAATAAAGAAAATCAAACCCACTTGCCAAGTAGGTGCCCTCCCTCTGCCCCAGCCAAAAACCACCAATCCCAGCTGAGAGAGTGCAAGACTTGGTTTGCTTTTACCCTTAATGCTTACATTTAATTTTAAAGCACAAACATCAGAGATGGACTCTAAATCGCCAACAAAAAAATAGATATTTACAATATTTCTCCAGGGAAGGGAGGGGAGGAGGAGGGGAGGGAAGGGGGGATCGAAACGAAACAAAATCACAACCAAACCCTTAAACAAGTGACTTTGCTTGCAGGAGTTGTCTTTAGGGAGCAGGCTGGGTTGGTTTTAAATCACTAAGTGATTTTTATTATATATAATTCTCTTTTTCTTCCTCGTGGGTTTGCACCACGCCGGGGTGGTGAGGAGGGTCGCACGCCGGAGTCTTTGCGGCTGGAGAGGCGGGGATACGGCGGGACAGGGGTGCTCTCCCCCGCGGAGGAGGGACCACCTCGCCCCTCTCTGGAAATTTTCTTTCGCGTTGCAAAACTCAAAAAGGAATCCAAAGGAAAAAGAAAAGCTTTTAATTCTTCCGACGTCTTTCCTGGGAGCCACGGCCGAAGGCTCCTCCTCTCGCCTGGAGGTGTTTCCTGCTCCGAGCCCTCCGGCTCCGCTTCGGCCACACTGCCCCTTGTCCCAGGCACTGCAGGATTGTCCCCTCGTGTCCCCCTGCCGGGGACAGTCCCCGCGGGCCGCTTNCGGGCTGCCCCCCGGGGACCCCTACGGGGCTGGGGACCTGTGGTGGCACGGAGAGGACACCCCGGATTGTGCTATCGGTATGCTGCCAGGGAGAGAGCAGGGTGCTGGCACCGGGGGGACAGAGAGGGGGAGCGTCCGGGCACAGGCAGGACAGGGAGGGAAATAAAATAGTGACCCAGAAAAAGAAGATTTCAACTTTTTTCCTTTCTTTTTTTTTTTCTTGTCTTTTTTTTTTTCGTTATTTTGTTTTTTTGTCTTTTTTTGTTGTTTTTTTTAAAGTGCAAAAAGCTCTCTGCTGCCCTAGAGAGAGGTTCTTTGGACCAACCATTCATTGCAAAGGAAAATCGGCAGCGAAAAGGGGGTGGGGGGGGGAAGGAGAGGACGATGCCAGTTCAATCCCAGGCCGTGGAGCAGCCCTCACCCCTCCAGCCCCAGAGTGCTTGTGGTGCCGGGAGCTGGGGAGGAAGAGGAGGCAGCTCCTGTCCCCGCCCCCTGCTCACTCACCCCTGGCTGATGCTTCCCGAGTCCTCCCTGAGCTCTGGTGTACCTGTGGGTTCTCCTCTGCTCCATCCCCTCGGACAGACGAGTTATCCCCCAGCCCCTGCTCCCGGGACACCCTGGCCACGGGGCTCCTGCCCTGGGTGCCCAAAGAACCGCCCGGATGTGTGGGAGGAGGAGGAGGGGGATGGATAGCAGTCCCTGCAGCCAGATGAGGGGAAGGGGAAGGGCAAGGATGGGAGAGCGCAGGGAAGCGCCGAGCTGGTGGTGGCACAGAGGGGGATGGGGTGTTCTGGCTCTGCTTCCGCTTCCTTGGAGAGACCTCGACCCTCAAGCTTTGTGCTACCGGGGAAGTGACAAGTGTTTCAAGGCAAGGAGACGACGGGGAGGAGGGGAAAAGCTGGGGGGAGAGGGCATCCCATTTCTCTGCACAGAGACCTCTGTTACAGCCCCCGCCTCGGGAGCGACCAGCCGCCCGGCCGAGGCTCCCTGCCATGTGCCCGTTCCTCCTCTGGTACTGGCCAGCCTGGCGGCACATCTTCCTCGGCAGAAGTCCCGGGGAAGGAGGAGGAGGAAGGACAGCGGAGCGAGGCCAGTGACGGCCTTGCCTGCCGAATCAGTTGGGAGGCAGCGGCAGGACACGCAGGGCAAGGGGGGCAGGTGGAGGAGCGACTCTCTGAGAGACGTGGGATGGGCTCTTTTCCTTCTCCTCAGTCTGCCCCGGGGAGGGTCTCTAGCTGATTTTTTGGATCAGCTTCTCGTCGGACAGGCAGTAGAGGCTGTTGATGGACAGGTCCGAGATGAAGTGCTCACAGGCTTTGCGGGTGATCTGTTTGCAACCCCGCAGATCAATGAGGGTGACGTTGGAGATGCGGCGCAGGTACAGCAAGGCCTGGTCCGTCAGCTTATTGCAGCCTGCGGGCAGAGCACAGGGAGCGTGAGGGGGACGCCTCCGGCAGCCAGCACTGCGAGGAGGAATGGGAAATCCAGGAGGCACCTGGAGCAGGGCACGCACCTGCCATGTTGAGCTCAGTGAGGGAGTTGCGTGTGGAGGAGCCCACGGCGGTGAGGAGGTTGGCTGACTGGTCCGTGAGGTGGTTGCAGTGGCTGAGGTCGAGGCGAGAGAGCAGGGGCATATGGCGGATGATCAGGCGCAGCGTGGCGTCCGTGATGTCCAGCCCGGCGAGCCGGAAGTCGATCATGTTGCGGAGTTTGCTGCGATTGTCCTGACCTGCACAGGCAGAGGGAGAAACGGACTGGCCAGACTGCCCTGGGGAATTTCCCTTGTCCAGCTCAGCCAGCCCCAGCCAGCAGCAGCTTACTGGGTTTGTCTGTTGGAGGCGTGAGTAAGTCCCGGATCTGAGGGTCCTTGATTCCTACTGCCCACCGAAGATCGAGGGTCCTGAGAAGGGGGCAGCTGGAGGTACTGAGAGCACAGACTGCAGACCAGGAACAGCCCGCTAGGATGAGGTCTTTCAGGCCTGGCAGAAGGGAGGCAGGTAACAAGTCAGACGAGCTTGGGCGGCTCCCAGGCATCCCAGACCGCCACCATCTTTTTCCAGGCACACCAGGAAGCAGGTCCCCTCCCGTTATTTTGTGGGACACTTGCTGGGAGATGGGACCCAGGCAGTCAGGAGTTCCCAGGCTTGCAGCATGTCTCTCCCCATGACCCAGCCCTTAAAAAGTCTCGGAACAGGCTGGTGGCAGAGGAACGGACCCCTCCCCAGTCCACACTCACCTGGCAGCCTGTTGACGAGCCATGTAAGCTGTTTTTTTGAGATATTGGTCCAGCTGAGGTCGAGGCTGACTGGCTGCCTTTTGATGATGCCGCTCAGCGCCTGGGGGGTGATAGACTTGCACCTGCTCAAGTCTATCTTTGTCCACAATCTCTTGTCACAGCACCTGGGGACAAGGACAAGGCTGAAAGTTGAGTCCCAAGAGCCCCATGGGATAATAGGCAGCCAGCAGGTTGCCTGGTTTCCAGAAGGAGCCCATTCCTGGGGTGGCCCCAGCCACAGAACAATGTTGTTGCTCCCGCTTTCCACAGGTTTCCCTATGGAAACATGGGAGTTTGTCGATGGTGTTAGACCACCCACCGCAGCCCCAGCAGGGTTTTGCTGCCACAAAATAAAACTCCAAGTTGCAGCTGCAGGCTTGATTGCCCTGTCTTGAGTGTTTCTCCTGATTTTAAGGATCCTTACTCCCAGCAGGCAAAACACCCTGTGTCCCACCTCACAGCCCCAGCAGAGCTCGCTCCTTCACCAGGAGCAAACCCTTCCTATCCTGTGGGTATTTGTGGAGAGCCAGGACCTGATGGCAGCTTAGCTGAGCCCCTTAAGGTACAGGAGAGGGGACACTCCTCCACCACATCACTGCCACCAGCCGCTGATCAAAGCAGGCAATCCCTGCTGCTCGGCTGTTAGTAACCTCACAGTTTCCATTCCGTATGTTCCCAAGCCCTCCATGCACAGCTGTCCTGGTGCCAGCATTGTCTGCTTGCTGCCCCCCCAGGCGTTTCCAGCCAGCAAAGCCATCCCACCTCAGCCTGCCTTCCCTGCCTGCTGAGAGTTGAGGCAGCAAGGGAGGGAAGGAAGGGCAAGCACCATCAGGGTGATGGGCGAGGAAAGGGCACTGGCACCTTGCAAGGACACAGCAGGGGACAGCTGAGGGGATGGGATGAATGCAGAAAGGAACAAGAGAGATGGGTGCACACATGGCAGAGGCACCAGGGCTGGCTACAGTGACGCTGACTGGCTCTGGGGAGCGATGGGAAGGCACTGAAGTGAGATCCTTCCCCCTTTCCCTCTGGGTGTCCGCCCCAGACGCACCTGCCAGCCCCAGGACGTGTCCCCACACTCACCACTTGTACCAGGTCTTGCACACCCGCATGCACTCGCAGAGCTCCCTGCGGGTGAGGTAGCGGAAAACGGACATCCAGACCTCGCGCTGCACGCAGCTCTCCTCGCCCTCCTGCGCCCGGCCCCCGCGCCCGTTCAACCGGGCTGCCCCCCCCTCCTCCGCATTCTCCTCCTCCTCCTCCTCTTCCTCCTCCTCTTCCTCGGCGGCCGCCTCCTCGTCGCCCCCGCTCCGCAGGGGCATCCTGGCGGGTGCGTGGCGCACGACCACGCGCGGCGAGTGCTGCAGGTTGGCCGAGGAAGCCGTGATGGCTTGGAGCTTGGGGACGATCGAAGTGCCATGGACGTCTTTGGTGGGGCGCTGGAGCGTCACGGTGAGGTAGGAGCCGTGCAGTTTGGCCTTCTCCACCTCTGACAGCTCCTTCTTGCCGCTGGGGTTGTTCTCCTTCTCCCGCACCATGGTTCTCTCTGTGGCCTGGAGCCGCAGGAGCTGCCGGCGCTTGAAGCGCTCGTCCCGGCTGGCGCTGTGGTGGTCGCTGGGCCCGGCCCCCGGGGACGAGCGTGTCACCACCCCGCGGGGGGATGCAGGGTCGTGGATCAGCTGCAGCATCGGGGTGGGCGAGTTGGGCGGGGGGGTCAGGGGCTCCTCGCAGCTCCGCAGGGGCCGCAGCACCTTGGCTTGTGCTGTGTCATCGTCGCTCTCCTCCACCTTCCGCTTCTGTGGGGAACGGGGGTGGCTGGTTAGTGGGAATGAGGCTTGGGGAAGGCTTTTTCCTTCTCTTCTTCCCCAGGGAAACTGGTCCTGCTGGCAGAACCTGCACCAGCAGTGCCCAGTGAAATCATAGAATGGTTTGGGTTAGATAGGGACACCTTCCACTAGATCAGGTTGCTCCAAGCCCAATCCAACCTGGCCTTGAACACTTCTAACGATGGGGCGTCCACAGCTTCTGTGGTCAGTCTCTGCCTGGCAATCACCACCCTCACAGTAAGTAATTTCTTCCTCACAGCTCATCTAAGTACCACGAGAACCAGAGTCCACCCACACCAGCAACAAGCATTTTCCTAACCCCTTCTCAAAAGGGGCGTCCCTTGGGGTTGGGGGTGGCTTCCACTCTGTTCCAAACAGTCCAGTGTCTCCTACAGTGGAATATCTCAGAATCGCATTGCAGCAGGATGTGCCCAGGCCCCCAAGTGCTGCATCCCAATGATTCTCATTGGTCACTGCCTCCCCAGCCCATTCTGTTTGAACACATCCCTAGCAGGATGCAGTGGGAAGGATGGAGGACACAGATCCTGCCTTGCCACAGTACAGCTCCTTACCTGGCCTTTCTCAGAGTCGTCACCCTGGTAGCACTTGGGGCACTCCCAGCAGTTGGGGAGCTCATCATTGAGCAGTCCTTCCCCATCCATCTGCAACAAGAGGTGAAGGTCAGCAGCAGCCCAGCCCCACAGCAGAGCCCCCCTTTGCCCAGCACATGCCCTGCTCACCTGCAGACAGCCAGGGTGAACAATCTCGTTGCAGATACAGCACTCCATGAGCTTCTTCTCAAAGTCCTGCGAGTCCTCATTCTGATCCACCTCCCCGCAAAGTGCACAGGTGACCGAGTGAGGCAGCCTGGGCTACAAAGGAAAGCAGGACTGACACCAGGCCATGGTGGGACAGCCTTTCTCCTTTCCTTCCCTACTACCTGAACCATGGAGAAGCAACCAGCTACCCCCCCAGGAATCCCACTTGGACTCACCGCCAAGCACTGCCGGAGGACACAAGACTGCTTCATGCGGCCGGGTCCGCCAAACTTCTTCATGTCCCTGCAGTAGTGGCACATGCCACACTCGCCCTGCATGCAGGCCTTGCATTTCCGGCACCGCACCCGCCTCCGCCGGGCACCCGACACGATGGGAGACACCGTGGACCTGATGGGAGTCGGGCGCGGTGCTGGCTTCATGGTGTGCGGCTTGGTGATGGGGATGGTCGGCAGGCGCACCCGCAGCCGGGCCTGGAGCTTTAGCTGGCAACAGGGAGAGAGGGAATGGCGTGAGGAGAGGGAAGCGCTGTGCTCCGCTGGGATCTGGAAGGCTCTGATCCCTGCATCTGGCACTACGACTTCAGATAATGTGCCAGAGAGCAGCTCTGCTCCGCTCCCTCAGCGCTCCGCATCCAAAGGCACCTGGATCAGTGCTGACCTGGCACTTCTCCTGGAGCACATTCCCTAATCCCTCACACCACCCCACACCAAGAGCTCCCCTTCCCCTCACCCCCTGTTAGGGCTCAAATGGGTCTGGAAAGGGCTGCTGAGTCCCAAAAGCATCCCACAGCATCCATGCTTTCCCTACAGAGGCAAGGAATGAAAAGGTCCACCCAGGCTGTCCTCTCTGTGTCACTCAGCCCTGGTCACTCTTCCCCAAGCTCAAGGTTTGGGAACACCCACACCTTCCTTGTTTACAGTGTGGGTAGGACAGCACAGCTCTCCAGCTGCCACCCTGTATCCCATCAGCCCTCACAGGAAATCTGCTGTCTACAGCATCCTTCTGGGATTGGTCATGCTAGGATGTGCACCACAGCTGATGGGCTCGGGGAAGGGCAGGCTCCCAAGGATGGGGCTAGGGATGTGCCAAGCCTCTGAGTGTTGTGCCCAAAGCATGCACACATCTCCAGGTCACTCCTCCCAGAAAAGCTGCCCAAGATGCTTGTGCTGCACAAGGATCACGCTGGATCCCCTAGGCAGTGCAGGTAAGCAGAGACAGGCACCTCCGAAGGGCAATCTGAGAGGTAAATTTGTCTCCAGACTCCCAGTGTTACCCACCCTTCCCAGAGTGACGGGGTCCTGCCCTTCCCATAGCCTGCCTGTGAGCCCATCTCCTGGCAGGAAGGAAGAAGTGACCTCTGGGAACCATCCTGGCAGGCCACAGGAAGGCAGCCTGTGGAGGGGAAGTCTGGCTGCTCCGTGCCTCCCTCTGCCCAGAGAGCTCAGCCCAGGCTGCAGCCCAGCTGTGGGCCCTGGGCTATGAGCACAGCTGGAGAGGGAAAGGCAGGGATGCATGGAAAGGTTCCGCTGCTGAAGAGCTGGTTGCTGTCCAAAGGGAGAGACTCCCAGGAGAGAGCTGCCTTGCTTGGGGTTGTAAGACCCAATCCTAAAACAGGGACAGGGACACAAGGGACACGTTCACCTCACAGTGAGGGGCTGGACTGATCTTGACTATGAATCTCGCACCTCACCCACCTCTGCCACAGTGAGGCTTGCCCTGACACACAGCATTCCTCAGGCCATCCAGATCCCCCTATCGATCCAGGGAGCTTCTATGAGAGCAGGATCATCCCTTCCTCCCACAACAAGGCTCCCTGTTTCTCTGAACACAACCAAAGGGCTGGAGAACATGGAGGAGCTGGGGCTGATCCGGTTACCACCCATCAGCTGAGCTGGGATAACCAGCACGGTGGGAGATCTCTGGGTTTGCCCACTGTGCCACGGAGGTGCTGCACCCCACATCCCACTTTGGCACTGCTCCCGAGGCAGGTATGGAAGCAGTGCCAACACACCCCAGGCCTGGGAAACAACTCAACGCGTGACACCTGTCTGGGTCCCATCCTCGTGGCTCCTACCTTATCTCTCTTGGGCCACTGGACGATGGGGACGCCTGTAAGTGCCAGTTTGGGGTCGCTGTTCGCGTATTCTTCCAACAGCAGCTAATGGAGAGAAAGGAGGGGGGGAACACAACAGAAAGACATAAAGCACAGGTGTGAGCAGAGGGAAACACGGCTCCTGCCAGCGAGGCAGGCTCCGACCAGATGCCAAGGCCAGCATGCTTCAAAGGCGGCTGGGAAGGAGCCCTCCTCTCCCCATGCCTGCAGCGACCATCCCTCCTCCCCACATGAGACAGACAAGCTCTGTCGAGTCAATCTGCACCAACGCTTTCATCAACAGCATCTCAGCCCCGAGGCCTCACGCTGGGCGGTGGCAGAGGGAGAGAGTGCCAAGATTCGGCAGTCTGGGAGGATTCTGGGGGGAGGATTCACCAGCATTGCCCCCCTAGCTGCTCTCCAGGCACGGGGCAGCCGGGAGGGTGCAGCAGCAGCAGCAGGATGCGATGCCCCAGGACACTCTCCATGGCCTGGCACAAGCTGCTGGTAGCCGAGAGCTGCTCCCCCACACTGCCTCGGGGTTTGGCTTAGACTTGGAGGGAGAGATCCCTTGGCACCGACCAGACTGGCACAGCCTGGCACGCTGCTCTCTGGCATGACAGCCCCTGGCTCCCAGTGCATGGGGCTCCCGTGCTTGCCCCGGTCCTTTCAGCACCCTCCAGCGCAGTCCCTTCCCTACATCACTCCCCACCCAATTTGCCAGTTACAAAGGTGCTTTATTTACTTGACGTTGCCATGGTTACACAGACAGGAGCCTCCTGCCGGTATCCCAGCGGGCGGTGCTTCCCGATGCCAGGCAGGGGGTGCCCGCCGTGCCCCCCGCCCGGCTTTCCGGGCGTCTAGGGAGGCAGGAAGCCGCAGTCTCCCCTGGGCTCCCTGGCAGCGCAGCGTGCCACCTTCAGACCTTCCGCCTCCCCATGAGCACGCGTCGAGGGAAAGGTCAGGGCTCGGAGCTCCCACACGGACATCCGCGGGACCGCAGCGTCCGCCCGCCCGTTACACCGGGGACGGGGCGGCGGCGGCTCAGGCACGCTCCCCGCCAGGGAACCGAGAGACTGCGGAGGCTCCTGGGTCCTGCGCCTGCATCTAGCTCGGAGCCGGGGTGGGCGACAGCCCGCTGGTCCCCTGTACCCCGTCGCGCTGTGGCCGGGGGGACGTAGTGGAGGGGATCTTGCGCACACGCGGCCGGAGCGCCTCGGCAGCGATTCCGGCGAGAGCGCCCCGGGGACGGGAGAGGTGAGCCCAAGCACCGGCCAGGGACCCCTCCGGGGAAGCAGGGCTCCCCCCGCACTGCCCTCCCACCCTGTCCGGAACCGGAACGTCCCCGCGTCCCCTCCCCGCGCCACGAACATTGCCAGCTGCCTGACCTTGCGCCTCTGGAGCTGCCGAGACTCTGGGGTGAAGTTTGCCGAGCCCTCTTTGTTTCAGTGCCCGCACTGCGAGGGCTGGGGCCCCCTCCCCTCTCCCCNCGGCAGCCGCACCGGCGGCCGCGTGCTCCTCCCGAGCCCTTGGGCAGCGGCGGCGGCGGCAGCTTCCTGAGCCGGAGACAATGCTGCTGCGTCACCCACATGCGGTTCCCAGCAATGCTTTGCAACGGGAAGATGGCAGAAGAGAAAAAGGGAGCGAGCGAGCGGAGGGCAGAGCCGCGCTGCTGCAGCGCCGGGAGGGGCCGGAACGGCGGGGATTGGCGCAGGGTCCGGGCGGCGCTGCCCACCGGCCTCCTCGGGATCCCTCCCTCCCCTCCGCCGCCGCAATCCGAGAGGCCGGGGCCAGGCTCCCCCGGGCCGGGCACAGCGTGGCCGAGAGCCCTTACCCCGTCCTGCTCAGGCCCAGCCTCCCTGGCGCCTTTCTTTTGTCTGCTCCGAGGCGGGTGTGGGATCTGGGAGACCCCGCTGGAGCGAGCGGGGCTTTGAAATGTAGGCAAGGGTCACTGGCCTTGCAGCTCCCCCCAGGGTCTGCAACCCCACGCTCCCGACCTGGAGGGACAAACATCCCGCCAGCCAAGTTTGGGAGCAGCCACATTCCCAAAGGGACCGGGGACCAAACCGCTAGAGGGGGACAGATCCATACTGGGCGATCAAGGCGCCCCCAAGAAATTCCAGACCCCCGAAACACCCCCCAGCTACACACCGCAATTAAAATGGAGGAAGCTGCTGAAATAAAGCCAAACAGCACAGAGGAGCAGCGGCTGCGCCCACTTCTGATACATCCAAAGCATCTGCAGGCAGCTCCAGCTTTGTGTTCCCAGGAAGCCAGCCGTATGCCAACCTGGCTCCGGACTGACACCAACTGTGCAACCAGTGACACCCTTGGGCCCCTGGCATGGGCTCTCTCTAACCCGCAGGGAGGAGAGTGACCAGTGCTGCTATCCCACCACAGGAGATCCTCCTGGCACAGCTCACAGGTCAGCCTGAACTTCCTACCTCATCCCTACGGATATCATCGCCACTCCTCACAAAATTCTCTCTCTGCCCATTGCTCAGTCAGGTGCCTGGGCAATGCCACACCAGAGGTTTTGAGATGAGGTCCTGGAGACAGGATCAGCACTTCTGGGAGAGGCTTCTCTGGCTTCTACAATCCTTGGTGCTCCAACAGCTCCATGCAAAGCACATATACAACCTGTTTATGCCAGACCACAGGGGCCTGGCTTTAGACCTGCTGTCAGCTGCCTCATGACCATCCTCCTGTAAAATCCAGTCATGGAGACCAGCACACCACAGAGGGGTCACAAAGCACAGATGGATGGAAACAGTCAAAAGACAACAGGACCTCTCAGAAATTCCCTCTTTTGACAATGATCCTTCCAACGACCCCCACCATGCTCAGAACTTTCAGACAATTCCTGCCACAGTGCTGAAAGCGCAACATTGTCAAATCCAAAGTGTGCTATCCCGGAATGAGGCGGAAGGCTGAACTCTTGACAGGATACATATTTCTCCACCCTGAAATCCTGATCACCACACGAGAGGCTGTGGGAAAAGGCAGCATCTTCCTGCTCCTAGTGTGCCTGGGGACACTGGATGGGAAAATCAAGGTGCCAGGCCTGCAAGTGTGGATGAGAAAGCAGCATGTTCTGACCGTGGGGAGCACAGATCAAAGCGCGGCTTGGCCACATGCCAGCTCCATCAATGACCTTGCCTGGTGACACAAGGGCAAAAGTACCTGCTGCAAATTGGTGTCCCCAGTTAGAAGTTTTAGCAGAAATAGTCTAAAGCCCTTCTCAGGCTTTACAAGCCAACCTCTACTGGCCACTTCCGTCACCTCTATGGATCGTGTCCCACTTTCCCCAGCCACTCCAGGCTGTGACTAAGGATCTTGATGCCTTGAGGATTCCAGTCCTGAGGGATGGAGTCCTGCAGCTCAGGATACTTTCAAACCTCCAAGGACAACCAGCTTTGAGGAGCAAATCCTCAGGGAAGTTGTCTGGGACCACAAAGGCTGTCACCAACAGCTCATCTGCGAGATACAATTGAACACAAGGGCGAGTGGGTGGGTCACACCAAAACCACAGGCACATCCTTACTACCTCCAAAAAACGAACAAATTCTTTGATCAGATCTCAAAGCCTAATTGAACATCAACCAGCTTTAAGCCTTTGCCTTCAAAATGCCCAACACCAGCTTCCTTTTGTCAGTCCAAGGGTGAAACACAGAGCCTGCAGCTCAGGTTCCTCCAGAGCACCATACTGGGCTGAGAAACACACGTCACATGCTCAAAGGTCACAGCATACACAGGATGCCTGAAAAGCCACAAAAAACCAGAAATTCAGCCCCTAACAGCATACAGACTCTTTTAGCTGACACCCTGGGACCCCAGAGCCGCACCCTCTGCTCCAAACACAGCAGAGCTCTGGATTTACCCAAACATCTCACAAAAAACATCAGGAGACCGCAATTGGAAATAAAAACAATGGCAAAGACAAGGACACATGTGTGGCTCTATCTGGATATCAGCTTTGGAGAAAAGGTAACTTTTTAGGGACTAGAAAGGATTTCTGGGGATAGAGTGAAGCTGACATTCCCGCTTCAGCGCTGAAATGGCTAAAGCACCAAAGCTCATTGGGTCAGCTCAACAGATGAAGGCAAATAAAATCCAAACAAACCTTACCAGCCCAAAATAACCGACACTCATAACTCCAGGTCACACCCTGGGCAAACAACTCAAAGAACAAAGCCAAATCCACCTGGGGCAAGGAAAAAGCTCCAACTGTCACAGAGTCCACAGCCAAAACTGGAAGTGAACTGCATCAGCAACGAGCACTCCTGCACTGACAGCCATAAGGAACCCAGCCACCCTCCAGCTTCCCCAACCCCAAATCCCAGGGCTATCCCCTCAGGTGTAACATGAGCCTCACACAGAGGAAGAGGAGGACACCAATCCTGCCCCAGGACAGGGGTAGGGTGAGGGTAAAGCCCAGCTTCCCTGTGGGAAGTACCTTGCACAGGCCTACCTTGACATCAGTGATGAGGGCGTCCTCGTCCTCGATGCCAGTGGGAACACACTTCTTGTGCAGAGGGAGTGACTCCAGCTTGTCCACGAGGCAGCGCAGCCCCTCCAGCTCAAACTGGGTCAGGTGCACCTTCCTGCTCTTGCGGGGGCTGCCCCCACTCGGGTCCCAGGCCTGTCCATTTTGGGAGCCCCGGCTGGAGTCAGAAGAGTCTATGGATGGGGTTTTCTTCAGACCTGGCAGGCTGCTCCGGCAGCTCTTGCCCAGTTCGTCATAGTCCATGTTGGCACCGTTGGCAATGGGGCTGGTGAGAATGGACCTCCTGGTCACGGGGCGTCGGGATTCCTTCCCTGCTGCATCCTCATCGTCCTCCTCCTCCTCCTCTTCTTCCATGTTCACCGAGTCCGAGGAGCTCACCTCCATATCTGCCATGATGGAGAAACAGGGAGAGTGCTCTGTGTTTGTGGGATCCCCCCAGTCATGAGGGATGCTGGAGCAACAGATTTGTATGAGGTAAAAGGAACAGAGAAGCTGGAAAAGAACAGCTAAACGCCTTTCCCATTTCTGGTTTGTTTGTGGGAACGCAAGGCACCAGATATGTAAAAAGGTCCCAGAGGAAGACAGAAATGCCCTAGACTGAATTTCATGTCCTAGACTTGATTTCATGGAATTGGGTTGGAAGGGACCTAGACTGTCATCTAGTCCAACCCCAGTGCAATGGGACTGGACATCTTCCACTACATCATGTTTCTCAAAGCCCTGTACAACCTCATTTTGCTTTGGAGGGCTTGAGATCTCCAGCTGAGGGCTCAGGACCTTGATGCTGCCTTCAAGATGTGAGAAAGAGGATGTGGACTCACTCATGACCGTGAGCCCTCCAAGTAACTGTCAGCCCTTTAAACCCTGTGTGCAGAAGGCCTGGGTCAGCCAGAGAGAATTCCTGCCCACAGCACCATGGTGGTCACTGCAACTTCCCCTCTTCTCTGCAAGGCTCTGAACTGGTGGTGTGCTGGTTTCACAGCTCTGAGGAACCTGGGCTGCTGCAGGGCCAGAGGAGGAAGCAGAAGTCTGGCTGGTTATGAATTCATGCTCAAAAAAAAACCCCTCCCAATCTTCCCCTGCTTGCCATGCTGCTGAGCCACTGCCCCAGCAGGAAGATGTAAGAAGCCAGTTGGATTGGGGTGAGAAAGGAATAAGTGCTGGACTTACCCATGCTGAGGGATTCCTTCTGGAAGTCCTTGGTCAGGTGGGAACGGCTGGTGATGCAGTACACGTAGCGCTCCAGCACATACCAACACATCTCATAATAGAAGGGGTAGCGAAATTTATTTGGGACCTGCAAAATAGACAAGAGGATCTGTCAGGTCTCCTTCCCACTGCTGATGACAGATACCACACCAGGTCTGGCCCAGTGTCCAGCACGAGTCTCCCATGGGCCCTTACCCGTGTGCGGTCCTCAATGCTGTAGATCCGGAGCTGCATAGGGATGTTGAAGCTGTGTAAGAAGTTGCCCCCAAAAACCAGTGTGTCCATGGGAGTGTACACAGCATGGATCCAACCTTGGGGAGAGAGCAGAGTTGGAAGAATCCTTCTGATCCACCTCGCATAATTTTTTGTCACCCTGGTGTCATCCTAGATTGTTTCCTAATAATGTTAGGCCTAGCACCCAGCGAAAAAGCCTTCTGTTCCAACACTCCAAACACCTTCAAAATAACTCAAGTTCCAGTCCTTATCTCCAAGGCTAAGCAATCCAGTCAAGTCCAACATCTGGGGAATTCCAACATACGTTTACTTAAGGCAAAGCCACTCAGTTGAGAAGAGGTGTCAGTTGTGATAACAGGACTCAAATGAGTGAGCTGTGCAATCCCTGGTGTTTTCTGTTCCTGGTCCTGCTGTAAGCCACAGCACTGCAGTAGCATCACAAGACACTTAGGAAGCTGAGGAGTTGCCCTGGGCCAGCTTCTCCTGAACCTACACTGCTCCATGTGTCAACATGACAGGATCTGGGAAAGCCTCCTTTAATAATTAATCAAATGTGATGTGAGCCTGCCACAGCTTTCCTAACACTTGGGCTGGATCCACAAAGCCATCACAGGCATGTTTTGGGAGGTGGCAAGCCAGAGGACAGAGCCACATCACATCTCCCTCTCCCAGTGACTCATGAGGGAGCTAAACCCTGCCAGTGTCCCAGGAGTTTCAGTGTTGCCACAACCCTGGCAGAGACCGGGATGCTCCTTCCCACCCTGAGGGTACCTGAGGGGATGACAAATGTGTAGCCCTGCTTGAGCTCGATGCGCTGGCACTCTGACACTCTATCCCCAAGGAAAATGTCTCCCTGCTTCCCTGAGAGAAGCCAGTTTTCATAGAGCTCCAGGTTCTGGGGTGTGGGAGGGATCAGCCAGAAGATCTGCAAATAAAGACAACACGCTTATGTAAGTCATCACATAATGAACAGCTATGGCTTCTTCCCAACATCTCAATCTCTTCCTTGCCCCTCTTCCTGAGAACTTCCCAGCAAAATGACTTGGACAGCTGCCTTCCCTTGAGAGGACAAACAAGGTCTTTCCCAGCCTGACACACTGAGTGCTACATGTAGCCTGAGCTTGGAATGCTTTTTAAGGTACGATTTACATCAGTGTCAAGAGACAGAGAGCCCAGGAAAGCCACCGGAGTGACAAGGAGATTTACAGAGTTAGATTTACCACGTTAGAGCTACACCTGAACTAAGGATTGGCTCCTGTCTGACTCCATGCAACATATGTAAGTTTAGGGTGTGAAGACTTCAATTTGCTGTCTGGGACCTGCATCCTCAAGGATTTACACAAGAACAGACCAACAGCCACTTTCCTAAAGCACCTATAGCTGTCCCAATAAGGACTGTCCTACCTTTCCTCCTCGGTGGATGTGGTACCAGACAGAAGTGCCACCGAAGTCCACGTGGAAATCTGTGTAGCAGCCCTTGACACTCATCAAACAGTATCTGGTAGAAAACAAGATGAGAAGAAAGTGAAAATGAACGGTGATCCACACTTTGGAGCAGATGTGACATTCCAAGGGAATGGGCCCTCCGAACCCAGGCCAATGGCTCAGAGCAGTGTCACAAGCCACCCATCCCTCTTCCACACAGCTTAAAGAGGATTAAGTGACTGCAGGGGCCTTACAAGTGTCACCCACAAAAATAAGCTGGGAGCCTGTTCCTCCCACTTCCCCTTGGTACAAACTGCTGCTCCCTTGGGCAGTTTTCCTGCAAGAGATTGTTTGCAGGAAGGAAGTCACTTACTTCTGCACCTTTGGATACTGCATCTCCAGGATGGCATTGGTAGACTCTGTCTGACTTTCCTTCAGGTGCCTGGGCCACATGTTATCAACCCAGTCAATTAAATCCACCTACGGCAGAGGTAGGAGACGTGAGCAGAGAAAAAAGGAGTACAGCAAAACCTTTTGCCACCCCAGGCTGGCAAATCTCTTTTTGGTCCTTCCCCACACCCAGAAACTTTCCCAGTCCAGGACAGTCCTACACATAAAGCACTTAGGATCAGGTGTTCAGATGCCAGCTCCGGACTTCCATAAAATATATGCCAGACAGCATGTCCTAGGGTGGGATTCATCTCCCTAAGCTTCAGGAGAGTCAGACATATCGAGGTTCTCTCCGAAGTTACCAGAGAGAAGTAACCAGCCCCAAACAGCTGCCACTTCCACTCTGCTGACTCCAGAGGGAATTTGGGATGTTCATCTCATCCATCCCACCTCCCAGAACTCATTTTCCCACCACAAACAACTTCCTGCCCCTCTTCCAGCACACCTCCAGTCTTGGCCCTCAGAGATTTCAGCATTTTGGATGAGGAACCCTCCCTTATCACACTGCTCAGAGTTCAGACTTCCATATTTCTAATTGCTGACAGCCAATGAACAAGCCATCTCTCTGCAGAATGACATGCCAGGGATTTGGCCATGGGCACCACAGCCTGACTGGGAGAACAGCTCCAGCAGCTTGAAGAGACATCCCCACTGAGCCCACGTGTGTTCTGAGAAGTCTCTCTTTTACCACATCCTAATGCCAGGCTGCACCTCGTCTCCAGACATGCAGGAAAAGTAGAAACCTGTGGGAGGAAGGGTCTGGCTCACCGTAGCAGGTCTCTGCACCAGGTTCTCCAGTTTGGTGTGGCTGAACTCCAGGCTGATGACGTTGTAGAGTTTCTCCCGCTCCTCCTCTGGCGTTTCGTAGTAGCGCGCCCACTGCGCCATGGACATCTCGATGTCCCGCTGCGTGTTCACGTCCATCACATCCACTATCCGTCGGCTCCCTGCCACGACAGACACGTCACTGAATTGTCCTTGTGCACCATGGACTCCAGGAGGTGAGATCCTCAAAGATCCCAACCACACAAGCGAGGGCAGGGTGGCTCTGGACACTTACCCACACAGAGCCGCACATCGTTCACGCTGAAGTCTGGATCCGGCATCCTGTGGGACAAACATCTGGCTAAAAAACCATCAAGTGCTTCTGGCTGCACACCCTGTGTGCACCCTGAAGCATCTGGGCTGCTTTGTGCTGGAGAAGGCCATGGAACAGGATCTCAGGGGGCACAGGACTGAGATGAAACATTTGGACAAACTTCTGGCTCAGGAAGTAGGCTTAAGAATAGGACGTACCATCTCCAGAGCTGTTGTACAGTGACTTCTATCTAGCAAAGGAGCCAGCAGCCCTTGAACTAAGCAATCCCAGCTCTTGTTTTAAAGGCTGCCTCATGTGAGCTATCCCAATCCAAAGGCACAGCCGAAGCAGGACATGCAGTATATTCCACTGACACAGCAGAACCATTCCAATGTTTGTACTGGCACCCTTCTCTGTCCAAATACTGCTGTCACAGGCAGAGCAGGCTGGCAGCCATTCGAGCAGCTCTTGACCCAGAGAAATACTCAAAAGCTCAGGAGAAATCCAGTTTCAGCCACACTGTAACCCCCAGTATCAAATCTACCCTCCCAAGTCACCCAGCAGTTAAACTGAGCCTGGCACGATTTCCTACCCAACCCACCCAGCACAGAACATCCTGCACTGGATGAGATGTCACCCATCCATTCACAGCCAGCTGAGGGAGTTTGGAGCAGTGCTGCTAGTACTGGCTCTGAAAGTTTGTGAGGGGTCATTTATTCCTCTAATCTCTGTATTAATCAATCCCAAAAAGCACTAAACTCTAAGTTTACACTTAGAGCTGCAAACCTCAATGGATGTACTGCAGCGAGTGAGGGAGAAATAAGTTTAGAAGTTCAGAAAATCAGGTTGGAATTCTGGAAAATGCCAGAAATACTACAAATTGTTTGACTCTCTGGCAATAGATACCTATGTTACTAGGAAAAAAACCCAGCCAGATGTTGCATCAGAGTAGCAGTGGGACTTTCCAGACATTTGGTGGAATTCTGATCACCTACAGCCAATTCAGCCCTTTCATTTTTCAGTCCAAACAGACTAGGGAGAACGATATGACTGAGCTGCAAGATATTTCTCTCTGCCCACTGCACATAAAGAACAGCACACAGTCAAACCAGCTTGGCAGAGCCAGGATCAGATCCCACACAGTGTGGAGAGAGGAAGGAATTGGGCCAGAGTCACCCACCACTCTGTGCTCCCAGTGCTTACTTTATCCCCAGGCCGTCTGAGCTCCTGAAGATGAGTGGGTCCCTCAGGCCACCCCGCTGGATGTACTCAACTGTGAAGTCTGGTGTGGGGAGACAAGAAGAGAGAAGGTTTAGGAGAAACTTCTTCAGAGGATTATAGACACTGTCAGGTTGAAAAGGATCTCTGGAGACGCCTAGTCCAATCCTGCTCTTCACTTTTCTACACTCCTTCAGAAATCCTGGAACACCTTTGCAGCAGCTCTGAGAAGCAGCATGGTGCGTGCTGCTGACAAGCCTCAGACAGGGCCCCTAAGGAGAGTTTGCTCCAACAGGCTGCTCTTGACAGGTGAACAGCCTGGATTTTGGTGCTCACTTCCCTAGGAAACTCAGAGCCAAGCAAGAGATGCCTTGCAGAAGCGCTCCTCCCTCCCGGTAAATCCTCATGAGGGGCTGTGTGATGAAAAGCCATCCCACAGAGCCGTGTGCGTGGTGAAAGGAAGGGGAGACATCCCACACAGTCCTTGAATTAAGGATCTGGTAGACATGTGGCTGCAATTACAGGCATTGACCCAGGCAAAGCCTCCCATTCCTGGCTGCCACGTGTCCTAGCAAACTGCAGACCGGCTGTGCGCTCTCCAGAGCGAGCAGCTTCCATGCCATTCCCCACACACACTCCCTGGGACCAGCAGTCTCAAGACAAACCTTTGCCTTCCATGAAGACCACGAAGGTGGAGTTGAACTTGTTGGTGGACAGCTTTTCCTCGAGGTCAAACGTCCTCTTCCCTTCAATCTCATCGTCGGAGATGCCGTCGTCCTCGTAACGCCGCCTCATCGTGCCACGCTGAGGGGAGAACACCAGCAAAGAAGTTATGGACAAGGAAGGGAAGCTGCAGACCAGGAAGGAGGAGGAACCTGAGCCTCCTTCCAACCTAGCACAGCTCAGCCACGGCCTCTAGGGGAACCCCGGTCTGTCCTGAACCCATCATCCTGAAACACCAGCTTTGCTCCTCCTCCACACCCAGATTTGTGCTAATTGGGCTGTATGAGAGACAGATGATCATTCCTAATGAATTCCAACACGGAAATACGGGAGGAGGGGAGAGAGTTTAGCGTAATGGAGGCAAAGAACAAAGAATCAATTCTCCACTTTCACAGGTGCATCAGTATTTTGCTGCACTGGAGGTAAAGGCACTTGTGAATTTAAAATTCTGCCAGAACACCAATGATAAAAAAAAAGATTCTTAAGTTTTCATCTTTGGCTGTGCCTGTACACAAAAGGTGATTTATTCCCTTGTTTGTGTGGGGAAGAATAGCAGAGTGGAAGAACACTTTTCTTAGAGGGTCTCGTAAGCACATCTGTACAGGGATTACTGACAGACATCCTCTTCTGGCATTGCTGGATCTGGAGGAACCCTCTGTCCCCAGCTGCCGGCCACCTGGCCAGAGAGCAGAGCCCTGCATGGGAATGCTCCCTAAATCCCCTCAAGATAAAAGGCAAACCTGCTCTGAATTAGCCAAGCTGCCTTCCCCTAATTAGGGATGTTCCCATTATCAAGCGTGCACACCAACTGCTGGGCCAGCAGACAGCCAGGGACAGGACGGGGCAGGAGGTGACACAGCTGCTGGCACCTGCCTGCAGTGAGGAGGAGCAGTGTCACATCCCCAGCAACACCACCAGAACCAGCCTGTGATAACTTCACTGGAGAAAGAGGAATGACTCCCTCACACGGAAGCACTGCTTTAAATAAAAATTTAAAATTAATTAGATGAACCAGTGCAGGAGCACGTAGGGACACACACAAAAAAAAGGCTTTTCCCCCCACCCCCTCCAAAATTTAATTTTAACTCCCAGTTTTAAGCAGGCTGATGGATGCACAAGGAGTTCCCCGGCCATCAAGACAGTCACTCATCTATTGTTAACAGCCCATTGACTGTGCTCAGCTTTCCAACGCCCTTCCCAAAAACCTGAGCGATGGGGACACAAACACCTCATCAGCCAGGCAGGAACAATAGGCTGCTCCTGAATGGGGCACTTCAGGCAGAGCCTTTAGGATCCTGCAACCAGAGTCTGCCCAATGGCCCCCAGGATTAAATAATCTGGAAAAGGGCTGCTGTCCTTTGTCTTAAGCCATCCACTGAAGATGAGTGGGATCTCCAGGTTTTTAACAACACAAAACCTCACTTTACTTAGAGGTTTTTACAAAGACACTTGTATAACGGCAGGAAAATGCATTTTAAAAGCACAGACATATAGAGGTGGTACCAGCAGAAGTGACCTATTCCTTGGGAACACCTGGAATTTCACACTGCTAAGGCTGGGCTGCACACATCAAAAACTGGAAGTCCCAAATGCTCACTCCACTTTTAAACTGAGACTGGCTCTTCCAAGGGGATGCATCAGAACCTGAAGTTGGAGATGCAGAGGTGTTATGACTGTTATAATGGATGATTAGGCCACCTCACAAAGCACTTTTCCTTAAAAATCACGGAATCCATGAAGCCTGCATGGGACTCAGCTTTAAAATGAGGGCACAGAGTAGAGAGTGCTCTGCCCTGTGCAGGATTTAGGGACAATGAGCCAACCTCATGCTCAGCTTTTCCTGAAGACCCCAGCATTTTGGGGAAAGGCCCATTTCATCCTAATCCTTACTAAACCACATCAGGGAAGTTCAAGACACACCTATGCCAGGCAAGGATGTGAATCAGCTTCCAGCATGAGCAACGTTTCACTTTTCCCCATTCGAGGCAAGCCTAGGACTACAGATCCCAGTAGGCAGCTCTCTGTCATTAATCAGAGGATGGCCACAATGAAGAGGAGGATTCTGCAGTTCCTGGTCTCACCTGCTTTGGGATCAGATGGGTGGTGGCTCCTTGCAGGACCAGGCTGCTTTTTGACCTGCTCCCTTACTCCAGACACACTTTTAGGGGGAAAAGCAGTTTTTTTGCCTTTGCCAGATTCAAAATCTCCCCTTTTGGGGGGAAAAGGTTTGGCATGGAAAATCTGGCAAGAGGCTATGTCCAAACTAATCCCTTAATAGATTATATTTTACTCCCTTGGCTACGTTTAACTGGGATCAGATGTTACTGCACTGGGCTGAACTCAGGTGAGTCCCATTTGAGGATGAACTTCGGGATATCCTGGCTGGCATGCAGCTCCAGCCACAGACACCATGACCAGGCATTGTCTGTCCTTCTGGAAGTGGCACCAAGCCAGGGTGTGGATCACGTAGAGCAATTCATTCAATAGAAATGTGACCACGTGGCTGGGCCCAATTCAGATCCTACTGGTGCCATGGGTGGATCCTGGAGAAGCACTGTGAGATCAGGGAACTGTTCAGACTCTTTTCCCACATCTCCTTCACAGCACAGCCTCCAAAGCAAATGGGTTGGAACCTTTAACCCAAACCACTCCATGATAAGGCAGTCACACCACAGAAGTGCAAACACCAGGAAACAGGCAGGAACACCTTAAACTTGAATCTCTTTGCAATGAGGAAACAGGGATGCAAAACACAGAAGGAAGAGGACTGTGTCCTCCAGCCGAGCAAATTCCAAAGTCTATTGCTCCTGTCATCCACAAAGCATCAGTCACAAACCCCTCCCAGCACCCAGGCAGATCAGCTTCGCCTTTTCCATGAGCAGGGAAGAGTCTGGCCCCCTAATTGGCCCAGCATGGAGGAGAGTGGGATCCCAGCCGTGGCTGAGGACCCAAAAGCACAATGCAAACAGCTCCCATCCCATCGGTCCCGGCCAGGGCCACACTGCTTTCATGTCATTGTTGTCTTGGGAGGGTGGGGAAAAACAATATTTCAGGGCCTCAGAGCAGGCAGGAGGAAGGAAAGGCTTCTGTGCTTCCAGGCATGCGTTATGGGAGAGGCGGCATCTGCGGGAGCTTTCCCCTCCTGGAGTCTGCAGCTTCCTCACAGCACAGTGACACAAACCACAGACCCCATGTCCCCAAATTTGGTCTCTGTATGAGGACAGATGTGCTCAGTGGATGCTCCAAGACGCCCTTTCTTCTCTGAGGTGCCACACAGGGAATTGCTGCCTGGGTAAGTAACTGGCTACAGGTGACACCTGCAAAGCCATGACAAGCTAATGCCAACCTCACCTTCCTACTCTTACACACACAGAGCTGTGCAAATCCTCCCGACAGCACCAAGTTTGACCTCTTCCCGGGAAGAGCTGGCTACCCTTGTCCCACAGCCTGAGCTAGGCACAGGGCATGGCTGAGTAACCCTTCCCACCACATTCCCACAGCCCATCCAGAGAACATCAGCAACTGACAGTCCTGGACTCTTAGACTAGAACTGCTTCTTCCTGGGAGTGACTCCACTATTGGGAGCCCTTCCAGTATCAACCAGTTCAGCCAGAGACACACAGCTTCCCCAAATGAGATCGACAGATGTCCCCAAAACTGCCACCTGTGACAATGTTCTGGGTAAAGTTCAGCTCCAGTGAAGCAAGGCCACAGAGTCAGGCACATTACATTCTGTCTGACAACCTTAGCATTCAGTATTAAGCAGCAATATTTAAGTATCACTTTGTTTTCCCAGATTTCTCCTAGGATTCAGGAATTTTTCATCCTGCTGAGAGTTTTATTAAGGAAGAACTGACAAGTTGTCCAAACCTTTTCTCTCTGTGTCAGGCAGGGTCAAGATAAAGACAGTTTATTCATCCTCCAAGACCAGACAGCCAGCAATTCCCACCTAAGATAGCTGTCCTTCACCACTCCTTTCTGACCCTCCCGGGTACCTCAATTAATGGAGGAAATAGGAAGCATTAATATTAATCCTGCTGACAGCAATCCCTTCTATTCTGATTCTTGCACCTACATTCTTCTTTGCCCAAGGATTTCAGGGAAAGCACCTCATGAAACTCCACAGTGGCACTCTCCGAAATCCCTCCTTGGAAACCTCTTTCCATCAGCAAGTGCTGCCTCCATGGAGCACAGCTCCCTCTAACAGCAAAGGAGCTGACAGTCTGCTGAAGACAGCCAGAAACCTCCTCTCCTGTGAGGTTTTTCTGAGTGAAGAACAAGTACAAGGTCACATTTGAAAAAAAGAACAAGCCGTCCTTTCGCTGAAAGAGCTTCATGTATTTAAAGAGTGAAACCAACACACACCACAGTATTTTAGTCACTTCCTGTCCTGTCTGCTGCCATCCCCTTCTTCAGCTCCATCTCCCAGTTGCCAGGAACCTCTTCCTGCTATGCCATAGCTCCTTCCCCCTCAGGAGACCAAAGCACCCCTCACTTTTCCTCTCCCTCTGCTTGTTGTCTTTCCAGAGCAGTTTGCCTGCGTGAAGTCTCCCACAACTCTCTTCTACTCCTTTGACATGAAGAATGCAGTAAGGTTTCACCTCCATTTCCAATCCCAAACTCCCCTAGTTGAAGGTTTTAACTTCTCCCTGGCTCCCAGTGTATCCATAGAACAGTGTGACGTACCAGTGCATTTCTTCCTCACCCCACCCCTTTGCAGGTTTACTCAGCTGAAATGCACCCAAAACGATAATAAATCAACCAGCTCCACTCTCCTCAGTTAAGGAATTTAACTTCTCACATATTTTTACAGCAAACAACTGTGGCTCTTGTCTAGATAAATCCAGACCTGCAAATCAAATCTCTTGATGAGTGTTCTGCTCTTGAGCGAGTACCTGAGGGAAGACCAGAATTCTGCCTCTGAGATCCTGCACTGAGAATCCCCAGCAATTTTAACTGTGGCAAAGTAGGAAGAACAACTTCCATTTCTCCAGGAAGGCACACGGCAGCCTGACAGGAGGATGGACAAGCAGGAAAGCAGCCAGACTGTGATCAGACAGACCCAGGGCACAGCAGGTGCCAATGCCAGAATGGGCTAGGCAGATCCTCCCTTGCCAGTGTTTCCAGATAGAGTGTGAAGAACCAAGGCACCAAGATTATGACACCCAATCAGCAGCCTGCCAGGTCACTGCTTATCTTAAGCACAAGAGCTTTTCCTTTCTATATCCCTCTCCCCTCCAAGCCTACACCTCCCACTTCAGCTCCTGGGCTGGGCTCTAAGCTCTGGAGCACAAGCATAGCACAGAGGCAGCAGGATCCTGCCCTCTGTGTCTCTCCCACCTTCAATCCTGGACTCTCTGCTCCCCCAGGTATGGGAGGCACTACTTAGGATCTAAAGAATAGGCACAATCCCTTCAAGAGACCCAGGACAAGAAGAACCAGTGAGCTTAACGCAGTGTTAATTCCCCTCACCACCTCCTATTTCTCTCAAAACCTGGAGTGCAGAATGGGCACATCCCAGGTGGCACAACCCTGGAAAACGACAGGCTCAAAGCACCAGGCTGAGAAGCAAACAGGATCTACACAAAACTGGAGCCTTTCCAGGCTTCCCAGCTCCAGGAGGGATTCCTATCACGAGCAAGGCTGGCAGCACTTCAGAATGACTGGGGAGAATGCTTTGGTTTGCACTTTTGGGTTACAAAATTGAACATACACGAGGAGTAATTGGGGAATCGGAGCAAGGCAGGTGGAGAGGGAGCACAGAGGGGCCGAGGAGAGCTCCACAGCTGCTCCCAAATCACACACTGACCAGCCACAGCAGCAAAGCCACGAGGCAGAGGAACAAGCTAGATCAGATCACAGATGGGCAGCCCTGGCAGCAGTCCCAAAAAGGAAGCTCTGCTCCTATGAAAGGATACGGCTCCTCACTCCAGTCACCTGCAGCCTCTGCCACACACAGCCACTGTCCCAACGGGCTTTGATGGTGCTGCTAACCCCCAGACTGCTCACTGCCACCACCAGCCATGGCAAGATTCACCCTGCCTGGATTCCATGAAAGCCTGGGGAAGCTCTTGAAGGACCATCAAACCCTCCACAGCATTTCACGGCTGAACACTAACCCTCAGTGCTAAAAGCCATCCTGTGACATTCAACCTTCTCATTTCTGGAGAAGACTGAGAAAACCCCTTGAATTACATCCCATCCTTTCCCAATCAGAAGAAATCCAAGGAAAAATCCATGCCTGGAGCCCTTTCCCTGCCAGGTGTCCCCAGCACGTGCCCTGTGCAGTCAGGTAGATCAACAGTACCAGCTCTGCTCCGCCCTTTGCTTTGTGCAGGAAGGCACCAGAGTCTCCCCCAAATCCAACAAAATAGACCATACTGCTCCATAAAAGGCTGGCTTGAAAATTATAAACATTTAATCCATATTCCCACCACTGAGCCCACACAGACCAGGAGACAGAGACACAGGACAAGGGACAGACAGAGCCATACGCACTCAGAGGTGCAGTTGATCCAGCAGCAGCAGGTCAGCCCTGAGTGACTTCGGTCCTTGCTGGGGACACCTCCGTCCCCAGCACATTGAGAGATCACAGGATTAGCTTGGATTTTTTTATCAGGGAAGTGCTCACCCTCCAAATTTCTCAGTGTCTCAATCCAGCTCTGCCAAAACCTGTTGCCAGTTCTGTCCCATCATCCAGACTGAGTGAGGCTGGACCACAGGAGCACTGGGGTAACAAAAACACAGGAAGCTTTGAGGTTTGTACAGCAATTCCTGCTCAGTTGACACTGTTTTTTTAAAGAGAACAGCAGCAGGCTGGCTGCGTTACAGGCTATAGGGCTGAGGATGCTCAGGCAGAGGGAAAACAACCTAGGGCTATTGGGAAGGACATGGACAATGTGGGAATCCAGCTACTGGGAAGGATATTTGCTCTGGACTTCGTGCTGTTGCACCACCCCTGCACACACTCCCTCCCCCTCTCCTCCATAAGGAGCCCACCACTTGTCCCTTTCTTACTCCAAATGGGGCAAAGGGGCTCAGTGACACATGGAAATATTTATGCACAGCAAATTAAAGACACTGAGACAGCCTGACCTTAAAGGAGCACGCACTGCCAGCCCTCTCCTTTCCACTTCCAGCTGCCTCAGCTTGATCCCAAGATTACAGCTCCACAGGAGCCAGGGGTACGTGGAAGAACTAGGAGGACTTTTCTCAAGTGGTATGTTCTCCCAAACTCAGTCAGGACTGGCTAAAACACAATGGGATTGTGCACTCAGCTCCCAGCCCTAAGGACCAGTATGAACAAAGCTCACGGAGCCTCTTCCTTAACCTAAAAGGGTATGTGGGAGCAGCTTTACTAAAACTCTTTCGCGTACAGAGCGACAGCTAAAATGTGGAAAATCCACTACCCTGCAATGCTGAGCAGCTCTCAGCCCAAAAACTTCTCTGGTTCAAGTTCCTGGAATGTCCAGAGAGATTCAGAATCCCTGGAAAGCCAGATCATTGCTGTTTACTCCCAGTGCTGTTCCTACAGCAACAGAGATGTACAAGCATGGACACAGGAACGGGACAGAACCCCTGTCCAACAGCTCCATCTCCTCTCTCCCATCATGGATTCCCAGGACATACTTTTTCACCAGGTTCACCTGAACCATCTCAAGTGGCAGAAAGCAACAGCCACAGCCAGCTATGAATGCTCCCCACCTGGTTCCCAAGAACTGGGAAAAGAGGTAAACAGGGAGCATCAGCAGCACAGGGGGTGCAGGTCACTGTGGAAAGGGAAGAACAACACCACCAAAGTTCCTTGCAGCCTGCTAGAGGCTCGGCCATCATCTCCTCTTCTAGAATCAGCAACGCTCTTCCCTCAGCAGAAGCACCAGAGATCTCATCCTGAAGGAAATTGCTTCCTTTATACATTTTCAGAGGATGAGATTAGGGCAGCACCTCGTTTCTCCACCTTCTGAGCATATCACCAGTTTCCCACACTTGCCCTTTCTCCCCCAAACCCAGCCCGTGAGCTGTAAATCTGGGTGGCTCCTGACATAACTAAAAAAAGCACTGGGGGCACAGGGACTGCTTTCCTCACTTGTCAGTGTCACCTCCAGCTGGGATAACCCTGGGGAAACTTATTCCTGCTTATTATAGGAACATAAATAAAGCCTGCAGAGATTGCTCGGTAACTCACAGGTAACTTGAAGTGCTTCTGTGGTGTTTGGCTCCTTGCTTAGTCAGCGCTGCAGCTTCCAGGACACACTCAGGGCACAGCCAGGCTTGGGACAGTAAGAATTCAGCAGATATTTACCCCCTGCATCCCTCTCTGCTGACAGGGAACAGCATCTGCTTGGTTTCAGGGACGTATTCTCCCAGAGACCAGCACGGTCATGCATCTGGCAGGATCTAAATGCTCACAGGGATTTCTAAAGCTTTCCAAGAATAGCCTTCAGTTGCTGCTAGCTTCCACCAAAGCCCTGCCCAGACCAAATCTGAACAGCCTCTGAATTATTTAGAGCTCATTTATTACACCTGGGTCATTTGGAATGACTCACTTGTAGTGCCTCCAGTTTGCGGCATGTGGGAGAGATTAATTACCCCCCTTGCCCAGGTCCTGTCTAGACTGGGCAGCTGAAGTGTGTCCAACAGATCAGGGACATTTGGCCAGGCTGGGTATCACTAAGGGCAGAGAGGAACTCCAGGAAGGAGCCTGGCTTGACAGGAATTGCCAGTGTCACATTTCAAACGTGGGGAAGAGGGAGCTGGTGATGTAAAAACACCCAAATTCTCACCCAGTGCCTAGGGCTCATCCCATGCTCAATGCCTGCAGGGAGCAACACAGGGAGGGTCACCCCAGCACACTCATATGAGTCTCAAAGGAGTGGAAGCAGTCCTGGGAAAGCCAGTATCCAGCAGGACTGGCCCTAACACCTGGGGGTGACAAACACCAGCCATCTCCAAGAATCACCACCTGGCAGTGAGCAGCTTTACAGGACAAACAAGAAGTTGGGCTGAACCTGATGGGATTGCTCCTTGCATCCCAAAGTTGGGTTACTGTGAAACGTTCAAGATGGAGCAACACAGGGAATTGCAGGAAGCTGCATCCTCCTCTTTCCTATCTCACCTGACACAAGCAGCCCACAGGCTGCTCCCCCTGACCTCCCTCTCTCAACTTTGAGGCCATTTATCCATCAGTCTATTCCTATCCTGTGAGAAAAACTGTCACAACGGTCCTGCCAACATGTGTGGGCCTTCCTGGCCCCACGACTTGTGTCCTGTGCTGACATCACCCCATCCATCCTGCAGAAAGGATACAAACAAGTTTGAAACCACAAGATTCCAGCTGCTGGGACTCTGGGCACTGGCCAGAGCCAGCAGTGCCATCCCTCAGGCATGGCCTGAGCTGGGATCACTCCACAGCACGCAGGGCTGCAAGAAAAACCTTGTCCTGCACGCTCCCCAGGCTTCATCCTCCAGCTGATGGCTCCACATGCTGCAAAGCCCATCTGAACTCTCCCAGGGGATAGTGTGGACACGGACATGTAAGGGCAGGTTTGGTAACTGCTGTTTACAGAAGAGGCCTCGGCTTCTGGCTGCTAGGGACAGGCAGAGCCTCCTCTCAAATTTCACACAGAGATCTGACCAGAGGGCAGGGCAGTGCTAAGGCAGGACACAGACTGCCTCAAGCCACGGGATAGAGCACTTCACTCCCAGCTCCCCTCTCACCTCATAAATTCTCCAGCACCCACAGCACTGAGGTCTCCTGCTATACAACCCCTCCCCCAGCCAAACTGAGGGTGACACTGCACCTAACCAGGGATGGTCACTCAATCCCCCAGCACCTCCAGCAGGAGCTGTGGCTCAGCCCACTGAGCCCCCAAGGGAGGGCAAGGCTCCTCCTCAGGCTCTCTCCAGCAGCAGAGCCAGTTTAAGAGATTCCTACCCCACCCTGTCTCCCCATCTCAGACTTCCAGCCCCATCAGGTTTGCTCACTACCCCAGCACAGACAACACCTGGGATTAGATGCCTCCCCCTGCCAACTTCCATCCAGGGCAGGATCCACAATGCCCTGAGGCAGCATTCACCTCAGGGCCATCAGCTCCCGGGGCACTAACTGAGGGAGGGGAAAAAACCTCTTCAACCAGCTCTGCCACCCCGGCAATCCTAACTGGGAACCACACCCTGAGATCCAGCTGGGAAGGCTGTGATGAGCAGGATTTGTCCTTTGGATAATGGCACTCCCCTGCTGTGCACCCAAATCATTCCAAAGCGATCCGGTGCTGCTGCCGTTCATTTCTCACCCTGAACATTGTCACTGCAAGCACACGGCAGCATGGTGGTAATGTGCTAATCCCAGCTTGCAATTCACAAGGCCTTGCTAGTCTCAGTTCACAGCACAGGCCTGCCAAAATGAGCCCTGGAGAAGGCAGAAGGTGAGATTTCCTCACACTTCCAGCACCCAGGAATACGGCAGAAGGGCAGGCAGCCTCTATGAGCAGCAGGCCAATGGATCTCTTTCTCCAGAGCTAGTCCTCGTGGCTCCTCGTGGGGAGCCCAGCAGCCTGGTGTGACATGGGCTGGGTGCAACCACCCAGTGACAGCCAGCAAAGATTTCCAAGTCTCAGAGAGGGACCGTGGCATTGTTAGTGCCAGGGCTGGACTGTCATTCAGGCTCAGGACACAATAGAGCATTTCAGCTCCTCAGTTGAGGGCCTGCAAAACATGCAACTCCAGCTTGAAATGCTGGCACCTCAGCCCAAGCCGCACGAACCGCCTTGTTAGAGAGCTGGGCAGAACAACACTCACACAGAATTAGCAGGAAACTACTCCACAGTGCCTGTAAGTCCCATCTCCACTGCTCCCAGCCTCTGGGTGAGGAACACGGATAGCCATAAGTTGCTCCTCTGTCCCCTCCACATTCAGAATCACCCACTGCCTGTGTGAGCCTCTCAGAGCTCACCAGGACACAGCTTCTCCCACAGACGGTCTTGGATGGGTGCAAGACATCCTCCCAGTGATATCCCTGAGTCCAGAGCAACTCACCCAGGCCAGTGTTATCCAGGGAGTCACAGATGCAGAGTCTGAACTAGGAAGGAAGTACATCCAGGGCAGTGCAACCCACCTAATCTAAGTGTTGTGCCACACAGGCATGCATGACCCGGCAGAGAACTCCTGCAGGAACATGAGCACACCTGAGGCAGAGGTGAATTTCTCCTCCAAACCCAGATCTTTCAGTGACACTAATAAATTCATTCAGAAAACAGACAAACATCAGGTTTTTGTTGAAACAGAGGAGTGCAAACAGAATAAAATAACTCAAGATTTCCACTATGTCCTGATGGAAATCAGTCAGGAAAAAGATGCTGTCAGTGTGATTACCTGACACACCAGAGAACAAACTTCCCCTGCCCTCTCAGATGGCACCACACAATTAGTTCAGCTCCTTCATCATCACAAACTATTCTGGTCCAGGTTGTTTGGCCAGTAGGACTACTATCACACCTGAACTGTTTTTTTTTAAATACATTTATTTTTTGCTAGTTGAGACCCAGTCACACACCAGAAACACAGCTGGCAGCAGCAGAAGCACACTGTACCACCAGCTCACTGCTTCCCTACTTGGAACTTCTCACACAGGCCTACTAACCCAGCTCCCAAGTCCAAGGCAAATGTGGTATATTCGAGTAAGTCAAGTCATGCTCTACAGAAAAAAAAAAAATAGTCATCTTTTAAGGGTCCTTCAGGAAGAGACCATCACTGACAGAGCAGGAGCACATAATGAGCTGGAAGTTTCCAGGAAAAGCATGGCAGGAGGTAGGGGTTAAGCCTCACCCACCACACAGGGGTCATGCCTCCTCCTCTGGGCCTCAGGCCAGCACAGACAACGCACGCACACGCGGCCACACAAGTCCAGGTGAGCCTCACTCTGCTGCCCATGTGCCTTCCCAAGCCCCTTAAGCACAGAGCTCATCAGTCTGCAGGCATTTATCCAGCTTAGCACATTCTGCTGGAGCCCAGCCCACCTGCACCAGGACACCAACTCCTCCTGATTTTTATTTGAGAGATGATAAGCATTTTTAAACTGACAAGTTCCTGGCTGATAGCCCCCTTCACCTGCTATATCTTTATCCAGATATTTTGGGTTAGTCCTGGATCACTCCCCAGTCAAACCAGCACCTTGAGCTGCATCCTGCACAGCTGTAGGAATAAATGTGTCAGGATGATGGAGGAGGTAGGACTGCTGCTGATGTTAAATTAAAACATCCACCAAAGCACTTGGGAACTCCCCAGCACCCAGAACTGCTCATCTTGAGGACAAAGCTTAACACCAAGAACCACACAGCCTCACACCAAATGGTTTCACAGAATTAAAGGATAAGAATACCTTTATGGGCAGCACTTTGAAGGTGAGGGTACAGGTACCTCTGTGACTCAGAGAGGGTCTTCACCACAGAGCTGCCACTTGCCCCCCCAGGGGCTTGTGACTGCTTCAAAACAGCGTGGGAGACACAGCAACTTCCCTCCTTCCCTGGGATCTCTGGGAATATCACCTCAGACTCTAAGAGCAGCTGCTCCCAAGCTGCTCCTGGTTACAGACCAATTCCCAGACCATTGCACTCATGCAGTCCCAGCAAACAGCAGCAAAAACACAGAGCTCCTGACAGGGCCTGACTGGGACCTGAATGCTGGAACAGCTCCCTTCAAAAGAAAACACCGCTCAGAACGGTAACACACACCCTTTCAGGTCCTCTGCTCGTCACAGACATGCAGAAAAAAACCTGTCATGACAGAAACTACACTGACACCAGTTTCATGTTCCTATCCTAAAGCTCCTTCCGTAGCCTCAGCCTCCAGCTCCCCTTTCTAGAGCTCCGCAGCAAAATTCCCTTTGTTAGGGCAAACCTGGTGTCGCAAAAGGACCCACAAAGCCACCTAAGCCAAATCCACACCTTTGGGCAGGCTGCGCCCATCCACCACCAGCCTGTCTGAGTCCTTTAACGCTGCTGCCAGGAAAAGCCTTTCTCTTCTCCAGCTGCAACAGAAGCAAGACTGGAATAGGATTGTTTCAAGGCCGCTACTGACCAGTCTTTGGCTGTAACGGATCCGTTCTTCCTCGGGCTCCATCTCCGACTCCTCGGAAGAGAGCGAGAAGGACACGCCAGGGCTGCTGTCGTCATCCTCTTCCTCCTTGGAAGCCAGAGGGAAACAGTGAAGAAAGGCACGGGGACACCCACACCCCTCACTTCCCTTCTCCTTTTGGGGCCTACCCCACCCTGCTCTGGGGGCTGAGAGAACCCAGTGCATGAGCCCACCCCAACTTTTAAGGCTCCTATTTTAACTTAGAATAAATGTCAGGGTAAATTACTTCACCAGCTCCTCTGTAACACAAGAGGAGCTGCAGGTCTCCCACCTTGTCTGCACGCTACCACCAGCAGCTCCACTGGCCCACAGTGGGATAAAAACCAGGGAAGGTGGCGTGAAACCCTGGTTTCCATAAAACTAAACATTGGAGAGCCAACTCCTCCAAACAACACAGTAACTGTGCTCGGGATATCCAGTACCATGGCACGTGGGAGAAACTACACTGGTACAGGATATCTCCCATGATCAGGGAGATCTCCTACATGCAGCACCCAAGCAGGGAAGCAGTTAGGAATCTAATTCCTGGCTGGAGGAGACCTAAATGCTGAGCTCTCCAAATGTGCCACCTTGTGACACCACACACCAACCTGGGAAAACCTCCCAGGGCGTCAGATGGCACCTACACTTTTTTTTTTAAAGGGACACAAACCAATCAAAGCCTGGGTATGACACGGCTCTTAATCCCCAGGACTATGCCTAAGTCAGACCTCCGGGGAAGAGAATCGGGGAATGGGATCCGCCACCCCTTGTAGCATTGCAGAACCGCTACGACCACGTAGGGAGAACTTGCTCCATCCTGCTCCTCCCCGACCCCCGGCTTCGACAAAGCATTCCCAGGGTCGCCAGCATCTTTCCCACCCCTGCCTCCCTTGGAACCAAGCCACCGGGACTCCCGGCTCGGCCGAGTGAAACAGTTTCCTCACACTTACTGAACTCTGTTTATAAACAACCGGAGAGCTGCGTGCCCGCCCCGCCGCGGGGGAGGGGGCCACCCCCGGCCCGCCGGGCCACCCCAGCCCG
>VZTB01000307.1:6410-16944 GCA_013397245.1 Thryothorus ludovicianus | reverse complement strand
CAGAGACAAGCCCTGAGTTCCCACATTTCCCCCATCTCTTTGCACCAAAACCACCTCTTTTACAACTTTGTTCATGGCCTGCTGCATGCATTGAAAAATTCACGGCAAAAGGAACAGAAGAATTACAAATCTTACTTGTAATATAAAATATAAATTTACTTACTTGTAATAATAAATATAAAAACTTATTTTCAAAAATTCCTTCCACAGCGGTGAAAGATCAAAGAAATCAAACATGCCATCCATCCACAGGATTTGAAATAACCTTCGAACCCCTTGGAGGGATGTCTTTTTGATTTGATGATTTAATCACTGGCAAGCGTACTAAACATNAAAACCACCTCTTTTACAACTTTGTTCATGGCCTGCTGCATGCATTGAAAAATTCACGGCAAAAGGAACAGAAGAATTACAAATCTTACTTGTAATATAAAATATAAATTTACTTACTTGTAATAATAAATATAAAAACTTATTTTCAAAAATTCCTTCCATAGCGGTGAAAGATCAAAGAAATCAAACATGCCATCCATCCACAGGATTTGAAATAACCTTCGAACACCTTGGAGGGATGTCTTTTTGATTTGATGATTTAATCACTGGCAAGCGTACTAAACATTGAAAATGGCTTTCTCAGCCTTGAATGTGTCAAGCAGATAGTGTCCAAACCTGCTGCATTGACTAAAGTTTCCCAAACATTTTCTCTTGGTTGAATCATGGGCAAATCTGCCACGTTGCTTAAGGCAATTGATGGGAAAATGAGGCACAAAAACATCTGACTGAACCCCAAGCTCATGGCTTCACTCCCTGTGGGAATCTTTTCAATGCAATGACATTCAAGTCCTGAAAGAAACCCCAAGCTGATCAAAGGGATGTTCACTATCTTGATGTCTGTTCATGTCTATGTGCTTGCTTCTTTGTTTTTGGGATCGGTGTCTGCATGTGTCTGGGTCTGGAAAGGCTTCACGTGTCTTGCTGAAACCCACTTTGTCCACGCCCTGTAGAGACACAAAGAAAACCCTTGCCCCAAATTATTAATTTGAATGGACCCTTAAAACTAAAGCAGACCCTCAAAACCAAAGGATTCTCCCTTAGTTTTGCCTCAGTGCTGTTTGAGAAATGTCAAATGACTGGTGAAGTGGGCTCTGAAAAAGAAACATTTAGAAAATTCAACACGTACAAAGCTTTATTCAACCGCATGTGAGGTCTTGCCTCTGCCTCCCTCCCTTTTCTGTTTATCCAAAAAGGGATTTCAGAGTGTGATGCGTTCTTTCAATGATTGCTTCNACACAAAGAAAACCCTTGCCCCAAATTATTAATTTGAATGGACCCTTAAAACTAAAGCAGACCCTCAAAACCAAAGGATTCTCCCTTAGTTTTGCCTCAGTGCTGTTTGAGAAATGTCAAATGACTGGTGAAGTGGGCTCTAAAAAAGAAACATTTAGAAAATTCAACACGTACAAAGCTTTATTCAACCGCATGTGAGGTCTTGCCTCTGCCTCCCTCCCTTTTCTGT
The DNA here is from genome assembly GCA_013397245.1 of Thryothorus ludovicianus. NCBI lineage: Eukaryota > Metazoa > Chordata > Aves > Passeriformes > Certhiidae > Thryothorus > Thryothorus ludovicianus. The sequence goes on along the minus strand of VZTB01000307.1, from coordinate 15,428 downwards.
TTATCCAAAAAGGGATTTCAGAGTGTGATGCGTTCTTTCAATGATTGCTTCACCTGTGGGAGAGTGGGGAATACCAAAGGTATGTCTGACGCCCCACTTTTTCAGAAATTTGTCAAACACTTTTCCTATATAAGTTGGACCATTATCTATTTTTATCGCTTGTGACACCCCTAATGATGCCAATGCTTGCAAAAAATATTGGCAGGCATGTTGTGCGGTTTCTCCTACGTGTAATGATGTGAAAATTTCTCCTGAAAAGGTGTCTACTGAAATGTGAATGTTTTTGAGTTTTCTGAAAGGTGGATGTTTTGTGACATCAGTTTGCCACAGCTGCGGACTTTGCAATCCTCTTGGACTGACTGCTCCTGTGGATGCAGGTGACAATCTGGACAAGCACTAATGATTTCCCTTGCTTGACTTTTGGAAATCTGAAAAGATTCCATCAGTGCACGTGCATTCTGATGAAAAAATGCATGACTCAATCTCACCTGCTCAAAGATGTCTGGCAAGGTTTGGGAAATTGACATAATTAATTTATCTGCATGGGCTTTCCCTTCTGCTAAAATTCCTGGAAGAGAAGAATGTGCTCTGATGTGGGTAATGAAATATTTGTGTTTTCTGTCCTCTAACAATGTTCTCATACATGATACGTATGAATATAAAATTTCATTATTTGACTCTTTCAAAAGTGATCCTTCAAATCTTTTGATCACATTTGCAGCATATGCTCAATCTGTGATCAAATTGAAGGGTTGCTGGAACAATTCAAAAACTCTGGCCAGTGCTGCAAATTTGTGGTGAATCTTGCACTATTTTTTATATCTGATTCCCATTCTCATGTAATTGAATTTTGCCATGTGATTACTGATTTGTGAGTTTTCCCTCAACCATCGGTAAATATTATCGCATCCAATGGTTCTTCACTTATTTTTGGTTTTTCTCTGAAACTTATTTTTGCTTTCAGTAATCTTTATTTTGGAAAATAAATCATGCAAGCACCAGAATATTCTAACAGCGCGATTTGCAAATCTTTTGACTTTTGCATTATCCAATGAAAATATTGTTTTTTCAAAGGTAGATAAATTATTGAAAAAGCTTTGCCTGCCATTGTCAACAACCTGGTCCTTGCTTTCATTATAATCTGAGCTGACATCTCCAGATCCGTGAGTATTGTTTCTGGGGATCTGTAGGATAGGAAAATCCACTCAATGATCAAGAGAGGGTCTTTTTGAGATGAATCCAATTGAAAAATCAGGCCACACAACTCTATTTCTTTCCCCAACACTGCTAAATAGAAAGGCAGTGAATTCACAAAACAATGTGCTTGTCTTTGCTGAATGATTTTCACCGTTCTCTCAAGTGTCTTTTGTGCTTCTGGTGTGAGAGTTCTGGGAGATTTGATGTCACTGTGCCCTCTCAAAAGATTGAACAGCGATGTGAGATCATAATTTGTGATTCCCAAGATTGGTCTCATCCAGTTAATTTCTCCTACAAGTTGTTGCAGGCCTTGCAAATATGTGATCTTTGAAATGATTTCTACTTTTTGCTGGCTTATTGTCTGTTCTGTGATATTCCATCCCAAATATTTCCATGGTGCGATCTCCTGAATTTTCAAAGTGCTGATTTCCAGTCCTGCTTTTTGCACTTCCACAACCACACAGTCAAGAGTCTTTTGCAGTTCCTGTTGTGTTGGTGCTGCAATGAGTAAATCATCCATATAATGAATGACTTTTGTCCCCGGAAATTTCTCTCATGCTGGAGACAAAGCTCGAGCCACATACCATTGGCAAATCATTGGCGAGTTCTTCAAACCTTGTGGCAAAACCACCCAATGATACCTTTGCAAAGGCTCCTGTCTGTTGACACTTGAGATGGAGAATGCAAGTCGAGGAGCATCATTCTGGATGCAGTGGAATGTTGAAAAAACAATCCTTGAGATCAATGATCACAAGTGGCCAGTCTCTCGGAATCATTGAAAGAGAAGGAAGTCCCAACTGAAGTGGTCCCATGTCCTCAATGACTTCATTGATCTTCCTGAGATCATGAAGCAGTCTCCATGAACCTGAAGCTTTTTTTTGTGAATGACAAACACTGGAGAATTCCAGGGACTCGTCGTTGGCTTGATGCGATCTTTTTGCAATTGTTCTTCGACTAAAATTTTCAGAGCAATCAATTTCTTTTGCTCAAGGGGCCACTAATCCATCCAGACAGGATTGTCTGTTTTCCAGGTCATTTTCACAGTGGTGAGTGCCGCAGTGACCCCAACTAAAAATCCACTTCCAGCTTCATGCCCCATTGTGTCAAGAGGTCTCTTCCCCATACCATGATAGGTTTCTGCACAATGAAAGGATGAATAATTGCTGTCTTTCCACCTGGTCCTGAGACAATGATTGCATTCTCGCTCTGCAGACATATGGAGCTTCCTCCTATGCCTGAGAGAGAACCCAAAGGTGCAATTAAATTCCATTGCTGGGGCGAAAAGATATATGATAAAACTGTGACATCAGCTCCCATGTCAAGCATCCCTTTGATGATGACTGACTTTTCACCAGAAATCAATTAACACCCAATGATGGGTTGATCTCAACCTATGCGTTTTGCCCACGAAGCATGAACTTCCACGTTTGCCAAAAAAAGAGTCTTGTCTATCAAACACTGGCATGACTTCTTCCATTGCATGAGGTGGCAAAGCAATAACTTTTGCTATTGGGGTATTTTCTGGAACAATCAATGGTGGTCAAAGAGGTTTGGCTAAAACTGTCAATTCTTTGTTGCGATTTGCTGAAATAATTGGGGGATAAATGATTAGTCCAAGGATGCTACGTCTATCTTTACCTATAATCAAAAAATCTTGCCTTTTCCATGAAGTTCCAGTGATACCTGTCTGTATCACCGCATAATTTTCATCCATAAAACATTTCATTTTGGAAGCTGCCAGGATGCATTGTGCTTCTGGTGGCAATAACTCTGGATCACTGGGGATTCTGCAGATCATCCTGCTGAGGGAGTCTCACTGACGTTCATCAATGTTTGTTCTGCTTGTGGTATTTGATCTCGTGTCATCGCCATCACTTGTGTCATCGTGTGTCGGCAATTCACGCTCTTTTTTGAGTTTCTTGGAATTGGCAAAGGTTTTCCATCCACATCTGTCTGAGAATAACATTGACTTGCAAGATGCTTTCCTCTTCTACATCTTGGACAAACTTCTGAAGATTTTTCAGCTTTCACAAGTTTCAGACAGTTCTTCTTGAAGTGTCCTTGAGCTCCACATTTAAAACATTGTTTCTCAGTATTATTGTTACTTTTCTGAAGTGTTACAAGGACTTCTTTGAAGCTTTCACTCTGTGCTTTATGAATCCTTTCCACTCGTTGTGCTGAAATTGATGCAACTTGTTGTGACGCCCCCATCTTACTGCATGCCTCCATCATCTCTGCTAACAAGGGCTGACCTGGCATTGCATTATTAATTCTGTTACATTGTGAATTTGCATTGGCAAATGCAAGGCTTCACAGTATATGTGGTCTTACTGTTTCTTCAATCACTTGCCTGTTCACTGCTTGTGTGAGACGATCAGTGAATGAAGAGAAAGGTTCTGAAGGACCTTGCCTGATAACTGTGAAAACAGCATTTTGAATTCCTACCGGTGCTGTTTGTAAAATTTCCTTTCTTGCTGCTTCCTTGATGTCTCTCAGCACTTCTCTTGGGAGTCTTGCTTGTTGAGCTGGAGGATCACCAGCCAACTGTGCCATGGTGAGAGCTGCAAATGGTCCGCCTTGATATCTTGTTCTCAATTCCCCAAGAGCTCTTCTCCATCTTGTATCCCATATGAGTGCTTGTGTGTCTGTCAGAATCATTAACACAAGTGATCTGAGACCATATGGTGTTAAATCATGTTATACTGAAAGTGCTTTTTAAAATCTGTTTAAAATATGAAGATCCCAAACCATTATCTCTGATTGCTTTAATTAAGTCTTTAATCATGTCATGGTCTAATCGTTCCCATCTTGGATTCTGACCCTGTGCATCATAATTCACAGGTATTGCAATGTCTCTGGTTCCAGTCATATGAAAATCCCTTTCCTTTAATGCTTTCTCTTTAATTTCTGCCCAATCTGTCATTGCAGGTCCTTGTGTCTCCATGGACACTTGTTTATAAAATGAGGTCAATGGCTATGCCTGCTGCCATGCTGCAGCCTCTCTCATCTTGGGATTCACTGGCTTTCCTGAGATTTGCACTCCCTGCTGAATTGCAGCTGCTTCATTTTCGAAGAACATTTGCATTCCTTGTGTTTCCATTGTTCCTGGGCGAGGAACATTTGCAGACGAAGAAGCACAACTTTCTTTCATTGAATGAAAAATCTCTGGATATTGCAGAAGAATGTGCTTCACGAGATCTTTTGGAATTAAAATTGACTGTCCCTGGCTGGGTGGGCCAGCAGCTTCTTGCTTTGGAATCATCCAAACTGGAACACTCTCTGAAGCAGTAATATGTACAGTGTCCTCTTGTTGCTGTGCTTCAGCAGGAATGTCTTGAGCCTTGTGATATTCCGGAACTGGCATATATTCAGTTCGCTGCATTAAATTTGCTCTCTTTGAAGTGGTTTTCTTTTTATGTGAAACTGGCAAAAAATCCTGTAATGTTGCAGTTCCGCCACTGGGTGGCGCTGCGGTCCGACTGGCTGGGCTCTCCATTGAGAATCGCTGTCTTGAGACAGTTCCACCAAGATCCTCACTAAAATCCTTAACTTGTGCTTCAGATAGATCTTTAAATGCATCACTTAATATCTGCTTTGTCTGTGAAAGCTCTCCCGCTCCAGACCCGAACTGCAGCTGCCCGTACGCCGGCCGCGCTGCCAGCCGCGCTGGCTCCCACGGCAGGGCGGCATCCTGAGGGACATCTCTGCCTTGAGCACACCCCTTCACTGCCTGCGCCTCCCGGCTCCGCCTGGACCACTCCTCCTCACTGCCAGCGCCACCGCGGGGGTGGAGAAAGGAACGCCCTCACCCTGGCCGCGCCCCGCCTGTGCCTGCTCCGGCTCATCCGCGGTCCCCGGGACGCCCCTTTCCTCCCCGTGACTGACATTCGCTCCGCTCCGAGCCCACCCCTCGTCGGTGCTCTGATCTGTGTCTGAATCGCTCNAACTGCAGCTGCCCGTACGCCGGCCGCGCTGCCAGCCGTGCTGGCTCCCACGGCAGGGCGGCATCCTGAGGGACATCTCTGCCTTGAGCACACCCCTTCACTGCCTGCGCCTCCCGGCTCCGCCTGGACCACTCCTCCTCACTGCCAGCGCCACCGCGGGGGTGGAGAAAGGAACGCCCTCACCCTGGCCGCGCCCCGCCTGTGCCTGCTCCGGCTCATCCGCGGTCCCCGGGACGCCCCTTTCCTCCCCGTGACTGACATTCGCTCCGCTCCGAGCCCATCCCTCGTCGGTGCTCTGATCTGTGTCTGAATCGCTCTGATCTGTGTCCCAACTCGCATCCCCCGGCTCCGCGCCAGCACCCGCCCCTGGCATTCGCACCCTCGGCGCCGCCTGTGTCCCCGCTCCCCTTGCAAAGCAAGCCGAAACCTCCCCCGCTCCCATCTCCGCGGTTCGCGTCGCTTTCAAGCGCCCGAAGCTTTTCGCCGCCGCCGATCCGCGCACCGCTTTTTTCCGCCCGGTGGCGCTCGGTCCGCTCGGCTCTGCCCCTGCTATTACCACTCATTCCCCGGACGGCTGCTGACCGCCCATGTCTGCCTCTGCCGCCGCCCTGGCTCCCGCAGCCGCCTCCGCGACTGCTCTCGCGGTTCCCCCGACCCGCTCCGGAGCTCCCTTTGCCGCCTCCGCGGCTCCCCGGGGCCGCAGCGACCTGGCCGGTGCTTTCTCCGCTCGGCTTCCCCCGCCCTGAGGCAGCTTCCACTCGGGACCCACGATCTCCCCCCGCCCCCCGTCCCTGTGAATCCGCTTCCCCTGCTCTAAGGTTTAGCATCGGTTTCTGCGATTTTGGAGAACAAGCCTCGTAGAATGCAAAATGAAAGTCCACCAAATCGCTCGGGAAAATCAATAGTCTCAGTTTGCCTGGGACTGCAGGGGTGTACTTGAAAACTCTGGGGATGCCCTCATGGGAGTTAACTCCGTCCTTATGGGACTAATCTCCTTCTGAGGGCAGGACCTTTTCCCTCCCCCCTCTCTGGTGAGAGTCTCAGCTGTCTGCTGAGGGCAGGCAGCTCCCACCATGTTCCGTGACATTACCTCCAACATTACCCTTGCTGGAGCTAATAATTTCACAGCCATTTTATCTTTCTTGGTTGCTAAATGATAAATATGCCTATCAATTTCCTGCCAAAAACCTCGTTCAAATAACGACTGTGATTCTGAGCGAGGATAATTGGCATGGACCCACAATAAAAGGGTCCTGAGTTCTTTCTCAGGGATTTCTAGTGCATAATCACCAAACACACTGTAGAGCTGACAAAATACTGATTTGTTCTTGGGAACAAGCTTCCCCCATGTTCTTAATTTTGACTGGTCTCACCAAAAGCTGTGTCGTCCGCAGTCGATCCTGGCTTCTTTCCTGGTGACTGGCCAGCAGTTCTCAGGTGGGGAACTCCAAGGCGCCTTTGAGTTTCCTCCTTTCCCGCAGAGGTTATGTTGTCTGTCTGTTGGAGTGCCTTCTCTTGGACTAGGATTTGGTGTCAATGCCTACTTTTCGGGCTGTTCCAGGGCTTCTGGTGTCGAGGCCCTGGCCCCTAGTGTCTATGCTCGTCCAGGGACGCAAATTGTCGGGTTGCCTGTGCTGCAGAAATGCTCCCGAGATATTAAAAGTACTTTTTGACCTGGCCCAAGATGAAAAAAGGAGCTGAAAAACTNGTAGGTGAACAAGGAGGAAGAAGCCTAAAAACCATGAGGATCCTCCATCTTGTCCTCACTTATCCCAATATAGTAAAAATCCAAAATCTACTTTTTCACCCTGTGATAAACGAATTATTATTCTATTCAAACTCTTGTGACTTGTAATTATTCGCATAAAACTGGTAATTGTTCCCATGGGCTAATATCCAAACCCAAGTTGTCTTGGACTCTGTGGCAAGGTCCCGGGTCCTCCAGGGCAGTCAGAGACAAGCCCTGAGTTCCCACATCTGGTGACCTCAGTGGAGCCACAGGCAGGTGGGTGATGCCCCATGGAGCCCATGCTGACAAACACAGGTGCCACCCTGCTCCTGGCAGGGGGTGGCCGTGCTGAGGACCACGGCCTCCTCCTCTCCTTGCTGCTGCACCATCTGAGCCTGCTGAGGGAGTGGAGAGGAAGAATTTCTGAAGGCAGAGTTCTTTGCACCTGGCCTACAATATTAAAAATTAAAGATCTTTGGAGACATCTCTGCAGTGACACTCTCGGAGCAGCAGGGGGGAAATGCTGAGACCCTGGGCCACCCTGTCCGTGCCGGCTGTGCCGGTGCCAGCCCAGCTCTGGCCGCTCGGGATCACGGTTGCTCCAGGGAGCACAAGCCATGGCTGTGTCCCTTCTCTCCAGCCACATTCCCAGCTGGCAGCAGGAGCCAGGGGAAGCCAGGAAGTGCTGGCAGAGAGGGGCAAAGGCAGCTCAGGGTTCATGATGCTGTTTATTGATATCAGATGGCAATGGGAAGGAGGAACCAGGTGCCAGGGGTATTTTGGGATCACAGCCATGTGGGACACAATCCCTTTGGGGGAATAGCATTCTAGAAACTGGGAGGGAGAAGAAAAGCCATGCTCCAATGTGCTCCACAGAACATCCCTCCCACATGGCCCTTGGCACTGCCCCTGCTCCCTTCCCCTGCAGGAATAAGGTGAGAGGGTGATCCTCTGGATGTTTATTAATCAGGGAGCTCAAGGAATCCCTCAGCCTCTGTGCTGAGGTCCTTCAGCAGAGCAGGGGAAGGGATCAACATGCTGGCACAGCTGTATCCATGGCAGGATCATTGCTGTGGGCAGTGTTTTCCTCTGGCTCCTCAAAGATCCTTTGCAGGGATAGACAGAGGGACTCCATGGAGCAGGACCTCCAGCACCTCCCTGCCAAGAAGTAGATGAAGGGGTTGATGGTGCTGTGGATGCAGGTGAGCAGGAAAAAATCTTGGGAGGACACAATGGTGTAACTGAGCTGCAGCAAGAAATTGCAGAGGCTGAAGAGGAGAGCAAAGAGGAGGAAGGAGAGCACAGTGAGGAGGATAACAGTGTTGAGTCTCTTGGGTTCCTGCTCCTGGAGGCCACACTTGGCCTTAGTGAGAAGGATTGTGCTGGAAATGACCATGGCTGGAGCAAAGAGGAAGAGGTTGAGGGCATACATGGAGACGAGAGACACCTGGCAGTGGTTGTGCTCTGGTGACAGGCACAGGGAAGTCACCGTGACAATGACAGTGATGGAGAATGCCCAGAGCAGGGCACACACCACCCATGACAGGCGCTGGGGACGGTGGCAGCGATACCAGAGTGGGCAGAGGATGGACGTGCACCTGTCAATGCTGATGGCTGTCAGCATGTACAGCCCCAGGTTGTAGGAGAACAGCAGGAGTGGGAAAAGTGCCCTCAGGAACACCAGGGGCATGATAGAAGAGCAAGACAGTTCCTCCGTCAGGTACAGCAGGGTGGAGAGGACCGCGAAGTGGAGGAAGGAGAAGTTGGCGAAGGCCAGGTTGATGATATAAAAGGTGGTGGGGTTCCTTTGGAGAAGGCAGAGGACAGCCCCGTTCCCAGCCAGCCCAGAGAGGCAGATGAGCAGTGTCACACTGTGTATGGCCACGTTGGTAACATCTATCTCACACAGATCGTCTCCTTCAGGGAGTGAGGCGGGAGATGAGGACGTGTTGGTCACCTCCATGGATGGACGCTGGGCAGGCAGTGGGATGTGTCCCCTGGCTGTGGTGAGAGTGGCTGGCGAGTCAGTGCCTGGAGAATGCAGGGATGGAGCATGTGGGTCCTGAGCAGCTCCCTGCAGTGGGAAGGATTCAGTGTGGAGGAGTGAGGTGTGCAGGGAGGAGGCCAGTGGCAATGGTGGGGTGGGAG
>VZTB01000304.1:654411-671646 GCA_013397245.1 Thryothorus ludovicianus | reverse complement strand
CAGGACTCCCCCTTCTTTTCATGGGGGACATCCTGGGGAGGGGTCCCCTGTGGTCCCAAAACGTCCTCACTTGGGGTTGGCGAGGTCCTCGATCGCTCTCCGCAGCTGGAGGGGACAGAGGAGGTGGGATGGGGGCTCTCCCCCCACTTTCCCTTCTCCTTTCCCCCCATTTTCCCTCCATTGCCNGGGGGTGGTATGGGAATATTGAGGGAATGGCATGGGGACACCATGGGGACAGTATGGCAATACTGAGGTGGCACCGTGGCAATATCAAGGGCACAACATGTGGACACCAATGGGAACAGGACAGCCTGGGAGTATCAAAGGACACCATAAGAGCAGTTTGGGGACACTGCAGGAACACCCCACAGGAACAGTGTGGGCATGGTGTGGAGATAGTGTGGGAACTGGGGGGACATCATGGGGACAGCATGAAGAGACACAGAGGGGCCACTGCAGAGCCAGGGACTCGCTGGCCACCTCCATGGTGACAGTGACCTCCAGGTCCCACGTCCCACCTGTGCTCTCCACCACGGGGTACTCGGCATCAGCAGAGGCATCCAAGGCCACCAGCACCTCCTGGAAACCATCCCCCTTGGCCAAGGCCACCACCCGGCGCTCCATGAACTCCTCCACCGCCACTCGGTAGGAGCTGGAGAGCACAAACCCCGATTTCCATCGTTCCCTGGGGAGCGCCCGCAGACGCCGAGGGTTGGGGGGCCCTTACGCGATGTGCCGGCTGCGGATGGGGGGCAGGTAGGGCAGCTTCTTGACGATGATGCCGGCGTCGTAGAAGGACGGTTGGTTCTTCTGGGTGATGGCGTTGGCCACCAGCACGGCCAGCACAGTGGGCAGGATGTGGCCCAGGTGCCCGGTGGCCTCGCACACCAGCAGGGCCGTGGACACCGCGTGGGTCACCGAGCCCGAGAACGCGGCCGCGCCTGGCAGGGGGAGCGGGGGTCAGGGGTGGGGGGGTCCCGCTGCCCCTGGAGGTGCCCCCCACCCCCAGACTCACCAGCCAGGGCATAGCCAGCAGGAATAATGGGCCGTGGGGGTCCTTCTGAATAGAGCCCCTGTGGGAAGAGCAGGGCCACCACCTCCCCCATCAGGCGCCCGATGGCTGCTCCTAAAATTGGGGGAGGAGGGAAGGTGGGGAGTACCCAGAAGCACCCCCCAAAAATGGTGGAAGTAGAGGTGACCATGCAGCCTTCCCAGAGCTGGATGCTTTCCCTGTACCCCCCAGATTGGATGTACCCCCCTCCAGGGCTGGATACACCCCCAGTATCCCCACTTCAAGAATGAGCTCCCTGCACCCCTCCCTCGGCCTGGCTGTCTTCCCAATGTCCCCCTCAGCTTGGCTGTCCCCCCCATGTCCCCCCAGCCCCCAACTCACCATAGATGAAGATGGGCATGAAGTACCCAGCTGGCAGGGGCAAGGTAGTGGCCAGGATCAGCATCCAGAACTGGGGGGGCCAGTGGACACACAGGGGTCACCTCATGGGGACACCGTGTTGGAGGGGCCCCCACGGAGATTGGGGGAGGGGGCATGGTTACCTTCATGAGCAGGAAGAAGGTCAAGGTGCCATAGATGGTGGCAGAGGGATGGTTCCACTCCTGCCAGAGTCCCCCTGGCTCGGCCACCCCCGAGGCGTTGGGGGCCAGCAAGCCCCACGTGCGGTTATCGAAGAGGGAGGTGAGATGTTCCTTCATGGTGAGCTGGACAGATGGACACCCTGAGCCCCTGCCCTGGCTGGGAGGTTTCGGGGTCCCCAGGGAGCCCCACGTGTCCCAACTCACCCTGGAGGCCATGAACTGCCCCAGCCCGGGTGGGAAGGTGATGGAGGCGAGGAGCAGCACCATCAGCACCGTGTACACGGGTTTGCTGCGGGAGCACACGGGGGGCTGGGCCCATGGGGACTGACAGAGGGACGGACAGGGGGGACCCAGGGACACCCGGGGTGGATGGGGTAGTGGAGAGGGTGCACTGGGGGGACATTGGGGCAGCCAGGGTCGATGGGAGGGATGTGTGGATTCACAGGGTGGACACAGGGACACCTGAGGTGGATGGGGTGGGGTGAGCGGGATGCATAGGGGGGATATAAGGACACTCAGGGAGCAGGGAGCAGACACAGGGACACTTGGTGTGCACGGGGTGGGTGTGGAAGGTGCATGGAGTAGGTGCATGGATGGCCAGAGTGCACAGGGTGGACATACGGACACTCAGAGTGGATGGGCAGGGTGCAGAGGGGGGGACATGGGGACCCCCAGGGTGCGGAGGGGGGGACACGGAGACCCCCAGGGTGTGGAAGGGGGGACACAGGGACCCCCAGGGTGCACGAGGGGGATGACACAAAGACCCCCAGGGTACAGAGGGGGGGACATGGGGACCCCCAGGGTGCGGAGGGGGGGACACGGGGACCCCTAGGGTGCACGAGGGGGGACACAGGGACCCCCAGAGTGCACGGGGGGGGATACGGAGACACCCAGGGTGCGGAGAGGGGGACACGGGTACATCCAGGGTGCAAGGGGGGAGACACGGGGAGATCCAGGGTGCACGGGGGGGATGACACAAAGACCCCCAGGGTACAGAGGGGGGGACATGGGGACATCCAGAGTGCACGGGAGGGGACACGGAGACCCCCAGGGTGCTTCATGGGAGGCACGCAGACAGACAGGGTATATGGGAAGGACACAGGGACGCACAGAGCCTGCCCAGCATGGACACACAGACACAGAGGGTGCAGGGTGCAGACAGACGGATGGACGGACGCCCAGTACGGACTCGGTAGCCAAGAGTTTGGCCGTCAGCCGGTTCTTCTTGACAGCCACCATCATCCAGCGCTGGCAGAAGAGATAAGCACAGGCCACGATCCCACAGATGGCCCTGTGAGGAGAGGGCAGGTAGGGCACAGGCAGGGCNGGGGGGGATGACACAAAGACCCCCAGGGTACAGAGGGGGGGACATGGGGACATCCAGAGTGCACGGGAGGGGACACGGAGACCCCCAGGGTGCTTCATGGGAGGCACGCAGACAGACAGGGTATATGGGAAGGACACAGGGACGCACAGAGCCTGCCCAGCATGGACACACAGACACAGAGGGTGCAGGGTGCAGACAGACGGATGGACGGACGCCCAGTACGGACTCGGTAGCCAAGAGTTTGGCCGTCAGCTGGTTCTTCTTGACAGCCACCATCATCCAGCGCTGGCAGAAGAGATAAGCACAGGCCACGATCCCACAGATGGCCCTGTGAGGAGAGGGCAGGTAGGGCACAGGCAGGGCACAGAGGGCACAGGCAGCACCCCAAACCCGCACCCTCTGTACCCCAAAAGCAGAAAAAAGAAGGTCTCCAGGAGGTCGAAGGGAAAATCAATCTTGAGGTCACTCTTGAAAACAGCAGCGATGGTTTCTGGGAGGGGGGGACAAGAAGAAGGGTGTGAGTTTGGGAGTGAGCACCCCAAAAATGCCACGGGGGGAGGGAAAAGGGGAAGAGGGGGCACATCCCGGCTGCCTTGCCTTGCTCGCTGTTGAACACGGCCAGGAGCCGGAACATGAAGGCGCCGCTGGTGGCGGCGAAGAAGCCGCGCCAGTAATCCCGCACGGCAAAGTGGGGGGACATCACCTCGATGCTGAACAGCACCCCTGGAAAAACGGGGAAAGGGATCAGGGCGAGGTTTAGGGGTGCCCAGGGTGGGATTAGGGGGGTCCTCACCGCTGATGGGCGCCCCGAAGACTGTGGCCACCCCGACGGCTTGAGCTGCCACCAGCATCTCGCGCTGCTTGAATTTGTTCTGTGGGGTGGGGGGTGGGTTAGGCACAACCCCGGCTTTTTGGGGGTAAAATCAAATCCCTCCATTCATTCTTTGGCAGTGGCACCCCCACCTCGTACTCCCTTGTGACCGTGGTCCTCATCTTCCCCAGGTAATCCGCGGCCATGGCAGACAGGTGGACATAGGGACCCTGGGGGGACACAGTGCTGAGCGTCCCCCACACCCCGGCACCAACAGAAACGCCCGGGGATTTTGGGGTTCAGAAGGGGATCCCTCACCACTTTCCCAAGGAATAGGGTGCTGCCGCACATCAGGGTGCAGGTCAGCCCCACCACCTTGGCTCCGAAGTTCTGGATGGCCAGGTAGTCCTCCAGCACCACGCCCATCAGGATGGTCTTCAGCTCCGGGATGCCGGAGCCTGGAGTCGGGGAGGGGGCAGGATCCAAATTTTAGGTGTCCTCCATTAACTAGGGGGCATTTTAGGGAGCCGGGGAGGTCAGGGTGCAGCTGGCTCACCTCCGGAGTGCGGGGTGATGCTCTGGGAGAAGCCGGTGGAGAAGGAGGCCAGTGCCATGGGGTAAAGGGTCCACGAGAGGTACTTGAGCACCCCGATGTCCCCGATCTCTCCGTACAGCCACATGTGGGCTGGAGAAGAGGTGTGGGAGGGGAGCTGCACCCTCCCGAACGGCCCCCCCATATCCTCGGTGAACCCCCAAACGCCAGCAGAGCCCCCCGGGCGCCCCTCGTTTACCCACCCGCGTGGAGCCGGGTGACGAGGGTGTCCATGGCGAAGCTGATGGTGGCCATGAGGACCCCCAGGATGAAGAGGAAGTACCAATCCTCCCCGACGCGGAATAGCTGCCGCTTCACCCACTCCAAGCACCCTGCGAGGGGGGAAATAGGGCACTGAGCCCCCCCAAAAAAACCCGCCGCCAAAATCCCCCTCTTTGGGTGGGGGTCTCACCTCGGACCCTTCTCCGAGAGGTGGGGCAGGGTCTCCAGCTGTGCTCCGACACCAGCACCCTCTCCTCCTCCTCCTCCTCTTCTTCTTTCTCCCCCCGCAGCCCCCCGGGGACGGGGCGCTCCATCCCGGGAACGTTTTTGGGGACTGCACCTCCTTTTTTTTTAGCACCCCCTGACCCGTCCTCCCGCCTCGGCCTCCGCTGCCCGACTGAGTTTGCAAACGAGCTCATTAAAAACGACCTTGACGAATCCGGCGGACCCGCTCGGGCCGGAGCGAGCCGGGTTTCCTCCCCCCTCCGCCACCCCCAGCTCCCAATCCTAACGTACATCCCGCGGCGGGGAGGATTTAATAAGCATTTTAATTAATTATCGTGATTATTCCTTAATAATAGGCATCGCATTCCATGGCGTTGAGCTGGGGGGGGACGGAGAGGGGAAAAATTTCCACCGTCTCCGGCGCAAGACCTAAATTTAGCCGGTTTTACGAGAGGTCTGGCAGGCGGCCGGGAGCCTTAACGAGGCTTTAAAAAGCTCGTCAAGTCGAAATATCCCGAAATAACCGATCCGGCGTCGCCTTCGCCGGCAGGAGAACGAGGAAGGGAGTTCCGCTCTTCCCCCGGCGGGAGCTGGGGGTCGCAAGCGGTGGGTGAAGGTGAAACCCTCGCCCGCCGGCACCATGGAGCTGTTCGGGAGCTTCGTCCGGCCCCACGGGGAGACCCTGGGGTTCCCAGGTGAGTTTGGGGCGCACCCAGGCGGCGTTTTGGGGGGGAATCCCCAGTAAGCCGCGGCTGTGACGGCCCCGACCCCTGTCCAGCAGCTCGCCCCGGTAACACGGGGGTGGTGAAGACCCTGGGGAACACCTATCAGTTCACGGTGGACGTCAGCGACTTCGCGCCCGAGGACATCATCGTCACCACCTCCAACAACCAGATCGAGGTGCACGCCGAGAAGGTGGGTGCTCCCTCCCTCCCCTGCTCACCCCCAAAGCAGAGGACCCCAAAATCCTCACTGGGCGATGCGGGGACCGCCCAGCTCCTACCCAGTTCCCAAAGAGCTGCGGCCACAACCCCAGCGGGGTTAAATTCACCCTTAATTAATGGTGACCGCAGGGAATAATGAGTCCCCATTCCGCTGGCACCCCAAAATCGCCTGTTTTCACACATGTTTTTCTCCCAGTTGGCCACGGATGGCACCGTCATGAACACCTTCACCCACAAGTGCCAGCTGCCCGAAGACGTGGACCCCACGTCCGTGTCGTCCTCGCTGGGGGACAATGGGATGTTGACCATCCGGGCTCAGCGCCGGCCGGCCAAGCACTCCGAGCACGTCCAGCAAACCTTCCGGACTGAGATCAAGATCTGAGGGGTCGGGGGGCTCCTTCCCCCCCCTCTCCTTTCCCTCCCTCGCTGATGGAATGGGTGATTTGGGAAGGAGGTGGGATATGGGGTAGGAATGGGAACGCTCCCTCCAGAGTGGGGTCAGACCTGTGCTGAACGCATCCCGTCACCTACCGGAGAAACTCCGGAGGGGAGTCCCAGCTCCGGCAATTTTTAGCTGGCATGTGTTGAGGGGGAAGATCCAGCGTGCCAAGAGTCCTGCCGGGAGCCAGGTTCCCTTCCCAGCCCTCCGCCAGAGCTTGTCTTTGTACATAGAGCTTGGGATAAATTATTGAGAACGTCTGACTGCCGCCTTCTCTGTGTTTTGATGTTCTCTCGATGCTTTACCCTCAGAATGGGGCGTGGGTTCAGACTCGAGGGGGTGTCTCGGTAAGGGATATTCTGCCATCCCCACAAAAACCCGCACCGGGAACCGCTCGGGCGCCCGCTGCCCTGTTTATTTCCAGCGCGGGGTGACTCATTTCTTCCCCGAAGCTCTATTTCTGAGCCATTCCCTCAGCTGTTCGGCTGCCGACCCACCTGGAAGGGCACCAAACCCTCCTCCTCCCCTCGCCCACCCTCACCCACCACCCACGGCATGCCCCAAAGGGCCGGAATGCACCACCCGGGATGGCGGCCCCAGCCCCAAATCTTCTTTTTGGGGAAGGGCAAAACCTCCCGCAGGGCAGGTCCCCGCTGTGTGCACCAACAACAGCGAGGCGCTGCCCGGGGCGAGCGCCTGTTTATGGCTACACAGAGCGCCCGGCTCGTGTTGGTGCTGCTCAGAGCAGCCCGAGCCACCCGCGACTGGCACCGACACACCTGGCACGGCTGCTGGGGCTGGCGCTCAGGGCGCTCCCCGCGGCAGGGAAAAGGCGTGAAAGCGACGGATGAAGCTGTTCAGGGCAGCAGAGGCTCGGGAATTTCGGGGGAGGGCCCCGGCGGCCGCTCCGTCCCCGGAGCCGCCCAGCGCCGGTCACCGGTTGCCATCTAGCGGCCCTCGCCCGGGGAGATGCGGAGGAAGGAGGAAGAAAATGGGAAAAAACTGGGAAAAAACGCCGCGTTCCTGCCCAAATGGCTCTGGGACGGGGAGGCGTGCAGAGGGCGAAGGGCCGGCCCAGCCCAGCCCCTCAGCGGCTCGCTAGCGGCAGGAAAGCTGGGGGGAAAAAAGTTTACTGGGACGTGTTTAAACTCTTAATCAGCGATCTGGACAAGGGGATCGAGGACCTTGTAGCCAAAACTTTTTCGCTTATTTATGAGTTAATGTTCATTGGTTCTTAAGTCACATATTTCTCTTCATTATTTAGCGTACTGTTCTCTATTGGTTATTGATTTCTGTAGTCATTTTATCATCGTTTCCTCAGACAGGGAATCTCCAGCTTTCCAGGCCTTCATCTCCTCTGTATTTTCTGGTTACTTCGATGTCCTTGAAGGGCCATTAATTTAAGATCCCAGATATCCAATTGATCTGGAATTAGTGAAGCTTGTCAGGGTTAGTTTTAACAAACTTAAAGTTTTGGTGATTTAGTGATCTGAGGAACAAGACTGTGCAGAAACCTAACTAATGCTGGCTGAAAGTGAGTGCTGCTTACAATTCATTAAAACAACTAATCAAAAATTAGTTAGGAAAGTTATGTTACTCCCAACAACCGGGAACCTTATCCCCAACCGAAGGATGGAGCCAACGGAACAAAGAACTGCATCAAGTTGTGGCAAGGGAGGTTTATGTTAGATATACAGAAAATTTCTTCATGGAATTGGTGGAATTAACAGTTCGGCGGTGTTTAAGCAGGGGTGATGCAGCAACTGGGAACAAGGTTAGTGATGAACACGGCGGTGGCGCCAGGACCTTCCACCCTCACAGCTCCTCTCGGCCTCTCTCGACCCCTCACAGCTCCTCTCGCTCCCTCTCGGCCCCTCATGGCACCTCTCGCTCCCTCAGCACGGCCCCGCCCCCGTCATGGCAGCGCCTCCGAGGCGGGAAGGGGCGGGACGGGGCGGGAAGGCGCCGGCCCCCGTCGCGCATGCGCACTGACGCAGCCGCCGCTGGGCGGGCCGGGGCGACGCCGCTTCCGCCCGGCGCCAAGATGGCGGCGCCCTTTGTCTGGTCGGTGTCACGGTGAGGGCCGCGGGCCGCGGGTGAGGCCCCGCCGGGCCCGGCATGGCAGGTGCGGCATGGGCGCTCCGGGAGGGTGCTGGATGGGCTGCGAGGAGGGCTGAGCCGGATACGGGCGCTGGGAAGGGAGGAGGCTGCGGCCCGGCTCGCTGGCTGTGGGGTAACGGAGCTGGTTTGGGGGTCACCCCGGTGCGCGACCCCCGGCTCTTTGAGGGCGGACTGCGGGAGGGCGGTCCTGCTGGCAGGCCCTGGGAAACGGGGGGCTGGCGGCTGTCGTGGGGGGCACGGGAGGTTGTCGCAGTAGGAACGAGAGGCTACCGGATATGGTCAGGGTTTGTTGGCTGCTGTGAGGGGAGCGGGGGCTCCTGGTTGTCATGAGGGGAATGAAGGGGGGGTGGCTGTCGTGAGGGGAATGGGACTTCCGAAAGTCATGAGGGGAGCAGCGGGCTCGTGGTTGTGAGAGGAACGAGCGGCTGTCGTGAGGGCGCCGAGGGGCCCCTGGCTGCACCCCCCCAGAGTGTCCCTGTCCGCTGTGTGATCCCCAGCCCCGAGCCATCCCCGCACCGCCGGGACGGGGCAAACCGCGAGGAAAACGGGATTTTCCCTTGTTCTGGCGAGGGGACAGCTCCTCCTGGCTGGCCGGGGCGGGCATGGGTGACACATGTCCTGCACCAGCCGCGTTTCTTTAGTTTCGTTTATGCATCAGAGGCTTCTCCTGAGATGCCAGCCCTTAGCCAGCGTTCCAAAGGGTGTTTTTCCCCCAGGAGACAAGGCTTTGTCTCTGCAGACACAGGAGGGGTTCCAGGGCAGGTCTCAGGCTCTGCTGATGCCTTGGCAGCACCAGCACATCCATAAGCCTGAAATCCAAATAACCAAGGCATCTTCAGGATGTCTGTCTCTGGGGGATGTCCAGGATGTCCCTCTCCTCGTGTCTTTCTCCTTTTATTTCCTTTTTACCACGTTTTTTTCCTCCTTGTGACCATTTCCCCTCTCACAGCTCGCCTTCCGCTTCTGACCACAAGCTCTGCAGCCCTTCCTTATTCCCTGATCCACATTATTGTTATATGCAGCTGCTCCGCTCGGATCAGCTCTACACTTTATTTTTTTCATGGAAAACATTGCAGGATCCGTTCCTGGAAATGAGGACAGACCCCTGTGGGCAGAGGCAGCGAGGGTTGGGGCCGTGTTGTTCCCCAAGCTGACGCACGAGGCGAGAGGCGACGGTGGGTAGGAAACAAACCCCCTCTTCCCTTTCATCTTCCCAGGATGGATGGCTGGGTGGTGACAGCCTTGAAAGGCAGTGTTTAAATCACTGCTTCTTCCAATTCGGGGAGATTTGGGGTTTTTTAATAGGTAGATGTTCACGTGGCAGGGAAGGGGAGAGGTAATGTCGCTAATTAGCGAGAGTGCTTAGCAGATCTGGCGTGGGCAGCTCCCTGGGACTGCTGCTGCTGTATTTATCTGTGTGGTGGGTGTGGGTGGGCTCATCATGAACTTTTCCATGATTAATTGGGTAATGAGAGACTCAACAGCCTCGTTGGGGAGAGGCCCGGAGGGGAATCGTCTCCCCTGAGGGGAAATCAGAGGGTGCCCAGTCCTGCAAGAGTGATTTTGCACCTTCAGCACCCAAGACTGGAGGTTTAAAATTGAGGTTTTCATCCCATTTTTCCCAGGATGGCTGCATAGAGACTGACCTGAACACCTGGAAAGGGGAAGTCTCTGGAGGAGAGACACAGCCCTCTGGCCCTTGATCCTCCAGATACCTCCGCTCCTCGCAGCACAGGGGTGAGCTCGGGCACCAGTGCTGGGGTTGGGTCCAGGTGTTTGGGACTGGTAAACCTCAGAGTCAGGGAGTTTAGTGGATAAAGGTGACATTGGCTGCTGGGCTCATCCAAACCTCTCCATGCTGTGCTTCCAGAGAACTGGAACGTGACATTATGGAGGAGACTACAGAAAATAGGAAGGTTTTCTGGGGAGGAGTTGGGTTTCCTGGGTTTTTACTTCCTTCTCAGAGCTGGGGAGCAGTGCTGAGACAAGTCTAATCCAGGAATGTTAAAAATCATCGTTCAGATGCAAAGTGCCTCCCACAAATTCCCCAAAATACCCTTTTAGTGCAGCAAACTGTCAGGATTCCTCAGGTCCTGCTGCACAGAGCTCTTGGAGCACGGAACATACCCTTGTTTACCCTGCAGGGAAAATGCTCCCCCTTTTTTCCAGAGCTTTGCAGACCACACTGGGCCATGCTGTGCAGGGGTTTGACCCAAGTACTGTTTTTCCTGGTTGTCAGGGATGTATTCTGGAGCAGGCTGAGGGAGTTTGGGGAGCTGGGGGAAAGACAGGGCAGGGAGTTCACTGCAGCCACAAAATGGAGTGGAACTCCCTCTCTCTGCGTGATCCGGTGCTCTCAGAGAGGTTCTGGCCTCTCATCCACACTGGGATCGCCTGTGGAAGCTGAATGAAACCCTGAGAAGATCCTTCCCCCAGTGTTGCTGGCACCTGCAGCTGACAGGAGGAGGCTCCCTCTGACCGTTGATCACTGGAAGGAACAGGAACTGGAAGTGCCTGGTGTTGTGGATCCAGACATCTCACTCTTTCCAGAATGGAAACTCCTGATTTAAGAGGTGGTGAAGTGGAAAAACAATTTCCATGGGCTGGAAACTTGCAGAGACACTGAGTGTGGAATCCAGGAGTGTTTCCCCAGCCGTAACCTTCCTGTTCCAGCATCCAGAACTTCAGGGACTTCCTCCATGAACAATATCTGGGTAGCCCCTGTTTCCTTTCTCCTGTCTCCTTGCCAATCCCTTGAAACAATCCCTTCAGCACCGGAATCGTTGTTGGAAGACAAAGCCAAGTGAAAACCCTTCATTCACCCCACGGATGCAGCTCAGGAGAAAATCCACAGTGTGGCACTTTGCTTACAAGGACCCACTGGAAAATTGGGATTTTACCACGTTTCCAACAATTTGCAGCATTCCTCAGGCAAAGCTGCGCCCCAAGCATGGGGAACTCCCTCCAAACACATAATAAATTATAAAAATTCCTCAGTTTTGTGACATGAGCAGCTGGAAGGAGCAGGAGCTGGAAGGTTTGGATGAACACTTCCATACTGTGGACTTGGCAGGAGCTGTGACTCAAGAGGGATGATGAAACCCTGGTCTGCAGAGGTCACAAGGCTTGCTGCTTGGACCAGCTGAGGAGGAATAGCTGTGTTCTGAATGATCAGGGTGGCTGAAAACCATCGTGGCTGTTCCATCAACTCCTTCGAGCCCTGTGTTGGAATTCTGGCTGTTCTAGGAGAGGGTTTGGGGTCGGATTTATCCAAGAGAGGAGCTGAAATTCACAATTCTGGGCCATTTTTTTAACCACGAGGGCAGTCAGGTTGTGTTTTGTGATCTCTCCTCCTCCACAACCCACTTCAGTGGTTTCACCACCCACCTCTCCCCCCATCCCGGGGTTTTTTCCCTCCCCACAGCTATGGATTTCCCGCAGCACAGCCAGCAGGTGCTGGAGCAGCTGAACCAGCAGCGGCAGCTGGGGCTGCTCTGCGACTGCACCTTCGTGGTGGACGGCATCGACTTCAAGGCCCACAAGGCCGTGCTGGCCGCCTGCAGCGACTACTTCCGCATGCTCTTCGTGGACCAGAAGGACGTGGTGCACCTGGACATCAGCAACGCCGCAGGTAGGCCTGGAATTTTTTATCCAGGATCCCTCCCAGCACCTTAACACAGTTCTGTGCCTCCAGGCTGCGAGGGAACCTCTTCAGCTTGTTATTTTGAGCGTTTCAAAATGAGAGAGTGAGGGGTGAGGGCTCATTTCTGGTTGTGTCGCCTCCCTTGCAGGCCTGGGCCAGGTTTTGGAGTTCATGTACACGGCTAAGCTGAGCCTGAGCCCCGACAACGTGGAGGACGTGCTGGCTGTGGCAGGCTTCCTGCAGATGCAGGAGATTGTCAGCGCTTGCAATGCGCTCAAATCTCTCTCTGTGCCCCCAGAAAATCCCCCTGGGGTGACCCAGCAGACCCCCGAGATCGGTACGTACCCTCCCCTCACCCAGGCAAAGTCAAGTTTTACCCACTTAGGCTTCACGCAGTGCAGAATTTATCCGCCTTTGCTCCTTGGCCATCTTGCAAACCCAGTTCCCAGGTCCATCTGGTGCACCTGGATGGGGTTTGATCCTCTTGGGCAGCACCAGCGGTTGAAAAATTGCTGATTCCACGAATTTTGTGGGATTTGAGAATCCTCCTGGCAGCAGCAGCTGGATGGCTCCACCTGTTCCCTCACAGGAGCCGACAAGGAGATGGCTGATGGCAAGACGCCGGTGGTGGCCGAAGCTCTGGGGGAGCCTGACAAAGCCAAAGCAGCTGCTCCTGACGCCGAGGGGAAGGAGGAGAAGCCGGAGGGCACGGCACAGCCCGAGGTGCCCGTGGAGCAGCCGGCTGGCCAGGAAGGTGAGCCACCGATGGGTGACAGCCTGGGTCCTGCTGTCACCCCCAGCACACCCCGGCCTGACGCTCCCGTGCCCGCAGGGGCAGGCGCTGCCATGCAGGAGGATCCCAAGGCCGACGTTCCCGGGCTCCTGCAGCCGTCGGAGAGCGCGGTGGGCAGCGGCAGCCCCATGGACACGGACACCGCCAGGACAGGAGGTGTGTTGGTGAGCAGGGCCAGGACAAAGCCGAGCCCTCATTTGCTGTGGAATTAATTGTGTGAGTTTTGTGTGGCACGGATCCTCTGGGAGCAGTTTCTACAGAGCATAGCGAGGAGATTTGGGAAATTCTCTGCCTGCACAGGCTTTGGGAATTTTGGGCAAATTCAAAGTGATTCCAGGCAAAGGTGATGATGGATAAGCTTTGACTTCCCTTCCAACTCAGATGTCTGTGATTGCGCTGGGGACAGTGCGCCTAATCCCAGTCTCCGTAGGTTAGGAAAT
This sequence comes from Thryothorus ludovicianus, assembly GCA_013397245.1. NCBI lineage: Eukaryota > Metazoa > Chordata > Aves > Passeriformes > Certhiidae > Thryothorus > Thryothorus ludovicianus. Next base: position 658,496 of record VZTB01000304.1, on the reverse strand, counting down.
GCAGGGGCATTTTGTGCCTCTGCTGCCACTCCTAAATTTGAGCCTCGCCATTTTCTACTGTCCTACAGAGATTAAGCCAGAAAAGAAGGAGGAAGAGGGGGAGATGATAGTGGAGGAGGAAGATGAGGGTAAAATCCCCGAGGAGGAGCCTGCCCAGCTGGAGAACGGGGAAAACACTGAGGATAATGAGTCGGGAAGCACGGATTCCGGGCAGGAGAACTCAGGGGAGCCGCGCCTGCTGCGCTCCGGCACCTACAGCGACCGCACCGAGTCCAAGGCCTACGGCTCTGTCACACACAAGTGCGAGGTGAGGCCGCTCGGGCTCCTGGGCAGCCTCTCCAGGCACCACCGGGTGCCTCGGGGACAGTGGGGTGACAGTGCCTGTCCCTCCATCCCTAGGACTGTGGGAAGGAGTTCACCCACACCGGCAACTTCAAGCGGCACATCCGTATCCACACCGGAGAGAAGCCCTTCTCCTGCAGGGAGTGCAACAAGGCCTTCTCCGACCCGGCCGCCTGCAAGGCCCACGAGAAGACACACAGGTACGGGTGGGGCCAGGGACAGACACCTGAAAAATGTGAGGTTTGCTGGGAATCCTTTGGAAATCCACCGGTGTGTTGGGGTATCTGGGAGGAGATTTGCTTTTCTGCCTCTGCTATAGTTACAGAATAGTCCTGAGTTGGAAGGGATCCACAAGGATTACATCCAGCTCCTGGCCCTGCACAGACACCATCATAGTCAGAGCATTGTCCAGATTGTTCTTCCCTTTTGTGTTGTTTCATGGCCTCCCCATCCCTGGAAGTGTTCAGGGTTGGATGGAGCTTAGAGCAGCCTGATCTAGTGGCAAGTGGGGTCTAGTGGAACAAGATGAGCTTGGAGGTCCCTCCCAAGCCAAGCCGTTCTGTGCTTGCTGTGGCTCAGCCTGGGGCAGCGAGACCCCGGTGCTGGGCGTGACATTCCCGCCTGGTGCCAGCCCGCTGAAGCCGTACGGCTGCGAGGAGTGCGGCAAGAGCTACCGGCTCATCAGCCTGCTGAACCTGCACAAGAAGCGGCACACGGGCGAGGCCCGCTACCGCTGCGAGGACTGTGGCAAGCTCTTCACCACCTCGGGCAACCTGAAGCGGCACCAGCTGGTGCACAGCGGCGAGAAGCCCTACCAGTGTGACTACTGCGGGCGCTCCTTCTCTGACCCCACCTCCAAGATGCGCCACCTGGAGACGCACGACACCGACAAGGAGCACAAGTGTCCCCACTGTGACAAGAAGTTCAACCAGGTGCGCTGGGGAGCGGGGAAGCTGGGCCGGCGCCCTCCTGGGAAGGAGATTTGTCCATGGCATGCAAGTTCAGGGCTCCCAGAGCTGTCCTCATGATGGTGGTGTCTCCATGAGGTGTAGTTGGGGGTCCCAGAGCTGTCCTGAAGGAGTTGCAATTCAGGGGTCTTGGAGCTTGGAAAAGGTGGTTTATCCATGGGGTGAAGCGTAGAGGTTCCAGAGGCCACTCCAGAAGGCATCCATGGGGATTTGTGTTGCTCCAAGGTGGCTTGGGGCTCTCTCCATGCCATTCTCTGTGCCCAGGTGGGGAATTTGAAGGCTCACCTGAAGATCCACATCGCAGATGGGCCCCTGAAGTGCCGGGAGTGCGGAAAGCAGTTCACCACGTCAGGTAACCCAGGGGAAGGATCTGAGGGGCTGAGTGACAGGACTCAGATGGTTTGGGGGCAGCAGGGAGAATTCCAGGGCTGGATTAGAGCCAAAGGAAGGATTTCATCATGGCTTTACAGTGCTACAGTTGTGCTGCATGAATTCCTGGTTTCCAGGGTGTGGCTCCATGGGGAAAAGGAGCTCCTCATCCAAATGTTGGAGATGGGGATGTCTTCTCCTATCTTCTCCCAGCCTGCTGCAGAGACAGAGGGTTGGAATGGTCCCAATGGAATCTTTTGATTCCGTTCCCTCAAACACTGAGTGCTTGTCACGGCTGTTTCCACTTCCACATTATTGCCTGATCCCAAGGCAACAACTGCAAGGTGCAGCCAACTGCCCTTGATCCCTGCGCAGTCCCTGCTCCCTGAATAACACCAGGCTTTCCCGAGGAATTCTGGGGCTCTGGGAAGGAGGAAAAGGGGGCACGGGGTCCCCTGTCCTCCAGCCTGTGCTGCTCCCAGGTAACCTGAAGCGGCACCTGCGGATCCACAGCGGGGAGAAGCCGTACGTGTGCGTGCACTGCCAGCGCCAGTTCGCCGACCCCGGCGCGCTGCAGCGCCACGTCCGCATCCACACCGGTACGGACACGCTCCTGCCTCCCGGGGCTGCTCCTTCCCCTCGTGCTGCCCACTCATCTCCCCCCTGCTTCCCCAGGAGAGAAGCCGTGCCAGTGCTTGATCTGCGGGAAAGCCTTCACCCAGGCGAGCTCCCTCATCGCCCACGTGCGCCAGCACACCGGAGAGAAGCCCTACGTGTGCGAGCGGTGTGGGAAGAGGTGAGGATTCCCCTTGGGAATACCAGGAAGGGCGCTCGGGGGTGGTGGGACATCACCACAGCTGGGTGCCATTCTCTGGAGGGAGGGTGGAGGTGCCAGGGTGGTGCCTTGGACTGTGGTGACCGTGGTGACGCTCCCAAAGGTTCGTCCAGTCGAGCCAGCTGGCCAACCACATCCGTCACCACGACAATATCCGGCCCCACAAGTGCACCGTCTGCAACAAAGCCTTCGTCAACGTGGGTGACTTGTCCAAGCACATCATCATCCACACAGGTGGGTACCCCCCAGAACCCTGCCCCGCCCCCGGGCAGCACCCCCTCACCCACCCCCTTCGCTGTCCTCTGCCAGGGGAGAAGCCCTTCCTGTGTGACAAGTGCGGGCGCGGCTTCAACCGCGTGGACAACCTGCGCTCCCACGTGAAGACCGTGCACCAGGGCAAGGCTGGCATCAAAATCCTGGAGCCCGAGGAAGGCGATGAGGTCAACATCGTCACGGTGGCCTCTGATGACATGGTGACATTGGCCACCGAGGCGCTGGCTGCCACCGCTGTCACGCAGCTCACGGGTGAGCTGGCAGCCCCACGGGGTTCCTAAAGGGAGCTCATCCATGGGAGCCATCCTGAAGGGAAAGTTGGTGGTGAGGTGCAGCTGGGGGGTCTTGGAGTTGTCCTGTAATGGAAAGTTGTCCTTAGGGAGCAGATGGCTGGTCCCAGAATTGTGCCCAGAGGGATATTTATTTATGGGAGTTCAGCTCAGGGGACTTGGGAGTCATCCCAAAAGGGAAATTCACCCACGGGAATGCAATGTGGGGGTCTTGGAGGTGTCCTGAAAAGGAAGTTTATCCATGGGGTGCAGCTTGGAGGTCCCAGATGCCATCCCAAAAGGGAGATTTTATCCTGGGAGAGGAGCTTGGGTGTTCCATGAGCCACCCTAAAGGAAAACTTACCTGTGGGGAGCAGCTGGAGGGGCCTGAAATTGTCCCAAAAGTGAGGTTAATTTATGGGGGTGCAATTTAGAGGTCCCAGGAGCCACCCTAAAAGGGAAACTTACCCATGGAATGCAGCTTGGGCATCCCAGGCCTGTCCTAAAAGTGGGGTGGATCTCCAGGGAGCATCTTGGGGTTCCAAGAGACATCCTGCCATTGAGATGTTTCTGTGCGGGACAGTCTAGGGGATCCCAGGAGCCCTTCCAGACAGGAAACTTATCCCAAGGGAGCAGCTTGGGTGCCTTGGGGTGGTCCTGAAAGGGAGATTTATCCATGAAGTGCAGTTCGAGGGGCCCAAGAGTCACCCCAAAAAGGAGATTCATTTGTAGGGGGGGAGTCTGGGGCTTTTCCATGGGGTGCAGCTTGGAGGTCCTGGAGCCCCTAAAGGTGCTGGAGATTTATCCAAGGGCACAGGATCCAAGTGTGGGCAGCCTCACATCCCCCTGGAGCCACTCCCACCCTCAGCACTGGGCAGGACCCACGGCCGGGGGAATTCCTGCCCAGCCACGCCCCCCAATGTCCCTGTGCCCCCCAATGTCCCTGTGCCCCCCCAATGTCCCTGTGCCCCCAACGTCACTGTGCTCCCAATGTCCCTGTGCCCCCCCATGTCCCTGTCCTCTCAATGG
>VZTB01000304.1:612508-650534 GCA_013397245.1 Thryothorus ludovicianus | reverse complement strand
CCCAAAAATAAACAACCCCAAAAGAAGGGAAAAAACCAAAAAAACCAAAACAAAAAACCCAACGAAACAACGAATAAAATAAAAAATGACTGTGAAATGCTCCTTGACCCACAAATCTCAGCAGAGTCCCTGCGGAACGTCCACGGCGCGGTCAATGTGTGTCAGGACATCCAGAACGTCACAGCGTCTCCAACTGTGCAAAGTCCGAGTCACTAATTTAGTGCAAAGGCAGTTCAGGTTCTTTTTTATTTTTTTCCTTTTTTTTTTTTTTTAAAAAAAAAAAAAAAGAAAAAAAAAAGAAAAAAAAAAGAAAAAAAAAAGAAAAAAAAAAGAAAAGGATGGCTTATTTTTTTTAAAAAAAAATAACCCCCCTTTTTTTTTTTTTTTGGTGGTGTTTTTTTTTTGCCCCAAAAAGGAGGCACGGGAACCCAAGCCCAGTCCACCTGCTGAGTGCATCAGTTGTCCATAAGCTAAAGCAACATGTAAACATCCAAGGTTTGATCGAGGCCAGTCGGGCAGGAGGCTGGTTTCTGGCAGCATTTTTCTTGTTTCATAACCTTCTCTCCTTCTTTTGAATTAGTTTTATTTTAAAATTAATTTTTTGTGTGGTTTTTGTGGGCTTTTATTGTTGTTGTTGTTTTTGAAGTTGTTTGTTTTTTTGCTGCAGGGCCTTGGAAAAATTAAAAAAAAAATTAAAACTAAAATAATAAGAAGTCAGTAACTGGTAAACAGCTCATACCGACGCGATGACAATCATCAGGTGAGGAGAGATGTTGGAGATGCTGGCGAGGAGGTCTGGGGCCAGGCGGGACAGGTGGCTCTCCGAGAACTCGCAGGGTGGGAAGATCTGCAGAACGTAGGCAGGCTGCAGGGAGGGAAAAACCAGAGTCAGAGACACTCCTCGCCCACAAATGTTTAAAAAAGGGACATTTCAGTGACATTCTGGGTGCTCGAAGGATGTTAGATCTTGTATAGAAAAGGAACCATGGGTTCTCTTTCACATGTGGGGAGTTTTCCACACCACAGGTGTAGGAGCTGGCTGATTTTGTTGCCAGGAAAGGCAGAAAAATTCCCATTAATTATTATTTCAGTGGTTGCTTTGAGCACTGGCTGCTCGTTCTGGGCTCCTTACACCCAGAATTAAATTACACACAGGTTAAACTGCATTCAGTGCAGCAACACACCTGGAGTAAACCCTCCACAGCACCAAATGCATTCTGCAAGAAACACCAACTGTCCTGGAAAAATCAGGATACAGGGAACAGACGAGGACTACTTCAGAAATAAAGAGCTGGGAATTGCATTTGGCTGCTTTTCAGCCCAAGATGATGAACTGGGAACACACCAAACACACATTTGGGGATTTTTTGGCTTTGAGGTCACTTTCATCCATTCCATCAATGATTCTATTGATCCCACCAATAATTTATGGATCCTATGCATGTGTTTGATGGGTGATGGAAATGTGGGGGTTGTTTGATCAATAACCCCAGGCAGCTCCAGCAGAAACCTGAGCTGCCCGTGCCATTAGGGACTACCTGGTGTCCCTGTGTCCCTGCAGGGGCTCTGTGCCTGTGCCATTAGGGACTGTCTGGCATCCCCATGTCCCTGCAGGGGTTCCCTGCCTGTACCTGATTGGAGCCGGGGTTGGGCACGTTGATGATGCCTGCAGCCTGCTTGGCCTGCAGGTAACTGATGAACGCAGCCTTGAGCGACTCCGTCTGACTGACCACGTCCTCCTGGTCCCGGCCGCAGGGCAGGGCCAGCAGCAGGCAGTAATCACTCTCCACCTGCAAGGGAAGGACATGCTCAGGGAGATGCTAGATCAGTAGGTGTTTTCCAGCCAGCCATCCACTATCCAGGGGGAAAATCCTCACTTTAAACTCCTTGATGCTACTCCAGAGAAGCTGCAGCTGCCCCATCCCCGGAAGTGTCCAAGGCCAGGCTGGACAGGACCTGGAGCAACCAAGGAAGGTGCTCCTGCCCATGGCAGGGGTTGGGATGGGCTTTAAGGCCCCCCAACCCAAACCAGTCTGGGATTCTGTGATTCTAACACTCGCTGAGAGTACGGCCATGGTGGAAAGGACTAAAAATGGATTCTCATGGCCACCTGAACTCCCCACCTTTCTCAGACACACTGAAGAGAGCAGGAGTTTGTCCCAGGGCTGAGGGTGACTAAAAGGTTTCCCAGCTCTTCCTGCCTTTTCCATAAATGCAGTGTAAGAGCTATTGCTCATCACCTATAATCAATGTTACGCTCTCTGGGTTGAAGGAATCGGTGTTCATTCCAGTCCCAAAACAGAATCAAAGGGATCTCCTGGACTGGAAGGAATCCACAGGGATCACCAAGCCCAACTCCAGGCCATGCACAGGATCCCAACCATCCCCCCCAGGCTCTGGCAGCCTCGGGGCCGTTCCCATTCCCTGAGGAGCCCGTGTGACACAAGCCCAGATTTCTGGGAGCACCGGTGAGCCCAGCCCGGCTCTGAGCACAGGGATTCCCAAACTCCCCCCTGGCCCAGCCAGGCCCCCTCACCATCATCCTGCGTGCGACCCCCTCCAGCTGGGAGGCCTCGAGCCGCATGCGCTGCGCGATCCGCAGCGGGGGCCCGCCCTCGGGCGCCGGCAGCGACCGGTGCGCCAGCACATTGTTCCCAGACACGAAGTGCAGCTGCACGGCTGCTGTGTCATTCTTGAGAGCCAGGAGACCCTGCCAGACAATGGGGTATTTCTGGAAGAGAGGGAGGAGAACGTTACACACAGAGCGAGGAGAGTGGGATCTGACATCCCGGCTGAGCAGCTCGGCTGCCACCGATACTTCCATCACAGGCCTGAAGGCTCAGCAGAGATCTAACACCAGATCAACTCCCTACAGGCCAGGGCTTGGGTTACATCCTGCTAAATCAGGAATTCAGTCCTTTTCCTTCCAGCTGGCCAGCCTGCCTGGGTGGATCCCGTCATCCCAATCCCTCTGCCGCCCACCCAGCACAAGACTGCTCCTGAATGCTGTATTTCCTTTTACAAATGGACATACTGAGAAATAACAATGGGAGAAGAACTGCTCAAAGTTACATGGGAGATATTTGGTGCTGAACATAACTCTCAGCTCCTTGTTGGTACCTGCTTCTCACTGCCTCCCTCGTCTTCCTCATTTTCTACACTTGTGTGAGTGGTTTTTCCTTTTTATTTAAATGAAATACACTCTCTCCTGCCCATGAGGGAATGCTTTCCAGGAAAATGCTGACTTGTAAAACTGACTTGGAACAGTAAACGCGGCTAAAATCCATCAGGGCCAAAACAACAAAAAAACCAAACAATGCCTTTTCTGCATCTGAAGTGTCTGATGCAAGAAAGGTCAGATGTGGTGCTATGGTTGAGACAGAACCCGGTGATTTCCCCCTGGATCAGGAGCAGGACACTCACTGTCAGGAGCTGGACCATGTCCACGGGTCTCTGGGACACGGGGTGAGGGGATGGCTCCTGCTTGAGCGTGGGCTGGGGCTCCGGGCGGCTGAGGGGCGGCCCTGAGGTGGTGGGGATAAACATGGATTGCTTGGGAACCGCCTGCGGCTGGTGCGGCGACGGAAGGTCCTGCTTCATGGAGATGGCGACGGGCGAGGGGTAGGAGGTCTGGCTCGTGTCCCCCTGTGCCCTCTGGAGGTGGACGTGGGGGTCCACCTGTGCCGTGTGCCGGTTCACAGGGGGGTGGTGACTCTGCTCCGGCCCTGCTGCCGACGGGCCCTTGGGATCCTGTGGGATCTGAGGGGTCTTGCTGCGGACTGGCTGGCTGGGGTGCGAGTGCTCGCCCTCCGGCAGACCCTGGGAAGCAGGCAGGGGGAAAAGGAAACATGTTTAGGTCATGGGTGTATTCAACCCCATGGACTTGCCAGGCCACCATCAGATTCCTGAAGACATCTGTGTCACAGCACCAGCCCTGCTGCGGTAGCACCTGGGACAGTCCCCCACTTCCATACCCACCTGAGCTGAAACTACTCCCTGAATCCCGCCCCAAGCCCATCCTTAGCCTCACCATCCATCCAAGGATGCCTGACCCACACACCACCTTGGTACTGACTACTCTCACTCCAATACCTCCACAACCAGAAACCTGCAACTTCACCCCTCCTGGAGTCCCACAGCAGTTCGGGAAATTGATTGTTTCAGCTTTCTCTGATGGTAAGCAGCATTTGAACTGCATTTCCCACAAGAAACAGCTCAAAACCCTCCAGGGAGAGGGATAAAGGGTTTTCTTTCTCACCTGAGACGGGGTCATGCTCCGGGAGGGCAGCCCAATGGGCGAGGCGCCTGGGAACTGTGGATGCCCAAGCTGTGCCGTGTGGTAATTCCTCATGTCGCCGTACACGGAGCGGTAATCGTGGAAGGAGCTCCCAGCGGGATGCATGATCTGCACCCCGTGTGGGACCACCACGGGCTGTGTCAGGGGCAGCCCGGGCAGCTGGCTGCCTGAGGGCACGCTCAGCAGCCGGGGCTCGCTGTGGGGAGAGTGGGCCATCTTGCCCTCCGATGATTTGGGAGTCTCTTTCCCGGGCTGTGGGGTCTTACTGACCGGGGGAGTTTTGACGGCCCCTTCGGGCGTCCGGGATTGTCGCGTTTCCGAGTGGTGCTCGCCCACGGCGGCCATGTGCGGGTGCATGATCATCCTGACGTCCCGCGGGACGCTGTACTGGTCCAGCCGCAGGCTGCCGGGGTGCATGCGGTAGTCGGGCTGCATCACCAGCACGTCGGACTGCACCGGGGCGGGCCCGCGGCACACGGCCGTGTGGTGGAAGTGCAGCTCCTCCTCGGGGGGGTGCTGGGAGGACAGCGGGGGCATGACGATGTCTCGGATGGGCGCTGGCTGGGGCGTGCTGGATCGCTGGGGTTTGATCTCCATCTGGGGTTGCAGAGCAGTGCGGGGGGAGTGGAGCGCTTCTGGGCGGATGCCATAGGGAATGCCGGAGAGAGGAGGGGTGTTCATCCTCACCTCACCTTGGGACAGATGGCCCAGGGACACAGTCTGTGTTACGCTGTGGGGGGGCATGATAACGGATTGCTCGGGATGCATGCTGGATATGTACTGAGGAACGGGAATTCCCGGCGCCAGCATGACCGGGGTGCTGCTGGACAAAGCCGGAGACGAGGTACTGCCGGGGTGACAGGCCCGGGGGAACGGCGACGGCGAGTGCCCGCTGGTACGCGGCGAGTGTGGCTCCTGTTTGGTGACCCCCAGATGGGAGATGGCCCGGTCTGTCGGGGTGCTGGGCCCCGAGCTGACGTGGTTCGCTTCCGAGTGCATCTTCCCAGAGAGGGAAGGGTGGTGAGGACTAACTCCAGGACTCAGACTGGAGGGCTGCAGAGTCTTAGTCTCCACTTTCAGAGCAGCTGGGTCAGACAGTTTTTTGTTCACGACCATCTGGTTATGGACCAGCACGGGTGGAGTGTTCACGGTCTGTGTCAAGACCTTGCCAGGCTGAGATGCCGGGGTCTGGACAGCGAGGTGGGACGAGTCGGGCTTGTCCAGTGCAGCGCGCTCCTGTTTGACGGAGGAGATGACAGGCGAGGTGTTGTAGGGCTGCGTTCCAAGCACCAAGGAAGAATGGGTGGAAACAGTCCCGTAGCCCGCCGAGGTCTGGGAGCCTTTCGGTGCCGGCTGGGATGGCGTAATAGGCTCCTGTTTAATCTGAGACTTGGACACAGACTGCTGGAACTCTATGTCCACAGCGCTGGCTGGAGGAATCTGGCTGATCTTGGCACTGATTCGCTGAGGGCCTTCTGTCTTCTGCCCTGAGTAACTCAGGAGCACAACACCTTCCGAGGTGTTTACCCGCAGCCCTGGACTGGACCCAGTCTCCACAGGCCTCTCCTCGATAATAGACATAGATCCTGGATGAAACCTGCTGTTATCATTTGTACTCGGCCTCTGCTTAAATTTTGGCGAGGGAGCATTGACGAGGCAGGTCTGGGTTTGGGGAGCTTGTTTCACCAAGGTGATCCTTGGCGCCTCCTCCAGATCCACGCTGTGGGGCATCCTGCTGATGACAGAAGTGGCTTTGGGAGCAATCACAGTGTTGATCTTTTCCTTCTCGCTGAACACCGGCGCTTCAGCCACAGGTGGGTCCAGGGCATTGGTGACAGGAACGGCTGGCTTCTCCTCAGAAACGGGCTTGATGGCCTCCACGGCAGGGTGGAGAGGCACCTCCTCCAGGCATGGCGCGCTCACCGGCTCTGCGTGCGTCGTCGTCACGTGTGTGGAGGTTATGCTCGCTGCCGAGACGTACTTGGGCTCCATGAGTATCTTCCTCAGAGTGCTGGAGTTCGTGTCAATATCCGACGCCTTCGTGTCCGGTGGGAGAGCGGGTGGGGGTGTGGAACGGGCATGGGGCTCCTCATGCCTGACCATCCACTCCGGCACCTTGGCAGCACCGGGGTGAAGGGGGACAATGGCAGTGGGCACTGGGGTGGGCAGCTTGGCTGCCGCTGTGGGGACGGCAGGAAGGGCTGCATTCGGGGCACTCGGCGGTGTGATGGGAGCGTTCTCCAGGGGCGAACGGATCTTGAACCCGCTCTGACTCCCCTCGTCGAGGGGGACCGGCGGGGCACCCAGGTCCAGAGGAGCCGGAGTGGGCACCTTTGGAGAGGTGCTGCTCTCAGGGACAGCCTCGTGTGCAGCCACAATGTCAGCAGCCACAGCCTTGGCAACATCAGAAGGACTTGGCTCCATGGAAGCTGTGGGTTTGATTTGCTTTTCCTCCTTTGAGGCTTCTTCAGGATTTGCCTTCACTTCGTTGGCAGGGGGTGATTTGCTCTGCACCCTCTCCGGCTCGAAGGTGTTGACCTCCGTGGCGTCGCCCTTCCTGCTCGTGCTCTTCTTGCGTCTCTGCCGCGTGGTTTTCTGACGGCCCTTTTCCTTCCGAGCAACTTCAGCCTCCTGCAAGGTCTCGGCCTCCTGCGCAGAGTTGGAAGATTCGCTGAAGCTGACTTCAGACTCCTTGCTCTCAGTCTCCAAGGCTGACGGGACAGAGCCGGGCACCGGCTGCACCACGGGCTCGACAGCAGCCTCGGTTTCTAGGATATTGTTCACTGCCTGATCTGTCTCAGGCTCCATCTCCTCCCGAGGGGACTGCAACACCAAGGGCTCTGTGGAGATTTCAGCCTCAGATTCAGCAGGGTATGTCGGTGGTGCAGGGAAGCTTTCTGTCTCCCCAGAAATATCATTGATGATGGAGCCGATGGCTGCTGCCAGCTCCGTTTCACTGGCCTGGTGTGCGGGTTTATCTGCCTCCTCCTCCTGACGGACTTCAGCCACGTCTGTCGTTGGCTCTTTGTAGGCAGCAATTGTTGGAGGAGTTTCAGTGAGTTTTGCAATGTTCTCCACCGCCTGCTCGAGCTCAATCTGCTTCGCTAACTGGGCAGCCTCAGGCGACTGCTTGGGCTCCCGCATCACCTCCTTTTCCACTTCTGGGAATGACTCTTCAACCTCATTCTTGGAGAAGTGGGGTGGCAGGATGTCCTCTTTTGGAGGGCTCTTCATCTTGGGTGGTGACACCGCCACCGGTTCTGCCTCCTCCTCAGTGGGCCGCAAGGCGCCCTTGACTTCATCGACGTTGAGGCGTATTTCTACATTTTTGAGACACACAGACGCCTTATCAACAACGGTTTTGGTATTTTTGTACCTTCCCCTTTTGGATTTCGTAACCTTTTCTGGCACTGGCTTCTTCTCAGCGATCTCAGCTGTGGGGATTTCTAGCTGGGTTTTCTCCACATCCAGTTCCTTCCGATCACGCTTCTGCTCACTGGCTGCCGGTTCTTTCTCAGTGGCTTTTGCTTTACTGCTGTTGTCACTGATGCTTGATTCCTGACTGCTTCTTTCAGCAGCATCTTCAGATTCAGCCATGGTATCAGCTTTTGGTTCATTCTTCCCTTTCTTCCCCTGTTGGCTGGTAGCAGCTGTTGAGTGAGTGTGTGAGAGCTTCTGGGACCTAGGAGACCTCCAACCCTCTGCAGGTTTAGGAGCTTCCACGGCATCTTTAGTTTCCGCCTCCTCCACCTCCTGTTGTACCGGTTCAGTCTTTATGGGAGAGATGTCCTCCTCTGGCTTACGGCGGGTTTTGGGAGGTCGTCCCCTCCTCGGGGTTGTAGGAACAGTCGTCACCGTTTCTTGTGGTTCCTTCTCCACTCTCTTCCTGGTGGATCTAGTGACCTCCATGGAGTCCTTCACTGGAGATGGGCCTTCATTGTCCCCTGTGGTAGCATAGACCGACCTCACGTTTCTGCGTCTGGTCCGGCCTACTGGCAAGCTCAGCTCCACGTTTTCTGGCTCTGCAGCAGAACTCGGGGATTTAGCAGCATTCCTTGAAACCTTTTCTGCCTCCACTTTCAATTCAGAAAGCTTCTGAGTCTCCCCACGAGGAGAGCTTGACCTTTTCAGTTTTTCACGGTCAATTCTTTCGCTCTTCCTTGTGACAGGCTTTTCTGTGACATTAGCTGCAGCTGCCTGCACGGGAGTCTTGGACCGTTTACTTTTGTAGGATTTTTTGTCTTTTACAACAACCGGAGGCTCCACTTCCATATCATTGTCGGAAACAGGCGGCAGGACCTCAGCAGCCACCTCCACCTTTTGACTCACACCAGCATCAGTGTTGGCAGAGGGTGGAGGATTTTCGTCTTTAGGTTCCACAGCCTCATCTGACTTCTGAACTAACTTGGGTGGAGGTGGAAGCAGCTGGGCAGCCTCAGGTTCTGGATCTACGCTGATGTCTGCATCGGAAAACGAGGCCCCAGGAGTGGGAGGTTTTGTGTCCAAGTACGAAGGATGCTCCGTTGCCACAGCATCTTCCTCTGGCACCAGGGTTGTAGCAACAATCTCCTTACTCACCTCTACAGCTGGTGGAGGTTCTGTTTGCTCGGGAGGTTCCATTTTGACAGGAGCAGCAAGTTCAGGAAAAGGTTTTTGTTCCTCTGCTGCAGCAGCAGGTTCAGAAGGCTTCTCTTCTTTGACAGAAGCTGGTTCCACCAGGACCTTTTCACTCACTGTTTTCTCAGGAGCGATGGGAGCTGGTTCCTGTGGGAGGACGGTGACTGAAGAAGGACCAACAACTGAGGAAGGTTTATGTTCTGATTCTTTACTGTCAGGAACCATTTCTGGTGTTTTTGGCCGGTTTTCTTTATCTTCCAGTTTCTCCACTTCTTTTGGTTTCTGATCTTTCTCCTTTTCTTTCTGCTGCATTCGTGTCAGCTCAACAAACCTACTGTGGAAGAGAACCACCGGCTCTTGCACCAGATCAGCCGTGCTGTTCGTCCCATCAGAGGAAGACTGTCTCCCATATAACCTTCCAGAGATGAAGTCCAGATCATCATCCTTCCTTTCTAAATGCTGCAGGCGCTTGGAGTCCTGTTCAAAGATTGAACTGTGCAAAAACCGAGAAGCGAACAGTTCCTGCCGCTCCTGTTCCTCCTCTTTATGATCTTCTTTCTTATCATCCAGTTTTCCACCTTCAGAATCGGTTCTGATTTTTTTCTTTTTCATATACCAGGATGGAATAGGTCTTGGAGCCGAGTCAACCTTCTCTTTGTCTTTATTGTTTCTGAAACTAGCAAATCTTGAATCCCAATCTAGAAAGGACCAGTTTTCCTCTCTGGAGGAAGACAGGGATTTAGCCCTTTCAAGCAAGGCCTTTGTGTCAGGTGTGATTGTCTTGTCCAATGCGAAAGAGTAGAATTTGTTTCTTTCTAAGGAACTGGACTGGAGTCTTTCCTCTCTTTCACGGAACTTCTCTTCTCTGTCCCTTAATAAAAAAGACAACCTGGAGCTCTCTAACAAGGATGAGGCTTTTGGGGAATGGGGCTTGTTTTCACCATCGTCATCAGAATCTGAAGGCACCTCCCCAGGTTCCAGGTCTCGGACAGACCGTTTCCGTATGCTGTCTCTTTTCACAATGCTGCTTGGAAAGCTGATATCGACTCTCCCAGGCTCCTGCTTCACTTGGGTTTCCCATCTACTCGAGTCCTCCTCAGAGCTCAGCACAGAAAGTTTTATTTTAGCCATTTCTGCCATCTGCTCCCTTCTGCTGGAATCATAAGGATTGAATTTCAGTGAGTCCTCCCTCACAGTCATGTTGGAATATGAAAGACCCTTTTCTTCTATTTTAGGTGACTCTTTGGTTTCCTTCAATGGCATTAACCTTGGAGAATCGAGTGTGTCGTCATCCTCATGGAACGGGAAGTGCCTGATGCTTGGGGAACAGGACATCCTTTCTGAGTCCTCACTCACCTGACGAGAACTTCTGTAGTTCCTTTCTCTCTTAGTGCTAATTTCAAAGTCAAATTGGTCAGTCTTTTTCCTTTTACTCGGTGGAGAGTCATCTGTGACGTCTTGTGGAGGCTTTCCCACCTCGTGAACCAGACTCCGCTTTTCATATTCATCCACATCCTTCTTTGGACTGCCGAACTTCTCCGACTTTGCTATCTCCATCTCCAGCTGCTGTTTCAACCTGCGGCTTTGCTCCATTTGTTTCCGGTAGCTCTGCGTGTGGTCGATGTCGATGCTGATTTTCTCCTCTGTGTCAGCCGACTGAGGTTTCTCTTGGCCAAGTTTATGGTCTGGTGTTTCTTCAGAGAGGCCCGAGTAGTTCTTCCTTGTGTCCTCTCTCTCCGTTCCCTGCTCGTCCAGCAGCTGTGCCTGTTTATGCTGGGGTTTTACAGGGTTCAGTTTTTTAGGAGGGACTTCCTGAACTTCCACAGGTTCATCGGGTGCCTCCATGAGCCGCCCCTGCAGATCCAGGGTGGGACGCAGGCCAACCCCACCAGCATTAACAGTGTCCTGAATTTCTTTGGGACTAGTAACAGGAATAAGTCTTTCCAGTTTAAGTTTTTTAGATTCCCTTTTAAGCATCTCCTTCCTCAGGGGTTTTCTCTCCAGTTCTCCTTCCCTTAACACTGGTGCTTCTCTAGATGATGCCGTCGCATCAAGCTGCTTTTTCAGAACCGTGCGTGCATCCTCCTCATCTTGGCTGCTCCGTTTCACATCCAGTTTTTGCCTGTCGGGCTTCGGATTTGCATCAGCAAAACGCCTTTTACGAGCCTCCAACTTGTCTAAATCAACTGCGTTGGCCCCCTCAGAAGTTTGTTCTGTCTTGAGGTGCTTTTTGGGTTTCATTTTTCCCTCCTTGTCCACCACTTCGATGTGACTGGCAAGAGCTTTCTCCTTCTGTACCTTGGTTCTGACAGGTTCTAGTTTAGACTGCTCAGACTTGGCTTGCTCAGCCTGGGACGTCTGGGTTTTCTGTTCAAGCAGTGGGGATTTCAGAGTGTCATTATCCAGCTTTGCCCTCAGTTTCTCCAGCCCAGGCTGATCGATCACCTTCCCCTCCTTTTCCTTCACACGGGTCAGCACAACACAGGGCATCAGCTCCAGGCGGTTCTTTGCTGTCCCTTCTTTGTCACCCCTCTCTTTGCTCTGTTTACTGTTGCCCTTCAGTTTTTCTGGGCTGGGCTCTCTCTCATTCTCCTGATCCGTTTCCGAGGACTGAGAGCTGGGTGAATGGATTTTCGCTTTTCGTTTCTGCTTATCCGTTTTCTCCTTTTCTATTTTTTCCAGCTTTTCCTTCCTCACCAAGCGCTTCTCCTTGTCCACCCTCTCCTGCTCGAAAACGCGCTCTTTCTCCACCTTCTCGTTTTTCACGTATCGCTCCACACGGGCCTTGTCGAGCTTGTCGTACCGCGGCGGGGACAGGGAGCTGCAGCTGCCGCTGCGGTCTGAGGACCTGCTGTAAATCCTCCTCTCCGAGTCACTCTGCAGCCGTTCCGACTGCGAGGGGGACGCCCCGGGGCTCTGCGGACGCCGGGAGTGCGTGGGGCTCTGGCTCCGCTCCATGGGCCTCCGCTCGTGGTCTCTGTCCCGGTCGGATTCGAAGCGCTCCCGCTCCCTCTCCCTCTCCCGCTGCCTGTAGCTGTACTCCCTAATGTCCTGCTCGTAGGGGTCTCCCCGGTAATCCCGGTACTCGCGAGGGTCGTCGTAGTATCGCGGGTCATAGTAGTCTCCTTGGTAGGGATCCCACTCAGCGTAGAATTCCCTGCCCCGAGCTGGGTATTCCCGACGGGGATCTTCGGGGTATGCCCCAGGAGTCCGAACCGTCTCGTAGTAGGTGCGGTCAGGGGCGTACTCATAGGATCCTCTTCGCTCGTCTCTGCTGAACATGAGAATAAACAGATTCTAGTTTTCCTCCTCAACCAATGTACTCTGCTACCACAGATTTAAAGGAACCATTTTCTGGTCTTTTCTCCTACGTGCATCAAAGCAGCTGCACACAGAGGTTTAGTGGACTAAATACTTTTTTTAACTCACCATATACCCAAATGTACCTCATGGGTAATATCATTAACAGCTCTTCCAAGCATTGTTTCACCACCCTCACTCCTTTGTTTCTGTTGAATTCAAACCTTGCACGAAATGAAGGTAAAACCAACACAGCACCTGTGCACCCACACAAGGCTGGCATGGCAGGGTGAGGACACCCCCTTATCCAGAACCTGAGACCTTCATTTGACTCTGAAAACATGAGACAAATCAAAGTTCAGGCATGGAATCTCTCCATTACTAAGTAGCAAAGTTATGGTAAGATTTCTTTAAAAATCTTAAGCCCTGCAAGTGATCTTTTAATTCCCAAATTAGCTCTTTCATTGCATGTGACTTGCTGGCATTGCCTGTTTACAGTAAAAGCAAGTCAACAAATATCAGGTTGCTTGTAAGATCAGGTGGATTCATTCAGCAAACTAAATCAACCAGTTAATGTTGTTATTTCAATACCTCCAAGTAGTAAAAATATGTCATTTGTAAGACTGAACATGGCAGGGAGGTGGAATAAAGCTGGAGTTCCAATTTCCCACCGTTACAGAGTGTTTTGCACACTCTTTACTGAGGCAGGGTTGGGCTCTGCTCCCAGGAAAAGCAACAGGACAGGAGGAAACAGTCTCAAGCTCTGCCAGCTTGGACATCAGGAGGAAATTTCTCCATGGAAAAGGAGGTCAGGAAATGGAAAGGGGCTGTCCAGGTTGGTTTGGAGTCCCCATCCCTGGAGGTGCCCAAGGAAGGTCTGGATGTGGCAATCAGTGCCCTGGGCTGGGGATAAGGAGGGGATCAGTCACAGGTTGGACTCCATGACCTTGGAGGTTTTTTCCAACCTAAATGATTCTGGGATTCCTCATAGGTTTATTTGGCTTGGCAGTTTATGTTTTATGTTGAAAGCTGGCAAATTCCACCTTTTAAGAAAAGTACAAAATTGAAAAAGGGGCAAAACATGGAAGACAAAAACCTCATCCTGCAAGTGAAGTGGGATGTTGTAAAAAGTAGCTGTTAAGTTAAAAATACTGATCAGGGATTTTGTTTGTTTTTTTCATGATTTTTTTTTTCCCTTTGATTCCTATTTGGACTGGCTCCAGCTACAACCTCGAGAGAAGGTGCTTTGTGCAGACCTCAGCACCCCTGCAAGGAGGAGCTTGGAGAAGCTGCAGAATTCCAGGAGTCACTGCAGAGCTCGCTCCACTGCTCCCTGATCCCTATGGCTCCCCCAATGACAATGTGAGCAGAGTGACAGAGAAGGAAAAACCAGATTAACGTGTGCCCAAACACCAGGAATCAGCATCCTCCTTGGGATTATTCCATGGCAAACACAAGCCCAGCTGTGTGCTAAAAAACATCCAAAAAGGCCCTTCTCTTGCCTGAATCCAGCACAGTTCTGAGGAAACGCTTACTGCTGGCACATTACAACATCTGGCGAGGCCTGGGGAAGGCACACTTGTGTTCTCATTATGCAAATCCTGATTGCCAATTTCCAAACCCTGCTCCCTTTTAAATCTGCTCATTTTGCGTGATGTCAGACCAATCTGTTTTGCTGCAAAGAACTGTTGGGTTTATCCAGCTCCCAGGTACAACTGGAATCATGCTAGGCTGACTGACAGCACCCTAAAATGAGCCAGGCTCTGAAGGGAATAAAACATGGGTGTTTTTTCAGTCAGTGAAGGCAAAAAGCCCAAAATGTGAAGTGTTTCTATGCCAGGTCTTCAGGGATAAATAAGTGTCTGTGCAGCATGTGGTGCCAGCTGCTGCCAAGGGGCAGCCACACAGCTTTATTCAAAATAAAAAATGCATCCTTACTCAAACTGCATTATTTTGTCAAGTTACAAGCAAAACTGTTGGAAAGAGGGAGATGGAATATCAGATTTTACTCTCTGCCCAAGGGCTGAGCAGCAGTTTATCAGACTTTATGTACACCCACTAACACACACATTTCTCTGCTACAGATAAGCTGCTCTTTGCATTCCTAAGACGTGATGAATGACTCCCAAGTGTGTCCTGGTGACCCACCAGAGAAACAAGATACTTAAATATGGATCTCACAGACAACTGAAACCTCCACCTCAGGAGGAATCCCAGGAACTGGCTACGTCTTGGATGTGTGAGATCCCGCCTGCTCTAATCTGCACAGCTTAAGTTTGATCACCAAAATTTAATCCAAAAAATAGTGAAGAGGTAAAAAAAAAAAAATTAAATTAAAATGCAGAGGTGTTTTTAATAAACCTTTAAAAATGAGGCTGAAGTTGAGAGGAAAAAAAACTTGTTTAAGAATTATGGCCTGAAGAAAGTTTGATTGTATGATGAGGAGGACAATGATTGTTAAAAGGATTGTGTAAGGTGATGCTGGAAAACAAAAACTTGAATGAAAATATTGATACATGCCTTCTTTCTGCCAGCATTTCATAGAAATCTCTGATATCTTGACCCGTTTTCTCCATGGAATGATAAAATGCCAACTGACTCTCCCGGTTTGCAAAGTCCACCTGAAAAAGAAAGGGGAAATCACATTCAGTCACGGAAACATCCCTCTGCCAACATTTCCCCACCTGCTGAAGGTGGGAGCAGAACTGAAAATGGGGGTAAATGTATTTAAAAATGTCAAACACTTCCCAATTCTGGCCCTGCACATCCCCAGGAATAAATATCTTTCTAAGTGGAGCTGCTCAACTACCTCCTTACTATGTTGTTGTAGCTGCCATCCCAGAGGCTTCTGTTGGGCAAAGCAGCAGGAAAAATACATATTATTATCATGGTATTGATGTTTTTAATGGCAGGATGGTTCCAAAGTCCCTTTTATCTCAGGGCAATGCTACAGAAGGTCAGGATTGTAAATCCATTCTGGATTCCACGGTGTTTGCCCAGAGTTACAGAGCAGGGAAAGAACCAAACCTCCTGAACTGCAGCTCCCTGTTCCAGCTACTCTAAGAATTGGTGGTTTCCAGTACTAAGAAGCTAATAGTACAATGAAAAAATTTAAGGGTGAGAACAGATTTCATTACGTGTATGCCACATAATGAAGGATTTTTAACATTTTAGTTCCTGTTATTTTTTATATCAGCCCAGTCCTGTGTGTAACCACAGCAGTGGTTACA
The DNA here is from genome assembly GCA_013397245.1 of Thryothorus ludovicianus. NCBI lineage: Eukaryota > Metazoa > Chordata > Aves > Passeriformes > Certhiidae > Thryothorus > Thryothorus ludovicianus. Next base: position 635,090 of record VZTB01000304.1, on the reverse strand, counting down.
GGCCCACACCAAGGGTGTTGCTTATTCCAAAGCCATTAAGCAACAAGAGCCACACAAGATGTGAAACTTTTAAGGGATCACACACTTTCCCTGCATGGGAAGGTGACTGATACCCAACACCATGCTCAGAAACTACAGAATATCCAACTCCCAGCCCTGGGTGAGGGAGCAAGCTGCTGAGACCATGCTTGACTTCACTGCCCACTCTTTAGAGAGGAGAAGGGAGGAGAAGGAAGGTAATTCAAAGGGTTGGCTGACACCTCATGTCCCCAGGTAGTGGCACTGATGGGACAGCCAGAACAGGTATCACCACATTCACCCAAATCCAAGATACCCCTGCAAATGTCAGGTGCTGCTCCAGGAAGGTAAGTATTTCCTGTGTATTTTTTAAAGTAGCATTTTCAATTATTGTTCAAAATCTGTTGCAAGGAAGGACAACATGGTCTTTGAGGTCTTTTCCAACCCAAACCATTCCAAGATTCCATGACTGAGGTTACTGTACCCCAGAGCCTGGAGATCAGCATGGGGCAGCTGGATGCAGCCACGTGATTCCCTGGAGGAACACACACCTTCAGATTTCCCTTTTTCAACAGGAAAACAGACAAAAGTTTGCCTTGGATTGGGGTAAACGAGGCAGTGACACGGACACCAACACTCAGGAGCTCAGAGAGACAAGTTCAGTGAAACAAACGGCAGAATACTGGAAAAGGCTTTATAAGGAACAGTTCAGGATTCCCTGACATCTTGATAAGCCGAGTATAAAAATATAATTTAAGCCTTTGATATGTGGGACGTGTGTGTCCCGCCAAGTATTCCTTGAGCATGGCAGTCTGCACTGCCAGCAGTTAAAGGGGGAGGCCTAAACACAATTTGTTCCTCTTTTATTGCCTGTTTTGCTTTGGTTTGGAGGTCATTCTGCACACCTTAATTTTATTCCCACCGATTTTCCTCCCCTTGGTCTCTTTTACAGCTGCTTGTGCATATTCAATCTCATTGTAGAGAACCAGGGCCATGCCTTTTAAGCGGTCAAACACCACCTGTAAAAAACAAAAAAACAAAACAAAAACCAAATAAGAGCCTCATCCACAGGACTTAATGTCAGTCCCAACAAAATCCTAAGTCATGAGGATACCAGGAAGGAAATAATTTTTAGCAAGGTGAATTTCCAGGCTTTTCTGATGAGGCATATTGGAATGAAGAGACAATAAAAGGACACGGGACTGCTTTGAATTGTGGATATTGTGGCTTGAGGTATATTATGCCTTTATTTTGTTTTTCTGTATTTTACTTTGAAAATTTTTTCTTAGTTGGCTGAGTTTTGTAGCATTTCTTTGTTAGGTTTTTTTTTTTAAATTTCCAATGCGTTTTAGGGGGGAAAAAAGGTAAAGGGAACATTTAATCCCAAAGTGGAACCAGCTTTAGTTATCAGTCTGCAGTACCACTCGCCAGTTGTTAAACGCCCAATTTCCAAATATTGCCTTCCTTTAGCAGCATAAATGTATGATTCAAGCAACAACAGCTACAATAAAGAATGTCAAAGCTGCAACACAAACCCACAAAAATCCTTTGGGGAAGCCAGACCCTGATCCTGCAAAGATTTACACACGTTGCTTAATTTTAAGCATGTCCACGTCCAATAAAAATACACAGGACAACTCCCATACTGGAGTTTAAGCACATGATAAATCACTTGCATGGGAGAGGCTCCTGCTGCGTGACACGGGTGTGTTGCACCATTGTTGACTTTCTCTCTTCTTCCACGTACTTTAGGCATTCTGATTGTCCTGACTGCTTTTAAAAAGTCTTTTCTTTCCTTCTCACTCTGATGAGAAAAACCATGGTTTTGTCTAATTATGTAATTAGCAAGTATGAGTAATTACGCAATTAGACTGCTGTCCTTCCAACTAACATTTAAGAAGTTTTGCTGGGGAGAGACTGTACTGCACAAGAGCAATGAATGTTTTCCAATACTCAACATCTCGGCTCACTCAAAAGACTTCTTTCTGTGTTGACAGAGCCCCGCCAGCCGAATTCCATCCCAGAGAGGATGTTTTCCTACCTGAGCTACAAAGCCCTGGACAGTGGGGTTGAAAGGACAGGATGGGAAGAAAGGAAGACAGTAAGGACTCAGGAGCACACGCGACAGCCTCGCACCTACCTTCACCACAGGCCCGTATCGGCAGAAATGTCGGGTCAGATACTGATCCGTAACGTTTGTGGAGAGCCCATCTAACCACACGCAGTTTGTAGGCATGCTCTTCCCAAAACCCAGCTGGACACAAAAGGGCAAAACTTTCATCAGTACAGTGCACAAGGGTTAACCTCGCTGAACAGAGCCTGCCTAATGAAAGGCTTATTTGGAGAAAGCTGCTGTTTGCAGGGATTTTCTAAAATTAGCATCTGGTGCAGGTGCAAGACAAAAATCAAAGAGCAATTAATGAAAATAATTCTGCTTGTTTAAACAAATACAGTGTTTGACAACATTAGGTTCTTCTACAGTTTGAATGTCTGGGAAGTGACAGGATGGCAGCTCTGGGGCCTGGCAGGCCCCATTTGCCATGGGGAGTGGGATGGATTCCCAGCACAGCCTCGCCACACGTGGCCCCTTCCAGGCCAGGCAAAGTCAGTCCCTGAGTGCTCATCCCCAGGACTGCGTGTGGACAGAGCCAACAAAAATGCTGATTAATCAATCCCAAGCAGGTGCTGGCTGAAACCACCACGCTCTAACATGACCTCACATTTAAAACCACCTCACTTCCATCAACTGCCCTGCTGCAAGTCATCCCTCGAAGTGGCAGAGGCAGACACACGAAGGATACAGTCCAGGGGAGGAGTTCTTTACCTTGAGCCGGTTATTCCCAAGATATTCCCCATCCATCTTCTTGATGGCCTTGCAGACGCTGGCAATGTCACAGTACTGCAGGAAGGCGTACTGGGGGACACCGTTCACCTTCTTGATGTCGATGTCCTGGAGACAAGCACACCACACAACAAGCCACAGTCAGCAGGCAGGCCCATCTAAGAGGACTTGTTTTTTTTCAGAGACACGTGGCACAGCAAGCTTTTTAATTAATATTTTCTTCAGAGAGAGGATTTAAACAATAGTAGACAGTTAAAACTTTGCTGTTCTGCTGCATCTCAAAACCAAATCCTTGCTGAGCAGGGAAAGCTCTTTATCCCGCAGATTTAAAATCCAAGCCCGCAGAACTAAGCCTGACCCGATCAAAAAACACCAGCTTTAGGCTGTTAATATTATATCAAGAAGAGACAATTCAGGATCAAAGAAATACAGATTAAATTTCGCTCACAAAGGCTCAAGAGAAAACAACCTGCTCCGATCCTCATCTCTGAGCCAAGCTGGGCTTCTTTTCCAAACAATCATGATCCATCCTGTTCCTAGAAACACAAAGTGATTCTGGACTCGTCTCTGGAACCAGTCTGGCTCGTGGCAAAGGCAAAGAAGATCCTAACTTTGGTTGCTGTTGCTCTTTAAAACCAAGCCACCATGGGCCCATTCACAAGTACAGCCAGAGGCTCACAAAGCTAAATAAAGGCTGATTTTAATCGATTTTAAAACGCCCAGCAAGCCAGGAGCTGACATTTGGTTAACAAACAAGCTCAGCACTAGCACTGGAAATGTACCCAAAGCCTCGGAACAAACTCATGATACTATGATTCATTCTAAGCTGAAAATAGGAGGTGGATGGTTTGGCTTTATTTGCTGTAATAGCAGGAGCTGCCTTTGTGAGCCACACATGGATCTGAGCACAAATGTTCCAACACCCAGGACAGGCTAATTTCATGGTTAATAAATTTAGGGACAAGGCAGCAGTTTGATATGGTCTCACCCAAGAGCTCTTTATCTGGGAAAACAGAAGTAAACAGGGAGATTTACACAACTATTAGACTCCTACAGCCCTGGCCTAATGATTTAAGTGGAATATTAATAGAAAACCACACTTCCAAGTGTCTGAAGTAGCACGACTGTAACCATGGCAAATTATACTCGACCACTCACCCTGGGCAAGCAATTCCTTGTGACAGGCAAATAAAATATCATTATTGTGCTCATTACCCCTCAGAAAGGTTATAAAGCTGGCCCCTTCTGCACCTGAGCTTGCAAGTTTTCCTGGAAATGGCGAGGCAGCGCTGCCTCCCTGTTCTGAGCCATTAATAATGCTGACAGGGAGCACCACAGCACACAAAAGCCAATTTACACTACCACTGATAAGCATCTTTATCAGGAGAGCTCTGCTGCCCTAACATTGGAAAAGGGTTCAAGCCACAGAGATGGCACAAATTCATAAATCAGTATTGATGTCAAGGGTACAGCAGAGTCTGGGTACACAAGGGCTGCCAGACATCATAAAGTGAGGCTTTTATATTTGTCCACATTGTACATGGGAGCAGTCTCCTCTTCTTCTGGGGGGTAGCAGTGATGGGGTTCCTGGAACACATGACTGATCCCTCAGCAGTGATAAAAACACGTCAGAGCAGAGTGAAGGAGGCACAGCATGTTCACAAGCACCCACAGCTGACAGGGGGAACATGAACCATCTGAAGCTCAGACTCAACAGGAACCACAGAATGAATCCCAGGATGGTTTGGGCTGGAAGGGACCTTACAGCTCATCCAGTGCCACCCCTGCCATGGGCAGAGACACCTTCCACTGTCCCAGGGTGCTCCAAGACCCAGTGTCCAGCCTGGCCTTGGATACCTCCAGGGATACAGGGGCAGCCACAAGTGCTCTGGGCATGCTGTGCCAGGGCCTGCCCATCCTCCCAGAGAGAAATTCCTTCCCAATATCTCATCTACCTTTGCCCTCCTTCAGCTTAAGACTTGGGCTGTCACTCCATGCCCCTGTGAAAATTAATTAAATTGGATAATTGCACAACTTCCGTGGAAAATTTCCCTTAAATATAACATTGATGTGAATTGATAGAATGATAGAAAGTCATGAGCAGAGGAGGCTCTACCTCATCTGGATACTCCCCCTCAGCTAAAACCCCAGACCCCTCATGTGCCATCACTGATCCATCTGCACTGATCCCCTCTGCCTGGGCATGGGGCTGCTTCCACAGGCACCAACCCAGCCCTTTGTACCAGAAAGCAACAGGAAACTCAGATACACACAGTTGTAGGAGTCAGCATGAGAACATCACCTGGTACATTCGCATCCCAAACACCCAGTCAGCTTTGGAGAGAATTACCAGGAGAAAACAGCAGGAGAGACATTTGCTGTAAACACTCCTAGGACTGTTTTTCCTGTTAAGGTACCCTTCAACATTCATATGCTGAACTCCGAACACAAAGAAAAGCTTTCAGGTATATTCCAGCAAGATGAGTGACTCAGATTATTACAAAAAGACTGAATTATCTGTCGCTGACAGATGTGGCACTGCTCACAGCATTCCCAGGTCTGTACAGAAAAGGGGGCAGTGCACCCCACACCATTCACATACCACTATGCCCCCAAAGCGCTGGAAGATGTTGCGAAGGTCGTGGTAGGTGGTTGTCTTCTCCAAGTTGCCAATGAACAGAGTTCTTGTGGCCTTTGGGTGAAACTCATCTATCCTTTCATCCAAAGGACGAAATTCATTCTCGCTTTCAGTTTCTAGGATAAAAGAGAGCAGGAAGTTTGTAATGACTGGAGATTTGGTTCACGTTGGTTTATTCAGGTCTCCTTCTTGATCTGAACAAAAGAAACCACAGCCTTTGAGAAAAATACCCAGTACAGCACCCATGACTTGTTATTTACGTGAGATTGGGAATTTTTATATGCCAGGAAGGAATCTGAGCATTCTCAGGTGAAAGGGAGCTGCATCTTTCAACTGCTTCTGTTACCAGTATCAATGCTTGAGTGCATGAATTCCAGTAAGGCTTCCCTGCATGTGAGGAAGAGCACGTGGCAGGAGTTTGTTTTTAGGAATCAATTTTTAAAGAAGCCACGGAAGCGCAGTCTGAGAACTTCACCACGTGCTCAAGGCTGCAGCTCTCACTGGTCGGTCACGTGGGCTGTGCTCCCACAGCCTCAAAACGCAGCACTCGTTGGCTCTTTTAATTAAAAGGAGACAAAACGAGGCTGGGAGGACTCTGCTGTGCTCACACCACCCACTGGCAGCTGCTCCACCGAGACGTGGCAGATGAGAGCATTCCTTCCAGCAGATCCCACTGTTTGGGAGGATGGCAGCTTTCCTCCTCTGAGGCTTAAGACTGGAACTCTCTCGCTGTTTGATCCAAGAGCATCCACTCTTTTTGCTCTGGAGTTTATCGTGGCATTTTTCCCAGTTCCTTTATAAAGTTTGTCTCCTATTTCTATTCTGCCTCTTTGCAACAGCTCCTGAACACACCCAGGGAGAATGGCACAGTCCTTACCTGGTCCTATCCAGGCTGTGACTTCAATCTGCATGCCAAAGAAGAGCTTTCCTTTGGAGGCATTTAGTGCTTTCTCCTGGTCCTCCTGCTGCCGGAAGAACACGAGGCCATACCGCTCCTCAGAGGCGCCGTGGATCTGCACCGACGTCACCTTCCCGTACTTCTTGAACTCGTGGAAAAGTCCATCTTTAAGGCTTGTATCTAAACCAACAAATAAACATCAATGTTGCAGAAACGTAACTTCTGCCAACTCAGTAGCACCATAAAAGACATGAAGAACTCTGGCTGGCTGTCCAAAATGTGACTTCATCCCATCTAACTCGGTGCTCACACAAGTGCCCTTTCTAATTTGAGGTGTTAATTTTGCCAGTGCCCAAAGTTTATGGCTGCTCATTCTCTTTTAAACTCAAGAAACTACACACATGGGGTTTTACATGGCTAAAGCTGGCAGTGGACGGGTTTGCTTCTAAGAGACACCTACTCAGTTCCAGGTGAAGAAGAAATAACAGGGATACTTGATTAAAAATCCCACAGGAATATTGAGCACAGCTGGGATGAGGTGTCTGGAATGGAGGCTGGAGTCACACAGCGTTCACTTCAGTCAATTCAGAAACACAACCAGGCAGACTCATCAGATTTGGCAGAATCTGACTCAGGCCCACACAATCTGTCTGGGATTCGTGGGATAGTGACCTCAGCATCGTGCCCTTTCAGGAATATGACAGGAATTAAATCTATAGGAAGATACCAACATGTGAGGTACTCTGCTCACAAGATTAACAGATAGTGTTTTAGCTCAGCCAGTGCTTCTGCATCCATGAATTCTGTTAAAACTGTTTCACAACTGATCCCAGGCTGGTTTTTCCTGTGGGATCTCTCCTGTGCTCAGCGCAGGAACAGGGAGCAATCATGGGCGCTCCTCAGCACGTGGTGTCCTGGGTTATTTTCCATGCAATATGCATTGCCTTTACATATATGCTCAGGGGTTTAAAGCACTCAAACTGCAACAGAAAAACCTCAACTTTTTGGATTAAAAAAGAAATTGAAGCAGGGTGAGATAAAACAATCAGTTTTTAGTTAAAAATTAAGATGTGTCAGTTTTTTTCCAACATTACTGTTGGAAGCACCAGTTCCAGGAGCTGGAAATGCCCAATACTTGAAGCTGGGACTAGCAGGGTTTCTCACACATGGTCACTAATTAACAATTTTCCCACTGTCACACAAGAACTGAGGCAGAGACAGAATCCTATCCTCGGAGGCATCCTCGTGTGTCAAGGACTCAGTGCAGGTTATGCCACCAGTCCCATCCCTTTCTTCCCATTCCCCTGACCAAAGTGAATTTACCTGTTGAGCGCACTGGAAGATTTTGCACCTTGATTCCAAAACTCTTCCGGGGCTCATCCTTCTCCAGCGAGGGGAGCAGCTGGGAGGCGGGCGCAGGCACGGCCGTCGACTGCACCGAGCGTGCCGGGGACTCGTCGCTCGAGCTGCTGCTGGAGTCACTGCTGGGAATGGCACGGAGGGAAGGACAGTGAGTGCATGGAGCAGAGTCACGTGGGAAATGAGTATTTTAGGAAAAAAGCGAAATTCCGGAGTTTCTGCTCACCTACGGGCCTTCCTCCCTTCTGTGCTTGATTCTGTTTCTGTGCTGCCACCCGCTATTCACAGGAAATTAAGAGTCTTCCTACCAATATTCCCCTCCAAAGCCCCCAGAGGAGACAGGCAGGGAAGTGGAATAAGGGTAAAATGTCAGTGAGACCCTGTTACCCACCCTGACAAGGGTGGAGATTCAATTAAGTGTAATACAATGCTGGACCAGCTCAGGAGCTGTGTAGGAAGAGTGGAGAAATACAGGGAGGATGCACAGGTCCGACAATGCCTCAAAATCCCTCCCAGCACTCTCATGTACAGGAAATAAATATTACTGTGCTTTCAGGCATCTTCCCTGAGAAGATCTGTACTCCAAAGAGACCATGTGTGAAAATCATGGCAAGCGTTTTGGTCACCTGCTTGGGAATAACCCGGATGGGTGGGGATATCCCTGTCCCTGTCCCAGCCCGCAGCCCAGAGTGGCACAAGATCATCTTTAAGATCCCTTCCAGTTCAAACCATTCTAGGATTCTCTGTGAACCAGCAAACACTATTTCCAGGCTCAGCCTCAACCTCCAACTTCATGATACACAGAATTCAGACCAAGAACGCCTTTTATAAACAATAATTACAGCGGAAGAGGATTTGCATATTAGATCACAGGGGGAGTCAATCTAATCCACAGACTCAGGATCACTCGATGCTTCCAGGAGAGGCAGAAATACAGAGAATATAATGTTATTAAAGCTTGCCCAGTGGGGACACGTCATCCTGCTTCAGTGGCTCATTTCTTCCCCGAGGCATGAGGGCTTAGAACAGCGCTAAAAATAATTTTGTCTGACATAACCCCGGAGACTCTCATTCTCCATTACACGAGCAGCCTTCGAAAAAATTCTGCTGGAATTTTAACTCAGAGGCTGCAGGGGGGGAGATGTGCCACGTACTAAAATAACCCTGCCAGTCTGAAATTTGCTGCTTGATTGAATTTTTATATTCCTCTCCATGTTGTATTAGAAAAACGATAGGCAAGTTTATCTTTTTCTTATCTTAAATATTTCATACCCTTCTTACAAACCTTCTTGCCATTAAACCACTTAACTTTTCCATTTCTTTTCTCAGGGAAACCATTTCAGGCTTCTAATAATTTCCAAGATTTGATTTTGTGAGCTCTTCTACTGCTTTTTTGTGGGTGTTTTTCTTCAAACATTCAAAAAACCTGGTTTTCTTTCTGAACATCTTGGTGTAACGAGTACCGTGGCACATTCCCAAAAGGCCTTGGGCTCTGTCCCCATTATATTTGGAGGCGCAGACGGGAAGACAACCTCTGTCCTGAAATACTTACAAACAATCCAGAAGAATATAAAAACAGGCCAGACCAAAATAAAACACAACAAAAAGGGTAAAAAATGCAGAAGTAATAATAAACACGAGAAACTCTGCTGCCAGTCTCACCCTCTCATTACAACCCTCCCATCCATCCATCGAGCCACTTCACACTGGTGCCTTTCCCACACATTCTCCTCCTACTCCTCCACCCTGCAGGAGGAAGTTCAACATCACTTGGGAAGAGGAGTGAAAATAAAGCCATGCCAAGAACAGAGTGAAAAACAGCCCTTCCCAAGGGCAGCTGCCCTGCACCACCCAACCTCTCACTTCACGGATAATAAATAACATTTCCCTTCCCAGCTACAGTCCCTTGTGTTTTCTAGCAACGAATCTCCCACCATCAAGATGCCCCTTCACAGCCTCATTTTTCTGCTAAATAGGTAAACTGCCTTTAGTTCTGTCTCACCTGTGCATTCTCCTTTTGTGCCCTTTTCATTAATGAACTATTTAACCACTGAAAGTGAAGAGTGAAGCATTTCCTCCTCATCTTTATCCCATTCCTTGTGCCTTTCCACTAAATCACCAAACTGAAGTTCTTCTCTACAGCATTTTGGGGGAAAAACAAACTCAACCCCATACGAACAGGCCCTCAGAGTTCTCCAGGGGTAACATCAGCCATCACCTGGCTACTGAGAAATAAACTGGCAAAGAACAGAGAAACTTCTTTAAACACACAAATATCAGGCAGAAAATGTGTGTGGGGAGAAACTGAAAATAATTCCCAAACTGACAGCAGCTCACATGGTTCACAGCCCCTGGGGAAGTCTAAAATAGGACTTTAGGGCTGCAGAACCCTCTGCCCTGTGCACATTTCCACTCTCCTTTCTCACATCCCGATGCTCCTAAAGCCTTCAGAATTCCAGTGTGCTGAGATTGGATCTCTCAAGCAGGGCTGAACTGATTTGAGCAGTGCTTTAGAATGGAGACAAGCTATTTTTACTGTCTGGTTTGTTGTTTTTGTTTTTTTTTTTTTTTATGAGGATGTTAAAAATATGGAACACTGTTAAAATCACAGCACTCCACTAGAGGAAAAGTATTATCTCAGGATAACACCGTTACATATCCAAGTGATGACACAGCAGTGCAACAGCGTGATGAATTCCACAAAGGAGCCTGAATTCTGGGCACCTTTGGGGAACAAGGATCATGCTGGTAACTTCCTCTTCCCCAAAGAGTTTTAGGGATATGTGTCCCTTAGCAAAGTAAGACTTTCTGAGACATTCCAGAAAAAAAAATAGTGACATTACTTCCTAACTATTTTTAGACAAGAAAAAAAAAAGATTGCAAGAACAATCCCCCCTTTCTTTAGGGAAATCCCCATCACTTTTCCAACTGAAGAAACATGGATATAATAATTCAAAAGTAAGTCAAAGGTTTGATGTTCTGTGAATGGGAGAATGATGGAAGAGTTAATTATAGCTGCTGTGTCATCCAGTTATAGCTCACACCACAATCAAAATAAAGCATCTGACAGGGAATTATGTGGAGTCTTGAGCAGCAAAATACAACTCTCTTTCAGCTTTAAAAATATACAGATCTGAAGCCTGAAAGCTGCTCAAGGACAAGTTCCCAGAATATTAAAATGAGAATATGGCTTTGCTTTTTTCCCTGTGAGTAATTTTGAAAACAACCACCCGTTGCCAATGCAGAAAATAAGTTATTAAAAATTCTTCTGGCAAAAGTGGGTTCATAAAGCTTTTAGAACGAGCTAGGGAAAATTTAACACGGGAATATAATAGGATAAAACAACAGCTCTGATAATCTCCTCCTTAAAATTATTCCAAGTATCAATAGGTTTTAGGGCAGGTCAAAAATAGCTTCATAACTTCATTTTGGGCTTTCGCTACCAGCATCAAACCTGGGGTAATTTCTTCCAGAAGCAGAGCGTGCTCTGGCACTAAGCCTTTCTCCACCACGGGAAAACTTGCTCTTCCACACCCCTGTAAAGGCAGTGGAGCAGAATGCCAGCACACTGCAGAACCAACCTCCTGAGCTGTCCCAACACAGGTGTGGCACCAGGAGGGAGCTGGGAACGGCTCCTTTCACCAGGATTCCAAAAGATGCTCTTTTCTCCAGTCCAGATACTCCTAAAATCAGTTTCACTCTATGGCATCACAACATCAAAGAAAAATAGTTCTTGCGCTTTTCTGCCGGCAAAATCAGATGGAAGAATGGAGCAGTAAGAGAGATTGTTCTTAATTACACAAGGGCTGGACACAAAATCATTCTCTTAGACATGCACTTTACTGCAGGTGTAGTTTACAAGCGCTTTTAATACACTTATCTGCACTCTATAATTACCTATGAGTATGTAAGGATGGGTGTTCTTACACTACGTATCAGTTTTTCATCTGTCATTATAAAATCTATTCATAACTTACAATATTTATCAATGTATCTATTTTCCATTAATCAAGATTAAATTTATTTGTAATGCAATCTAAATTTTATCTACATAGGCTGATTGCTGAAGACTCAACACATAAGAATCCAGCAATGAGGTTCAGACCCAAATATGTCTGTTTTCATGGAATCATGGAATATCCTGTGTTGGAAGGGACCCACAAAGATGGTGGGGCCACATTCCTGGTCTTAGCACATTGCAGCTCATTTAGCACATAGCATTTTCCTTTGCCCAGTTCTAAATGCAAAGACGACATTTCAAATCCTGGCATCCCACAAACCACTCTCCGTTTCCAGCAAAATTTCTCATTTTCAGGCAATTACAGCCTGAAGGTCTAGCAGCGATGAAGTTACGTTGGGTTTACGTGTGAAAATGAAAGCCCTGAGCGGAGAACACAAAGCCAGCTGTCCTTTGTTCCCACAAAAAGGAGATAAAAGAGGCTCCGAGCCTGTCGGAGGAGCGGGAGACCCGCTGCTCCCGTCAATGACAGCGGCACCGAATCAAGGGATCCCACATCCTGCCCACCACCCTCCTGCCAGTTTAAAACGTTGCACAATTGTCATTTCTGCCTGCTGGTTTATTGGAGAGCGGTGAGTCAGCGGCAGGCTGGGGACTCCCCGTGAGTGGCAGGGGGAAACAAAGCTGGGAACATGGCTGGAACATGGCTGGGAACATGGCTGGGAACACAGACTGGCAACACGGCTGGAACACAGCTGGGAACACGAGTGAGACACGGCTGGAACACAGGCTGGGAACAGGGCTGGAACATGGCTGGGAACACAGCTGGAACATGGTTGGAACACGGCTGAGAACACAGCTGGGAACAGAGCTGACAACAGAGCTGAGAACACGGTGGGGAACACAGACAGCTGTGAACATGGCTGGAACATGGCTAGGACACGGCTGGGAACATGGCTAGGACACGGCTGGGAACATGGCTAGGACACGGCTGGGAACATGGCTAGGACATGGCTGAGAACACAGCTGGAACACAGTTGGAACATGGCTGGAAACACGGTTGGGAACAGGGCCGGGAACACAGCTGGGAAGGAACATGGCTGGGAACACAGCTGGAAACATAGCTGGGAACATGGTTGGGAATATGGGCTGGGAACATGGTTGGGAATATGGGCTGGGAACATGGTTGGGAATATGGGCTGGGAACACAGTCAGGAACATGGCTGGGAACACGTCTGGAAGATGGCAGCCATGGAGGATTAAGCAGAGGGAAGCTTTAATGTCCTGTGGACACTGAGCTGCCAGTGGGGGGTTTAAAAACGCAAACCAAAACCAATCTGTTGCTCCCCAGAAAAGCTGTGACTGCCCAGTCCCTGGAAGTGTCCAGGGACAGATGGGACAGGGCTTGAAGCAACCTGAGTTCGTGGAGAGTGTCCCTGCCCATGGCAGGAGCGGAATGAGATGAGCTTTAAGGTCCCTTCCAATTGAAACCATTCCATGATTCTGTCATTCCATGATTCTAACTTCTGCTGCTGGAGAAGTTAAAAACAAAGCCACCTAAACCCAGTTTAAAACCTTTGCATTTCTCATGCCAAATTTCAGCTGTGAAAAATGTAAAAATTATTACTTTAAATTTTTTTATAACTGCCTTCAAAAACTGTTCCACCAGACCTGGTGAAGAATCGAGGATTTTTTTTTTTTTATTTTTTTTTAACAGGAAATATGCAGAACGATCACTTTTTCCCTGCCAAAATTAACTTGAAATCAGGAACTCTGCCTGGCTCAGCTCGACTCAACACCCTGTCAGAATAATCTCCCAGTGAAGATTATCTCCTAGAAAGATCTACTGAGGACAGCCTCCATCCCTGCTGACGGCGAGTTATTCTCACGGCTGATGTCAGCAGCAGATTCCCAAGCCGGGTCAGGAAATCCAAAGTTAACGTTCAGTCATCTCTGAATGGAAGCAACGGGAACCCTCAGGTTTTTCTCCCTGTCCCTCCCTTTCCAGATCCGAGTTCAGTCACAGCAGATGATCTCCATCAAAACACCAGCAGTGACAGTGCTGTATGATCAGCTCTGTCCAGAAGACACAAAGCCTGGGATACTTTAACGGCTTTGGAAAAAACCTGCTGGTTAGATTTCCTCTGGCTGGGAAAACAGCACCAGAAAATTGCTCCAAGTTACCTGAATGTACTGATGTGTTATTTGGGAACAAAAAGAATTAAAAAGACCTGATTAGTGCCAGCCAACACGCAGAAAAAAACTGATGGCAACTGCTTAAAATAAAAGCTTAAAAAATGCACTGTATTCCATTCTAGCAATGGACTAAAGGACCTTTGCCTGTGAAACACTTAGACTTCTGGAAGGAAAATAATAAACTGGAGCAATATCTGAATATGCATAATGCACAGGGATATTCCAGACTGGTATTTCTGACCTACTGATAAATATTAAATGAACATAAGAAGATATTTCCCCTGTTCTCTACACACACCTAAGTCAAAAATGCACATCAAATCACACGTTCCTTCCTAAGAACAGCAGTAGCCCATTCCCACAAAATTCCTGACACCACCTTGTTAATCCAACAACCCAGGTGGCTGTTCTGCCACACTCAAGCAGGAATCATAGAACCCCAGAAGGGGACTGGAAGAGACCCTGGAGATCATCTGATGGCAACACCCTGTCATGGGCAGGATAACCACAATGAAAATTCCAGACATCTGGACACTATCAGAGCTGATTCCAACACTGACCTAAATGAATACCCAAGCAAGCAGCAGGCAGCTCTTCTGTACACGGCACGTCCCACACCAGGAGATTTCTATGAGAAAAAAAATATTTCCCACACCTGCGGAAATAAACACGAGGGGTTTTTCCCTCGTTCAAAGGAGTTGCTGAACCTGAAGTTGAAGACGTCAGAAAACCCAGTCTGACCTCTGAGGTTGGTTTGTGTAAAAGATCAAGAGGTAACGAGCCGGCGCCGCGTTTTGCCAACTGTAGGCGAGCGCTGAAGGGGCTCAGCCCACACAGGGAAACCACAAAGAACCTGAACCCCACTCCTCCATGTGCAAACACAGCTTTCCACTGGAAATACAAATGTAAGAGGAAGGGCAGAGAAAGCACCTAAACATTCCCTCAGCATAATCACCCCATGCCCATCACCCCAGCCTCGGCCCCTCCGGAGCAAAGCTCGCCGGGATGCGATTCCCTGACATTCCTGGCACCTGTTCAAGCTGCTGAGAACTTGCCACCCAAGGAACTTTGGTTTGTGCATGTCACACACTCTGCAGTATTTAACAGCACTCAGCTATGATAAAACAATCCACTGGGGGGGGGGGAAGGCCAGACCTGCTGCATGGAAACAAAACCAGCCACAAAAAGCACACAACAGATAAAACCAGCATTTACAGCTCTGAAGAGAGATCGTTAAATACTGCAGACTAATGAAATGAGGACATCCTCCTTCCCTTAATTTTTTCTGCTTTACCACGTCCAGAGAGACTTCAACAACCTCCTGCTGGGCTGGAATCCTAAATTCAAAGAAATGAAATTAAATTATGTTTAAAGGCCACAGGAAAACACAACCATGACAACTCAATGTCCCCTACGTGGCCAAGTGACACACACTGTTGCAGGATTTATTTCAGTCTCTGACCAGCAAGTTTTTGAAGACACAGCCTCCAGGTACTATTTACCATATATTTATCCCAAGTCAAGTGAGTGGCTTATCAACATTCTGTTTGCATTTCTGTGACAGGCCATGTATAAATATATATAAATATATTTACATCAGTTATTTTAACCTGATGTCTGACACCTGATATTTGATGAAAGCCTGAAAAGAATCATGGAGAAGATAGAGATGTTGCTCAGAAGGACAGACTGCTCCCAAACCCAGAACTACCTTCCCCTGCAGCCCTCAGAGTTTCCAGACAGTCTTGGGCTCCTTTTAATTCTTCCCTGCAACTAAATAACCCATCATGATTGCTAAAAATATGTATGTTTATATGAATCCCTGTCTGGCTGAGGACACTGTGCCCAACCCACAGTCAGTGTTGCCACCTCGCTCCTTGACCTATGTCCCCTGTTCTTTGGGCTTGAACTTTGTACAGCCAGGAATTAAAAACACTAACCTGAGGGGAAAAAAAAGCATTGGTTACAAACACACTGGCCTATCTCTGGAGCAAAGAGCTGCCTCAGCACTGACAACAGCTTCCCACTGCTGGGAAGAAGCTGCCCAGTCCCCGCACTGCCCACAATGGCCGTCGGCTCGGATGCGGATGGCTTTGGTGCTGAACTTGGGAGCAGCTGCAGTTACCTGCCTGCCCAGCCAAGGCCTCTTTGAACCATGGATGCTCCCTGGGAACAGTGGGATTGCTCATGCTCCCAAAGAAACCCTGGGAAGTCGGAGGAAATGCTTTCTCAGCAAACAGCCACAGTGACAGAGCTCAGTGCTGGCAAAGATAAAAGTCATTGAGGCCTTGAGGGTGAAGTGCAAAGCAGCTCTCCAGCTCTGCTTTCCCACAATTAAACTGCCACCGATGCAAAGAGGGAAGAAAGAGGGTGGGTGTGAGAATGGGTGAGCAGGATGAGGCTCTGTTTAATATCACCTTCAGAGAGGGAGGCTCTGGGTCAAGATCCCTGGTGAAAAGTCCCACTGCAGCCACCCAGAACTCCCACCTCCTCCAACCATGCTCCAAATTATTCCAAGCACTGCCAGGACATGCCTGAGGAAGAGCTATCGCTCCAGGCACAGAGTTGGCCAAAAGCAGCATAATTGTGCTAGGGGGAAGAGCTTTTACCACCTGTTGATGATCTAAATTAGTATTTTGTAACTGCCACCTCAGAGCCGACTAAATCTTTGGACAAAAGCCGTATTTCAGATTCATGGGAGGCTGTCTCAACACCCACTGCAGATGGAAAAGCAAGGTATGAAGAGGCCAAGGGCCTTGCCCAAGGTCATTCTGTGAATCACAGAGGAAACAGGCTGAGGAATTTGATCTCCTGGCTTACAGGTGGCCAAGAGAGCGATACAGAATCATTTAAGCTGGAAGAGAGCTCCATGATCATCGACACCAACATTTAAAGGCAGTTTCCTCAACAACAGCACTGCCTTCATGAAGGGACCTACTCAGCATCCTAGGAAAAAACACCAAACTCTACTCCAAGTGCTGCCTATGAGCCACGGGAGTGAAATGCCATGGAAAATGCAACCACCACAGTGTCCAAGTAGGCTACTACACATTTACTCAAGGAGCAAAAAGTAACCTCTTTTGCCTTAAGAGCCCTGTCAAATGAATTCCTGGGAATAAACACTTCTAAATACAATTTGGAAACCATCTGGCATTGACTAAGTGTTGAGCACTGGGCATCTTTCAGAAGAAAAGCCTTTTTCAGACACATGCTAGAACAAAAAAAGCCCTAGCACTGATTCACCTCCAGGTTACTGCAGTTACTTTTCAACATAAAGCTGCCAGAAGATCACGGCAAACAGTCCCATAGAATTAATTGTGTCTTCACGTTTCAGAAAAGCATCACACCTTGCCTTAAAAAAAACCAAGCCAGGAACTATTTGCATGCACTGCCTCCTCCCAACCCAAGGCAACTGGGTTTTTTTAGCAATACACAAAACACCATTTGTTGAAATTCCTGATTTGGAGCAGTTTTGAAATGGTGCATCCTCCTCTCCTATAAACAGAATTGTTCCTGGGACGGGAGCTGCAATGGAAGGCATGCCAAGATACACAGCTGAGCTACAATGCTGCTTAAGTAAATTTGGGAACATGCAAAGCTTTATATAGAAATTCCCTTTATGGCAGATAACACCATGCAAGTTTAGTACTTCTAAAAATGGTCACTATTGTCCAAAGAGAGAAATCCAAATGAAAATTGACAGAGTGACCCTAGCTCTCCATCTGAAATAAATCCATTTATCAAGGGTGTTTTTCTAAGAGAATTTCTATTCCCTTACATCTTAGAATCATAAAATACTCCTTCTGATCTAAGATTCTAATAGAATCTTCTACAGCCTTTCAAAGTAACACCAAAGAGATGAAGGGAAGAATAATTTTGGAGGGTTGGTTTTTTTTTTAATGCCCCCTTTTAGATCGACAACAGTGACTGCAAGAATCACAGGACAGCTCTGTAAAACCAGAATGGGAGCTGCTGTTCTGGAGTAAAGGACTACTTAAAATGGAAGGCCTGGGAAAAAAAAAAAAAGCCATTTCTGTGATCTCAGGCAGCATAAATTATAGAGAGAAGACATTTGATGAGTTCTATGCTAAGGATTAATTTGCCATTTAAAAATGCAGGGAACAGATGGGTTTCTTGGCTAGGACTATATTTGGGAATTACTTCATTTTGCTGCCCACATGCAAATAAAAATACAACTAAAAGTAGAACTTTTTGTGAGCTTTCACATGGGTAGAAAACACTGAAGTAATGAAAATAAAACCAAAAAGAAAATGTCTGTATGAAATAGGTAAAGTGCCACAGCACCTATTGTGGATCTGCAGTAGGTTGCAGAAGAGAACGTAATTTTACTTTGTTGAGCAACTATGGAGATTAATGCCAGGTTTAGAAAGTAAATTTAAAAAAAAACCAACCCCCAACACCAATCCAGCAAAACTCGTATCCTATGACAGTGTTTGCCACTTAAGAGTAACTTCTGAGAAAGCACCTTGCTGTAACTTAATTCCATGGAATTTGTTAGGATTTAGTGATTACATCTCCACACACGGCCAGAAGTCCAGGGGTCCTCTTTCCCAAAAGCCTGGGCCAGTTCCATCACATTGACCAGGGATCACAAAGCACGGGTGAGAACTGAATTTGTGAGAAAAATGTAAAAGGGGGAAATCCAGAAGGAAATGCCTTACAGCTCCCTGGACTGAGCACCTGCACAGCCCTGGCCTCCACCCCGCGTGGCAGCGGCTGAGAAAGGAGGAGCAGCGCGGGGCAATTCCACTGGTGCAGCGCAGACAACAGAGAGAAGTCCTCTGAGGAATTCCCACAGGCAAAGCCTGTGTGCTTCCCTATGGGAGCCAGTGCTTTCAAAGCCCCAAACCATGGCAGCCACACGTACAGGATTAATTAAGCACCTTCCTTTTTTCCATGATTTCTCCAAGTTTGAGGGAAACTGCACATTAAAAAGCAAGCCCAACACCAACTCCCAAGACAAGTGTTAGATACCACCTCTATTTCTCCTCTGGCAACACAATGAGCCTTTCCTCCCTCCCTCCATCTCAAAACCAATCAAACAAACTGAAGATTTCACCCAGCAAAGCCCCGAGCGGTGCAGGACGTCCTCGGTGTATTCCAGAACAGGGATAACACAGCTCCGCACGTGTTTAGAAAACGAAGAAGAACAGAAAATCTGTACTAACCCCACAGCTTCCCTTCTGTGACTATTCATCCTTCACAGTCCAACAGGACACACCAGCCAGTAAACAAACATGGAAGGGAGGGACCAACTTCAAAGCAAGTGTGTAAATCTTACATAATTTGAGGGTTTGAGATCTTGCAGCAACCTCTTACCCAACAAGGTGTCAGATGATCCAAGGAGGTCAGACCTGCAGCAGCCACAGTAAGTAGGACACTCTGCATCTCACTCAGCCCAGCCCGGCACCAGGGACCTGGGGCCGGGCATTCTTGGGAATTCACTTTCAGGAGGAGAACAGTGCCTTTCTTTCACACATTATCACACCAGAAAAGCTCTCTGCTCTCAAACAGATGAAAGATAATAAATATGTGAATGCCTTTAGAGCCGGGATCTGCTGGAGATATGTCTTAATTATTCTTGATTTTTAAAACTGTTTGATGAGGTTCTCATATTTTTACCCAGGTATAAAACCGATGATTTCTGGACACCCGCAGAGAACATCTTGCAACTATGGAAGAAATGAGGATACAACCCTGAAAACCACTTCCCTCTTATAGAAAGGATTCTCCAAGAGGTACTTTTCCTGCCATCCTGGATTTCCAAGTGTCTTCTAGCCAAAACCATCATTTTGAGCTAAATAAAGCAACTGAGCACTGAAGCCCAGACATTTCTCAAAGAGAAGGAATTAAAAGGCTCCACGTCTCGCTTCTCCAGACAGCAGATTGCACTCATGGCTGGAAGGACCAGGAAACAAAGGAACAGGTCCCCTACCATTGTTACAGGCCTCTTGGGAGCAGGGATCACAGAAAAGCCCTGTTTCTTAATGCCAAAGCTATTTTCATTCTTATATTAGGCACTTAATAAATAATTATGCAAAGACTTTATTCACATGGCATCTACACAGTGCACGTCTCCCTGCTCCTCCTTTTGGAAACTCAGCTTCCCTTCAAGATGTAAAAAAATTTGGACCACATCCCAGCACATACAAATTTTTTCCTCCTCCACAGAACACATTGAAGCCCTCACCTCTCTCCCGAGGCTGTGATTTTCCACTCGAGCCACGCTGCCTTCTCCTTTCTGAGCAGCATTACGAGCTGACCACAAGGATCTGCAGTGGGATCCCTAATCTCCTCCTAAGAAGCTTTTGCACTCAAATCCTTGATGCCATCATTAGTGTTTCGGCACCCACGACACCGCAGCCAGACTGCGCTCAACGCCAGGACCATAAGGGCGAAGCTAAACACATCAGGTACATGATTAATTCAACAGGCAAATTTAGGGGATTATGCTATTTTTTATTTTTTCCCCAAAAAGGCTTATTTACTATTAATTCCCATCCCTATGAATCTATTTAAGTACGTGTTCCACCTGAGATTGTTGGTACAGTTAACGCCCAAGTCACAGTGATACGCCTCAAGGATACCTGTTCTCCCAGCCCTTAGGTTTTACAGAGAAGGTCCTCCTTCTGCATCCACGCCTCTGGTAGAGCCAGAAATATCCTCTTGGGGAAAAAAAAACCAAAAAACCCAACAAAAAACCCCCAACAAATCACTGTATTTGCAAGTCTGAAGGGACGTGGCGTCTAGGCTTTAATTGGAACACGTATGGCTGAGCCCAGGCAGTGGCTGGATTTTTCCTTTGATCACTGTAATGACTGGTATTTTTGCAAGAAGTGTTCAATACAGCCTTCCTCTTCTGCTAGTCATCCCTCCACGTGAATATTCATTAGAAGTTACTAAATTGCCCTTTATTCTAAAGGTCTGTATGACTGGGATCCTCTCCTCCACCCCTAGTGCCTGTGTCTCCCTGGGAGCTGACTCCACCATTGCTGCAGATCAGCATCACTTCTGAATTATGATGCCTCTGATCTTTAGCCGTGATTCACATCCCAGCTGTGTGTCTCCCAAAGAAAGGGGAACCTGGACCACTCATGGCCCTGTTTTGCTTGGCTTTCTCAGGGCTGGTTTCCCCTTGCTCTCTCCCAGCGTGCGGCAGGAAGAGAACACCAGGCACATTTCTCTTCCTGCCTCCAGGATCCCTCAGACTAAGCCTGGCTTCTGAGCAGTAACACAGGCAGCTTCAACTTCCCTGACCTCAGCTAATTCTTTCCTTCCCTCAGCCTACTCAAGATGATTAAGCAAAATACTTGGAAGGAAATCAAAGCCTTAAAAACACAATTAGAAGTGACCATTTTGTTAATTCGCTCACGCACAACCCCAAAGTCAAACCCAATCCAACAGCACCTGACCTTTGGGAAAACAGTAATTTTTAGCAGCTTCCACGAACTTAAGGAACAGCCCAAAGTCTCCCACAATGCTGGTGGGAGCAGCGCTGTCCACATAGCTCGGGTTTTTTCCACTATTCCCAAAAAAGGAGGTTAAGAAGACATGAAATTGCGAATTCTCACACCACACACTGGCTCCCACAGACCCGCAGCTGCCCCGGGGTGACTTGAAAACATAATTTTTAACACACATCCTTCCACATACCCAGGTCTTTCTCTCCCAGCTGAGGAAAAGGCAAGTTCACCGGAGGGTCTGGAATCAGCTGCCACAAATCCTCATATTATCTAGCACAGATTGTGATCTCATCGCAAGAAACCTTTAAAGCACTGAAATAATAATATTTTTAAAAACAATGAAGTCATTTGAAATGATCAAAATAGTTACCATAGTAATAAAATAGTAATATTTTTCTAGGACAATTTCCATTTCACCCATCCAAAACATGATATATTTTTAAGACTCTTTTCCTCTAATTAATTTGAAAAAATATTTCTTTTTCTCTGCCCGTAAAGAATTAAAGCCACTTTGAGAAAGCAGCAGTTGAGCTTCTGGGCCCCGACACAGAGACAAAGCCTGACAGCCCAGATTTAGATAAACACCTACTTCTGTACATTTAGGAAGAGACTTAATTGCTTTGTCATTTAGAGCCAGCAATTACCAACTATTACTGGGAGTGCGACAGTGGTGGGGGGTATTAATTGCAGCCAAATGTCCACTCTTTTTTGGGCAGCTCATGCCAAGAAAATTAAGTATTAAATAAAAAAGAAATTAAAATCCCTCTTGGTTATAACGTTTTATATGTAAGGGCGAGGGTGAGGGGGTGGTGTTTCTCCCGGAGGGGCAAACAAAGATAGAGTTTCTATTTTATTTTGAAATTATGTCCAATCGTGGCAGAGGTGGTATTAGGATGTGGGGACAGGCTCCAAAATCGCCCTTTTGGGGTATTTTTGGGGCTGATTCCTCCAGCGTGAAAACCAGTGCTTAACTTCTAGAGCAAGCAGAGAATTTAAGGTTTAAAAAATAAATAAACTACGTAAAATTGATCGAGAAGGAAGGAGGGTGGTTTTCCCCCCTCAGAGCCGACCCTGACACAGGCGCTGCTACTCCATTTCTCTGCGCTGTGTGTGAGGGGAAAACCTTCACGCAGGAGCGAAAGCTGGTCCAGCGCTAAGGTGGGGGAGGGATTCTATTTATCTTTTTTTT
>VZTB01000304.1:584604-612304 GCA_013397245.1 Thryothorus ludovicianus | reverse complement strand
CGCTCCGCTGGCTGTGAGGCGAGAGAAAGCGGCGGGGTTTCGGAGCGAGATAAAAATCTTATTAGGCAACGCACATTTTTAATAGATTATTGCTGAGTCCTGGGCTGAGGTAATGCGGGCTGTCAGCAGCTGGGGCGTGAGGCTGAGGGACGAGCGGGTTGCGGCCGCTCCCTCCCAAGGGCGCCGAGGCACCATTTCTTCACCATCCGTGAGGAGAACTTTGATATATCACGTTATTTTTATTCCACAGAACCATCTATTTATGTGGTTGCACACGCACAGGTACGTCTTTTTCGGCATATCTCGAGTATAAAGGTTTGTCTTCTGTATTATAATCTCTCCAAAGCCGTCTGAAAACGTTCTGCCTGTGCTTCGTCTCAAGAAACCCGATACAGTCCCAAGGGTAAAAAAAGCCACGTTTAAAGGATGCTCTCGGTTATATTTAGCTGAGCAGCAGCACAGACTGACACGAGCAGAAACACAAGGAAGAACAAAGTGAAAACGCTCGACAGTTGGTAACAAAAACTTGCGAGTATCTGAGGTGGATTTTTTTTTTCCCTTTTTAATTTTCCTTTTCCTAATTCACATTTTGCTGCAGAGAGAGAACATTAAAGCAGCACATGGGTTTATGTGAACAAAGGTAAGGATGAGGTGTTTCACCTGACTCTGACAGGATTTACCGTTGCCTTTGTATATGGAGAAGGCTTCTTATTCTGAGAAACTGTTCAATTTTCTTTAATAAATCTTAACCTAATTCTTTTCCCATACAAACATGAGCCTGCTCAACCCTGTCGTTCTACCAAAAATTAAAAATTTTCAGCTCATCTCTACAGTACCAAATGTTATGTGGAATTATTTTAACCTTGACAAAAGCCATCTCACAGACACTTCAATAAAGACTAAACAGCTACATTTAACCTCATTTTTACTGATTTTTCATCTGTCCTCACCACAGGCATCTCCAAACCCACTCAAAATCCCAAATCCCAGCTAAATCAGTGATTCATCACTTCTGGCAGCAAACGACACGGGAAGGAGGAGATGAAGACAATGGTAGAGAAAGGTTTGCATTATGTAATGAAACTAAAACTCACTTTTTCTACTTTCACTTCAGTTGTTGAAACAGCAGGAAAGTCCCTGACTAAATAAAATACACAGAAGGCTTCAGGGAGCCTGTTTTTCCCATGATTAAAATTCTCTTGGCAGTATTTTTCATCAGTTTATTTCAATATTAAGACACATATATATTCCATTCCAACGATGATTCCTTGCTCCAGAAAGAATTTCATCACAGAGAAATCTAAAATTAAAACCAATCTCTAATTACCTTATGCCTTGCCCACTTGTCATGAGAACTTTAAATACAGTTATCAGAATTACAAAAATATTTCCCTTCTCAAATATCTGTAAGTGCAACTTCTTCCTGTTTCGTGATTTCGTGAAGAATGGAATAATTATGCTCACGTAGATCTTGGTGAATATAAAACCAGTGCTGTATGTAAACTAAAATTGCTCTTTTAATTTCACAATATCTATTTCATATTACAAGCTATAGAGAAATAGTCATCTGACTAATTATTCATCCAGTACAGCATCCTGGAGATGAGACAACCAAACAAACACTCATAAAAATAAAGGTGACTGCATTACACACTATAGGAAATTATTCATTTAACTGGTAAATACCCCAGCATCCTCCACATCAGACAACTGAATAAACACTCTTAAAAATAAATTAAAGGCCAAGGGAAATCTTGAGTCTCTTATCTGTGGATTGAACACATGGGGTGTTCATGCTTTCACAGTCTGGACATCACCTACAGGAAATCAAACATTTCTGCCTGGTTTTTTGTAAATGCATTCAAACCCCATCCCAGCGAGGATTTTAGGAGTGAAATGCTCCACTCTCAGCGCCGGGTGGTTCAGCACACTGCTGCAGCAGAGCTTTAAAAATAATCACTAACACATGGAGCAGCCAGAGATGTGTCAGGCCATTTGACGTTACAGAACTGAATCAAAAAGCCCAGAAATTATTTTTAGCGCATTAGAGCACCTCGACAAGCAGCCTAGAAAAGA
This sequence comes from Thryothorus ludovicianus, assembly GCA_013397245.1. Classification (NCBI taxonomy): domain Eukaryota; kingdom Metazoa; phylum Chordata; class Aves; order Passeriformes; family Certhiidae; genus Thryothorus; species Thryothorus ludovicianus. The sequence continues at coordinate 610,228 of VZTB01000304.1, read as the reverse complement.
GCTTTTTCTACCAAAGAAAAAGAAAATAAAAAACAACCCAAAGCAGAGGGGATATTTCGACAAGGCTGGGCAGGGCAGAAACAAAATCTGGTTTGCTTCCTATGGGATCACCCTGCTTCCATCCAGAGCCAGCCTCTTCCGTGACACAGTACAGAAAATATGTTTGCTAATGTATCATTTGTGGTGTGTGTCTGAATCACCAAAATGGAGAAATGGAAGCTTCTAGTGGTGGCAAGTTATCTTTTCAAGGGCTTTTTTTATTCTTTCAAAGTGATAAAACTCCATCAACCCTTTTCCACAATATGGATGGGGAACGAGCAATCTCACACTAAGACTTCAAAACACAAATTCCTCCTCAAATCCACGCAGGAACCATCCACATCCACCAGCTTCCTCACCTCAGCTTCTGAGGCAACTTCTGAGAGGCCACAAAACACCCCAAATAAAGCTTGGCCTCAGAGAATAGTGCTTATTTTTAACATGTTCTTTCTGGTTTCAGTTTCTAAATTACTCCCTTGCAGCCCCATTAACCTGCAAAGGCCACCAAGTAACAATTCAATGCAGAGTTTAGTTGAGCTCCAACACAACTAACACTAAACCTTTACAAGATAAAAGATTTTCTTGGGTTGTTTCTTTAATTTTTAAGCAAGCAGATTGTGTTTCTTCAGTATTGTCCAGGAAAATCAGCTCCATTTAATCAGCATTATTTACTTCACACAGCTCTTGAAAACCAGGAGCAAGGAAACCCAGAGCTCTCCCTCTCCACCTTTCTGCTGCTTTTTCAGAGCTCCTGAAGGACAATGCCCAGCACAGGTTCCCACGAGCGCTGGACACCCACCGAGTGTCCCCAACACTGCCCAGGGCAGGGAACACAACTCTGCCAGCTGAGACCAACACCACCACACTTGACTGACCAACTTCTTAAATTCCAGAGGAATGCAGTGTCATAAAGACCTTAATAATACCATGGCCCCACAAAATTGGCCGTTTCCACTTACAAAAAATTCCACGAGAGAATCTGCAGCTTGCTAAAATCCTCGAGACCACCACGGAAATTGCAGGCAATAATTATTCTCCAAATAAATGAAACTGGATATATTACAGAGCAAGTGGGAGCACTGAACCAGGGAAAAGCGAGTGAGGCAGCTTTTGCTCACCAACAGGGTGTGAGTGGCTTAATATTTACATGTTTAAATTTGAAGTATGTTGAAAATTAAACACTTGTGCTTTGAAAGACTTCAAGGCCAGGTGGGATTTTGCTTGCCAAAGTAAGGAGAGGGTTAAATGTTTATTATTATCTGATTGTTGAGAAACATCTAGAACTCTTTTCTGATCCTTCAAAATTAAATATACAATCCACCAGATTCCACTACTTGCTCGACTGAGTTTGATTTTATTGTATTAATAAGAAAAAAATGTTTTTTTCCTCCCAGAGTATCGTCTACTTTTCCATTACTACAACTAGAAATTGCCAAGAAAATGAAATGCTCAGGCACAGCAGACGCTGCATTTCTTCTCATTAAATCTTAAAACTTGGTTCCAGTGGGATCATATTTAGTCCTCTCAAATTCAGAAAAGGATTTCATCCTGCCTTGACATCCCAACAATGACATTTTATAAATATTACGAGTTTCTTGGACGCCCTTCTCATTCCACGAGGAGCAGAGAAGCACCAGTAGAGATTTTTTCTTCTTCCCCTGCTTGAGATTTTTTTATTAAACCTTAAATGTAACCAGCCCTCCTTTCAATTCATTTTCTCTAGGATTTTTTTTGAGACCTCTGGAAGTCTCACAGATTTTTCTGAGCTGTAATAAGTGTGAAAAATCTTTGACAAAAGACTGTCTTTATTCAAGCATTAAGCTTTCATTGAGAGAGGTGCTGGAAATAAACAAGTGCTTAAAGCAGCCTAAAAGCTGTCTTAAATCTTCACCTGCTCTCCAGCCGAGACAGGACCTGGATTTCTAAATCCAGGAGGAGAAAACAGTAATTAGAAGAAGTAAATAAATCCTTGCATGATTCTTTAGACATGAGGGGGTGGGGCAATCAGAAGAGGTGACACTGATTTCCTCCTCTTCCGTACACTCTCCATGGGTGTCAGCCCATCTCACCCTTCCAGAAGGTCCAACATTCAGGGTAAGATTTTGTGAGAATAATTCCCTTGCTCAGAGAGTTCTGCCAGTGATAAAATTCCATTCACAGTGGCAACCACAGATTCCTAGAATGGGTTGGGAGGGAGCTTAAAGTTCACCTAATTCCACCCCCTGCCATGGGCAGGGACACCTCCCACTGTCCCAGGCTGCTCCAAGTCCTGTCCAGCCTGGCCTGGGACACCTCCAGGGCTCCAGGGATGCTGGAGGTGTCTGTCCCAGCTGCTCTGGGCACCCTGTGCCAGGGCCTGCTCACCCTCCCAGGGAGGAATTCCTTCCCAATATCCCACCTGACCCTGCCCTCTGGCAGTGGGGAGCCAATCCCCCTTGGCCTGTCACTCCAGGCCTGTGTGAAATCGAACACTCTGCTGACACACTTATTTACTTAATGAATATTTTCAGTTTTAGAAAAGACCTGGTATGCAAAAGAAACGCTGCCAACTCTGCAAACCCTCCTGAAGAGCAGAGCTCTTCGCCAAAGAGCATAAAACATTTATGGGTGCAGCCGTAGCTTTGTGGTTTCCACTCTTTGGGTGAATTTACTCTTAAAAGGCCAAATATCAGAGAGGCACTTCAACATGAATTTAAAAATTATTAAAATAAATCACTGATTTTCAAACACCTTTTCTCCTCCATAGGTATTCTATAAAGCCACACAAATACAGAGCTACTGCAGAACCAAGGACATGGGAAATGCATCCCCAGGAATTGCAAATTTGGATTATTTTGTTTTAATTCTTCCAAGTCTACAATTTTTGCTTGAGGCCGCAGAGGGAAAAATGGGAAGGTGACAAATCAACCTTGTGAATGTCAGTGGTATCAGGGAACAAGAAGCAGCAGAACAATACCACTCATCATTTCCCAAAGTATGCTGAAGGGTGGTCTGTAAAAGGTAGCTGACCTTAAAATTTGCTTTTTCTCTTGCTTAAGCCAATAGAAGTGACCCCATTGTCCAGGCACACAGGCAGCAAGGCCTTGTGTCTGCACAACCCTGCTCTGCCCAGCCACCATCTTATGGATGCTGCACGGATCCACCACGGAAAATAACCAACAACAGCACCAGCGTGCCCCCTGGATCCCTTGGTGCCAACTGAGCCCTTTCACATTTCACTCCAGTTCACAGCTACACCAGCGACCAAAGCTCTGCCACAGAACAACTGCCCAGGTGCTCACAGCAAACAACCCGCACAGCCAGGGGCACCCGCACAGCCAGGGGCACCCACACGGCCCAGGGCACGGCCAGGGGCACCCGCACAGCCCAGGGCACGGCCAGGGGCACCCGCACGGCCCGGGGCACCCGCACAGCCCAGGGCACGGCCGGGGCACCCGCACGGCCCAGGGGCACCCGCAGAGCCAGGGGCACCCGCACGGCCCAGGGCACCCGCGTGGCTCAGGGCATGGGCTCCCACACAGCTCAGGGAATGGCCCAGGGCACGGCCCAGGACAACCGCACCCGCATGGCCGGGGGCACCCACACGGCCCAGGGCACCCGCACAACTCAGGGCACAGGGACCTACCTGTCGCTGCTGGTACTGCTGCTGCTGCTGAGGGAGTCGCTGCTGGAGGACCTGCTCCGGGAGCCGCTGCCGCTGGGCGAGCGGGCGGGCCGGGCGGCCTGGCTGGCCAGGCGCTGCGGGGACTGCGTCCTGGACTGTGACGAGTGCGGCGAGCGGCTCCGGCTGTGCTGGTAGTTCCGCTCTGGCCTTCTGCCTCGTACCTCCCGTGTAATGTCATCCCTGTAGATATCCCTGTGTACCACACTGGGCAATGTAAACTGCTCCCGGGCCCTAGGTTCGTATCGGGGGTCGTGAGCGTCAAAACGGTTTGGACTTCGGCTCCGAGAAGTGTAATAGAGCCCGTGTTGTAAGGTCCGCTCCCGAGGGTCTCTATAGTAATCCTGATCGTAATGTCTCGTCCGATCAAATCCGCCCGTCCCCCGCTCATGGTGTCCATAGGCACTATGTTCATAAGCACGCTCCCTGTTATCTGAAGCCCTGCATTTGGGAAGGGGGAAAAATATTGCATCAGAAAGGGGCAGGCATGACTAAAAGCAAATCATGCAAACATTCACGGCAGCACTCGACTTATTGTTGCAACTGCTTCTCCACTAACCAGCAATAACCTATCAAGCAAACAATGACAGACTTCAAAACATTTTACTTGACTCCAAAGTTATATTTGTATACGATCAAGCTGAGCAATCAATTTGGTTTAATCACAATATGGGGCTTTCATGACCAGCAACTTGCCTGCAGAGGAAAAAAATTTCTGCTTTCCATGCAGAATCCTCTTTTCAGTTGTTCTTTTTCTTTTAAATTCCGTAACCAAGAAAAACTTCATGTTTGTGGACATCATCATTAACTTCCTCTTTTTCTCTCCATTTTTGCTTAAGAGCTTCAAATTTTATTTTTTCTTTTCAAAAATTTTGTAATTACTGGAGCTCTTGTAATTATCCTCCTGCAAAATCGGCATCATAAATTGGGCTGTAGCCATGAAAGCCTCCATGCAAAGCATGACCCAGAGGTAAGAAGCTGCTTTCAAAAGGGGTGGCATAACCCATAGAGAATTCCTAGAAAATCAGGGTATTTCTTGTTGCTGTTCTAAAATATTTCACCCTCTTAGAGGGAATTTCTGCTTTGACCAGATTGCTACACTCATTTCTTGTAAAAGCTGTGGATGCTAAAGAAACCTCTCCATTATTAATGCTGGAACTGCAAGGATGCAGGTCCCCAGAACATATTAAGACCCTACACAATGGAAATCCCATTTTTAGGTGGTGTTTTTGTTGTGACTGCTGCTGCTGCAATCGCAGAATTTCTGTCTGCACAAGCTACAAGCTTTCCAGCTACAGTCCAGCTCATTTCAGTGTTTCGAACAATTTAAATTGAGAAAGGCTTGGTGATGTTCTGAATCAGTGTGATCTCTCAAATAAAAAGACAGCAAAACTGACAGATAAAGGAACACTACAAACAGTTGAGTATTCCAATGTGGATAAGTACCAGGATGGTACATCTTAGTTACAGCCACAAAATGGAAGGTCCAGAATGGTTACGTTGAACATTTAAAAAATACTTCTAAAATTCTAAATATGTCAGGGTAGCCAAAATTAATTTAAAAATTAATTATCCATCTTATGAAGGACATTTCAACCTTTTTTTTTTTTCAGCCTTCTCTCTCAGATTCTTCCTTCAGAATCTGTTATGAGCCACTTCAATCCCCTGAATCCTGATAACCCAATTCTGCCTTGTGCCTCCTCCTCCTCCTCCTTTCCTGCATCACAGCTCTAGTTCAAATGGCAGAAATATTTCAGGGATCTTCTATAAACTGAAATGCGATTTGAATCTCTTTTCGATTAGCATCTCAGGAAGTTCCTTCCATTCCTTCTCCAATGAATCATTAGATCCTTAATCCTCTCAATATGTTCACTCTCTGTTGTTAAATTGTAACTCATATCAAGCTTTCTATAGGGCTCCCTCACGTCTTGCCTGCATTTTTTTCTCTCAAATTATATATAAAAAATTACTTAACCAGTGCAAGAGAATGTCATTAACTTGTACATCTGCTTAAAATTCATTGTTGCATTTCTATTTCCATTACCTCTTGCTTGCAACAATGGAATTTTGAGAGCTGTTTCAAAATCTGGCACAGAAATGTGTCTCTGTTTTGATTCTTTTTTTCCCCCCTTTTGAAGGACCAAGATCAACAATTTTACAAACGATTGCATTTAGCATCCTACAAAGTGTTAATCAGTGAGAGCTGATTTAATGAGGTCAGAGAAAAAGCAGTATTTTCTAGTGGGTTACTGCTACAGAGCTGACAGAAAGAACAAATCCTTATCCATGAGGACACAGAAGACAGACACAGGAAGCAGAGCTGAACAGCTACTGGCTACAGTGCTTTCTTCATTTATCTATTAGTACTAAGTGCTACTGGAGTTAGTGGAAAGAGAGGGTTTGACTTGGGTTAGGAGAGGGGCTAATATACACAGGGCAGGACATACCAACCTTTTCCAAGTGTGGAAACACGACCTATATTCCCAATTAAATCTAGGGAGAGAATTCTGAACATAACTTCCCCAATTTTGGCCCCTCTTACAGGGGTAATCCACCTTCTTAATGGGCAAGGGTGTCAAATGATATTTTAGATGAACCAACAAGAAAAAAAAAAATCTTAGTGACAAGACACAAAAAAAAAATTCCACTGGACGGAAGTAGTCCCAGACTGAAACCGTAACTCTGAAACCCCCAGACTTCTTTCTTGAGACAGAAGGCACTTAAATAGATCCATAATTTTAATTTCCAGCCCTAAGTCTGAATCGAGCAGCTGGTAGAAGATCCCCCGAGGCCTGAGGGCCCTCACGCTGCATCATGCCCAGCAGGCATCCTCTGGCCGCCTTGGTAACCATCCAGCCCAGTCACTTCTCACTGGTGTATCCACAAACGGGTATTAGCACCACGTCCTTAAAGCTAAAGTATGTTTAATGTGGAGCAGCAGAGAGCTTTTTAAGAGACTAGATAGTAATCCACTCCCCATGGCTACTGGCGTCTTGACTGTATACCATCCAATAAATTCAAGGCAGTAGTTCTTATCCCAGCTTTAAAAAAAAAAAACAAACTATAATTTCCAAAATTTAGTAAGTCCGTCATCTCTTTTTGCCAATACCATCAGAAAGAATAATCCCAATAACTTGGAAAGGATGTAGATCCAAAATGGAACCATCAAAAGCTGCCTTCAGTCTTCTCCATCCAAGCGTTATTTCCATGGCTAAGAGGTGTCGGTAGAATCCAAGGGGCTGCATCATTAAAGTCTAATCTGAATTTTGTGGTGACAATCCAATTAACATACCCGCTGCGTATAGTGAGAACTGAGAGCTAGGCATCAAGCTTTCACCGAATGCTAGGTTCTAGTATTCCGAAGATACTCCACAGAGAACTTCACCACATGTTGTAGATTAGATAGCTCCATCTGGCAGCAGGGATACATCCAGCAAGGCCTTAATATTATCCAAGAAATGGGATCGCTACTTCTAGAAAAGAGTAACTCCAATATCGATGCTGGCCAAAGGAAATCTTCCATCTTAAAACCACCTTATTGCAAGTGTAAGTAGATATCCAACCAGCTGCAGGACACATCCTCTATGGATCCACAAGGTACCAGCCACTGGGATAGAAATCACTTCTGTTTCCAACCCAAAATAGGAAACATAGATAATTCCCAAAATTTTAAATCCATCTGGGGGCCCTAGATATGAGTTTGTGTTTCTCACCATATCAAATACAAAATACCTGCCTAGAGAAACCTTGGAACTTACCCATCAAGTCTCCGCTCATAACGTCCTTCTCGTGCATGAAGTGATGGTGGGGGGCCGTAAGTGGGCCCCCCACCACCTCCTCTGAACCCAGAAACCTCTCTACTACGAGATGCTATGGAAACTGTATCATCCAATCCCCGTGCAGCACTGGGAATGGTTCCTGGCTCATTATAATCCGTCCGAAGGTCTCTATCTCCCATTTTGTTGACAGAGTTGTGTGCCTTCTGGGCACTTTTGATGTCCACAAAATCCACAAATGCTGCCACTCCACCTTCCGACCCCCTCTTAGGGAGGATTTTGACGCTTTCGACACGTCCATATCTGGAAGAGAAAAAAGCGGAGCACACACGTTAGTGCTGGTGGGAAAAGACCACATTTAATAAAGTTGCAAAATCAACATCCAACCCTTCACCCTGCCCCTGTGCCAGGAAAATCAATCACTGGGAGACACCAAGAGGGGAAAAGCCATTTGGAGAGGGGAAAAAGCCAGATAAACTTTCCATGGTTACATTTAAACCCCTCCCTCGAAGTGTGGGGAGCCTACCACGGGATCACCCTTTTTATAGCAACAGAGCAGCAGCAGCAGCTGAAGAAATAGAAAAGTGTTCACAACCAGAGCACCCTGCACATCGTTAGTCTGACACAATTAAAGAGGCACAATTAAAACAAAACTGTGTCACGAGGAAAAATACAGCCAGCCAACAATTTTCTTAGGAGACAAACGACCTTGACACAGCAATTCCAGTACTTCAATCTGTATTTAACCCAGAGTCTCTGCTGTGATCCTGGTTTCAAACCCCTTCACTTCCACACCTGGCAGGACACGTGGGTGGCAGGGAACCCCCAGACCCAGGTGCTGCTGGGGTCCAAGCCTCCCACCCCAATGCCAGACCCACTGCCCAACAAGAGCTGAGGAATGCCAGAGGGAACATGACACCGCCCTACGTAACGTGTGTTAAGCAACTGCAACGCTGGCGCTTATGGATGAGTAAATGTCTGTGCAAAATAAAAATAAACCCAAACATGTTTGTGTACACAAGGAAACAAGATGTAAAAACGTATTTAAATAACTTGCATTCACTCACAGCAGAAAGGACAAACTGGGTGGGATGAGCACAGTGACAACAACTGCAGGGTTTGGGTGCTCAGTTCTCTCAGTCAAAAGATTCTGAGCAAACCAGGGAAAAGCTCTGAAATGCAGTCAGCAACTCAGGACAAGAAAAGGCAAGAAGTGTATTCTTGAATGTGCCGACATAGAGGAAAGGGACGCGCAAACAAAAAACCTAATCAGGAAGTATTTGTAAACTCCGTGAAGAATTATTGTGAAAAAATTTCTATGCACAAAGGCAGCACACAGCCGGGCAGATGTAAACAGACCTTGCACAGGCAAACCTACTCTCAGGCACACAGGCAGGGAGGAGGGAACACAACCGCCAGGCTGAGGCACACGCGCTGTCAGATCCCAGAGCTGCCGTGGTTTCATGCCTGCCTTTCCCTACACCTTACAATTTCATCATTGTTGTTGGATGACTAATCCTTAAATACGATCTGAAAACCTGCCTCGCTGACTGCTGCCTTCTCATTCCAGCCTGACCTACTACACTTATATATAACCTGGTTTGGATTCAGAGCCCTTTTTTCTCTGCTTTATACTCCACTGAACACAGCTGTGTGCACAGGCAAGAGCATTGTCCAAGAAAAAAATAAATGCTTTGTTAGGCATAGTAAGACACGGTCACACACGAGACACACTCCTGCCTTTCAGCTGTCCAGGGCTGAGCTTCTCACCTTTGTGCCCCTGGGTACAGCACAGGGATGTTAATTCTTGGGAGTTTCCTAATCTGTAATGCTCTGGTTATTTTCTTGTTGTTTCTTTGTATTTTATTTAATTACAAGCTTCAAATAATGGCAAATGGAACTGCAGGAAAGCTACTTCTCAAAGCATGCTGTCTTTGGAAGTTGGGTTTAGTTATCTTGCCTTGAAAGCAGGATTTAGAAAGCCCAGAAAAGTAGAGGAGATGGTTAATAAAATCTGCACGAGGAAAAAAAAAGGCCTAATTGGATGTGGCAGATGTAGAGAGAGCAGGAGAGGGAACAGGAAAGGAAGGAGAGGGAAGGAAAACAGGAAAGAGTCTATTTGAGAAAATGTTCATGCCATAAATGAACATGACAAAAAATATGGAAAGTAATTAGGAATCCTAGTTAGGATCACCCTTAAACACATTTCAGTGACAGTTCTCTGCAAACAAAAATGAACTCCAACCCTCATCTCTAAACCATGTAGTTCCCAAACTGACTGGTTAGAACACAACGCTTTCCTTTTGCTCTCTGTGTTTATACATTCAGTTTCTGGCAACATGAGCCCATATTTGCCTTCAATCTTCAGGGGGGAATAGGATTAAGGTACTATTAATAATGGTACAAATATCCCTAAAATCCTAGCTGTCCCTTGGACTGCAGCCACCAGGGCCCACCTCACATGAAGCACTGCCTGCCAGTGACATCAGAGCTGGGCTCTGAACAACTGCCTGCTCCCCACCTTGACAATTGCTGCCCAGTTCTGAAACCCAATCGTGTACGTGTTATTATACATACACAGTCAGAACTCAGTCATTCTTGTGCTGCAGAAGATGCAGACTGTGTTTAAAATGTTCAATAGCTGAGCTCATGCTGCCCAGAAAGCAGAGAGGATAGAAAACACCAATGTAGTAAGGTCCCCATCTATTACAAAATCCACCTAGCAAAGGTGTGACTCTTCCAATATGAATTTTTATATTGGAAGAAGTGTAATTTGGTTATTAATTTTTTTTCCTAAATAAGAAATGGATGGAGGAGGCTACTACTGTATTGCACTGCAGCCACGGTGCTAAATCACTCCACTCCAAGCCGGCGCCTGTTAATCCCCCCGTTATCCAGATACATAAATAAATATACACTGTGCTCTGGTGTCCTGCCCCGCACCCCTGACAGGCCCTGAGGATAATCTGTGGCAATCGCCTTTGCTGAAAGCGAGGGAGGCAGGCGGGAGGAAGAGAAAGGGAGCAGAAGGGGGGGATGAAAGAGAGCCCTGAGTATTCCAGGGCAGCTGCTGGAGGAGGAAGGTTTGCCTCAGCCCTGGGACTGCAGCCATCCTTTGGTCCCCACCGATGATCAATGTGCAAGTGATCCAGCCCGGCCGCACCCACTGCCGTCTCTCTGAGCTGCTCCTGTCTTGGCAGATGCTGCCGGGAGGAGACCGGGGGGAAGAGGAGGGAGATCTGCAGTGCTGCATCACCACACGGCTTCACTGCAGCGCAGTAACGTTACAAGGAAAAAACCACGACGCTTTCTGAAGGGCTGGGGGAGGAGAGGCGGCAAGAGCGCCGCACTTCCCCACGCCGAAGCAAGGCAAGATGGAGGTGAACGTGCTCCGATGAGCAACCTTTGTCCCGGCAGAGGGCTGGGAAGGGGGGACAAAAGGCCAGGGGAGGCATGGCCGCGACCTTTGGCAGCGGTGGCAGAACAGCTCCTCTCAACCTTCGCCTGGTATCGCTACACCTGTGCGTCAGCCCTTCCCAAGGCTGCGCTCTGCAGTCGCTGCCAGACCGACAGAAACAAAGAGGCGCCTTCGCTCGGCTCCCACTCTGCAGACTCGAACGAAAACAAGGCCTTTCAGTGCCTCTTCCCGGCCACAACTCCTGCCGATTAATCATTAGCTCCACGCCGTACCGAAGGTGGCCAAGGCTGTGCTTTCGGCGGGGTTTACAGTTCAATCTGAAGCAGAGGAGACGAGGACATGCTGGAGCTGTTATGTCACCAAGCCACTCCACCAGCACAGCACGACCAAAGCACCAGGCTGTAAACACACAACGAGCAGCCCTTGCAGAAAAAAAGTTGCCCAATAATCACTGCTCGAACAAAGCCACGCTAATCCAGCTTTTCAGACAAAGAAAAGAAATTCATAATTTAAGCATTATCGGTTTGTTCACTGTAGATCAAAGCACCTCTATATTCAAGCAGCTGAAATGTCTCTGGGCTCTTGGCACAGCTGCTCAGCATGTTTCCCTCGATTTCCAGCCCTTCCTCCTCCCCAGCTCTTCCTCCCAAACCAGAAGACAGCACAGCCAGGCTGGGAAATGCAGGCTCCGCCAATGCAGGGCCAGGCTGGTTCCTCCTCCCCAGGAGCAATGTGTCACCCAGAGACAAAGTCATCCCGCACCCTGCAGCCTCCCCTACCCCAACCATTCCAGCTCTAATAAACCATTTCAGCTCAGCTCTCACTCTGAACACTCTTCCTGCACAGTCCCTGCTGTTCCAAGCAAAAGCATTCTAAACAAAGCATGAGCTACGAGAATGCCAGCCAGTAACTGTGTAGTAAGCAAATCTTACTGTTTAGTTCAATATTCTATAAACTGATTAGGATCTTTATAGGACATCTGTACATGATAAGAAAAGGTGGGTTGAAGTGAGGGAGATTTGTTTTCAGTATAAACCAACTCCCACTTTAAATCACGGTATCTTCCTATTTCTCTTGCTGCGCTCCACACAAGCTCGTAAAGACCTTTCATGACCAACCATCTTCATCACTGCAAGAGTTCTGAAGGTCAGCTACATCCTGGCCAAAGAAACTTCACCGCATTTTTATTTAGAAGCTGGCGCCACGCTCCATTCCACACACTACTAAACGTAACAGACACCGCCGGACCCAAAATAACGCAGGAGCTTTTTCTGTGTGATTCTGCACCGCCCATTACAAGCATGGTTTGACAAGCTGCTCCAATACAGCAGGACATCCAAGTATTTTGTATTCACTCGGGTTCCCCTTGACTGCAGTTAGGTATCTTTAGCCATCTGAAGAGCTCGACTGATTTTGCCGTGCCACACTCAAACTCCTTCCTCCTCTGTGATTATATAACCCCAGCAAGCCCCAGCCTGCATTATTCAGTAAAATGCTTGCACAGCTTGAAGCTTTCCTTGGCCAATCACATTCCTCTAGCCTTGTTGTTATTTCATAACAAAATAATGTGTCCTGAAATAATATTTCACCAGATGTTTGTGCCTCTTCTCCTTATTCCTGACACCGAATCAGTCCAAATACCCCAGGTTAGGGGTACTCCAGCTCTGCATTCCCCCTGCACAAAATAGGTCTGCTCCAGGTACAGGGAAATCCAGGATGTGCAGACACTAAACCTCCATAAAGCAGGATGCCATCACCCTCCACAAGGGTTTTTAGCCAGGCTAATGGATGTCTGTTGAGTCCATGAACACCAGTTCTAGGATCTTCTGCCATCATGGACGCTCACTTCACAGCCTGAGAAACTTGGCCCACCACAACAGCACGTGCAGCCACTTCCCAACCATAGAACACACAAAATAACACACCAAAGAGCAGCACCGACCATACTAGGATCTTACAAGCAGCAGGACACCGAGCCACAGGGACAGCTATCCTGCAGAAATCCTGTTTGGAGTTAAGCACCAGCCTCCAGTACCACCAGCTCCCAGCAGGAACCACACAGTGAGCGTCTCCTGCCCGCACCGCTCACAAAAGGTGTTTAATATTCACCACTGTGAGAGTTCCTGAGCCAGAAACACAAAGGGAACTTGTGTCTCTACACAGGCGTTTGCAAAGATTACGGCACTACAGCTGATCACAACAAGGGCAGTGAGACAATAAATGAAACACGCAGCAGTTCAAACATGCTTATCCTACAGAAATCCTGCCATTTTCCAAGCTTCATATTCATTGTAGCCACGTGCTTTACTGCCATAAAATTTATTTATACACTTATAATTTTTATTTTAGAAAGGGAATTTCATATGTAGAGTGATATAAGATGGTATTTCACCACCTTCAGACCTGAGCAGCACGAGTCTTTGGAATTAAACTGTGCCTCAAGTAATGCAGAGCATTACTCAAAATTTGACAGTATCATCACGTGCCTAGCATGGAAGGAAACTTGAGGACAGAGAGACACAGAAAAATCAAGGCATCTAAACAAAAACCACTCAAAATTGCACTGTCTGTTTCATACAGACAGCAAAATCAGGGACAGACCATTGAGAAGAGTGTGCATAGAGCTGGGATAAAAATCATTCCAATTCATTGAGATGGATCTTGATAGAAACAAGCAGAATTCCACCATCCTGGAAAACTACACTTAAAACTGAAGTCTTACAAATGCAGGGGACTGTCACCTGTTGAGCCACAATCATTTCACTTTGTAGACAGCCTGGATCAGCAGCTGCACTCAGGGCAGACCAGGAGCAGTATTTACTATGCACAAGTTGATACCAAGTCCTGGTTGGCTCCCAGCAATTGTGCAATTGGTGCAATTGTGTCCTTCACACACTCCACAAACCTCCCAGACTGCTTCCTCTCTGTTGTATTTTCAGCAGACATGTGGTAGGTTCAAGTCCCCCACAAGAACAAGGGTGATCATGAGACTTCTCCCAGCTGCTCAGGGAATATTTCATCTGTCTCCTCAGATGAAATTGGTCTCCTTGTTGGGTGATCTAGAAAAGACTCCCATTGGGATATTTGCCTTATTAGCCTTCCCACCATTCTTCCCCATAAACACTGAACCCTGTCACTACCATCATTAAGCTCTACACAATCCAAACACTTCCTAACACAAAGGGCTACTCCACCACCTCTCCCTCCTTGCCAATTCCTTATGAAGAAGTCACAGGCATTCCCTGCAGAACTCCAGCTGTGCCAGTCATTCCCACCAGGATTCCATAGCAGCAATTCATACCATCATGTCCTGCTGTGCAATGGTTTCCAGCTCCTCCTGTTTCTCACCCGTGCTGGGGGCACTGGTGCAGATAAATTGCTGTGTCTATAAAGATAAGACACAGCAAGTGGCTGGGGCAGCACTCTGGACAATCACAAGTAGGAAAGCTCATCTATGAGTGATAAATCCAGGAGATGTGCAGCTCTGAAATCCTTCACCTTCCCAGTGCCAAGCAAAATAAAACCTCCTCGTATGACAAGGAGCTCTGGTTTTTGAGCCACACCAAGCACAGCCCTTGTGACAACAATGATTCAGAAACATGTCCTAATTACCAAGCTCCCATCATTTTCTAGATTACAATCTGAGATGCTTTAAAACCTGTTTAGAGTGATCTTTATTGGCTCTGTGACCTTTGGGGGGAGAAAAACAACGTTCTTCAGGGCATTCTCTGAAGCTCTTCTTCTAGTAATAAAGATCTTCAGGGAAATGTCAAAATCCAGGAGCAGAAACAATCAACCAGGTAACAGAGCTCAGCCAGACAATTTTGGGGTGAATCCTGAGCACAACGCTCACACTTCTGCCCTTCTGCCCCAACACCCAAACCACTGGAACCCGGACCCCTCCAGACTTTGCAGCTCCCTCTGGCCCCCAGCAGCACTCAACGGGAAATCTCCCGACTACAAACGGGGGTTTTGTTAATGAGATACAGCACGTGTTCCTGCCACGCACAGAAAACAGCCAGGGCTTTGTCTGCACTCGTAATCCCTCCCTAGGAGATGACAAAGTAGGAAATTAAAAAGCTAGCATAGGCACATTCACCGATACTCCTGATACCTCTGGCATTTAGGAGCAACATGCTCAACAGATCAGACAGTCCAGAGATAACTCCGTGCTGGAGCAAGTGCTCACCTCTTGCTTTACAGCTCAGCCAAATGCTCCATTTTAAGACCCCAAGTAAGAGTGATTCCTAATAAAGACATTTTATTTATGTCTTCACTGCAAAATGACCTTTTGGATACTGCTGAAGTATAAATATACGAATGGAATTCATATGTACCATGGAGGGAAGAAACAGAATATTTAAACCTAGATTTTCATAGTTGCCACTTTTGGTAGCAACAATTTCATCCAAGAGTCAACACACCAAGAAATTTTTCTGCAACCCCCATGACAGCCAGTTTTGTCATAGATCAGCTGTTGCAGCCAACATGCATTGGGTCACATGTGAATATGGGTGTATCCATTCCTTAAAATATTGACCAGTTCCACTGCAAGACCCCCAGGACATGGAGCAGCCCCCACGAGAAGCCCTAGCCACCTTTCAAATGAGGGCAAAGAGGAGGGCGGAGGAGCTGAACCCATGCTTTGGACATGAGGATTACATGAAGCTGGATGAATAAAAATGCCTCTCAGCACTCCATGCAACATCTCACTGGGCTGCATTTAATATCCTGCTCACCACAGTCAGCAGTTCCGCTGCCGGCAGCGCCAGGAGAAGCCAGCATTGCATCAGCCCAGCCGGAGCTCCACGCAACATCCAACCCTCACAGCTGCCAGGGCAACCGGACATGGCACGGCCACCTCAGCCAGCCAGGGCAGAGAAAGCCTCTTACTAAGGCACTGTCCTGAGTTGTTTCTTTGGAACAATCAAGGAAAAGCATGGAAGCACCCATAGCTTATTGGTATATCTATTATTAAAACAAAAATAAATTAAAAATCAAAGTGGCTTTGTGAGCAGAACTAATGAAGACTCATTTCTTATGGATGCATGTCTTGAGGTCGAATTCTCTGGCATCCAATAACTGCCAGTTCCCACTGCAGCTTTTCCCACGGTCAGGAACACCTCTCTCCCATGTGGATTCTTTAATGTCTAACAAGGGCTGTGCTCTCACTGCAGCTTTTCTCTCCATGGGGCCGCTAATCAGGTCTCTCTCCTCTATTAAAACTGCTTGTTTTCACAAAACTAAAAGGAACGTCGTTTCTCTGAGACTGAATATCCCCTTCGCCCTCAGGTTTAGCTGAAACTGGCAAATGGGTTAAAAAATGATTAGGGAAGATATATATACACATGGCAGGAATACCTCAATCTTGCTCTCCAAGCAGATCAGAATAAATATCACTATTTGTAGAAGCACGGAAAGGTTACAGAAATATGTAGGAACTCTGCATGTTCAGCTGTGTTGTCTCAAGCACAACGAGCTGTGATTCTTTATCCCCAACCTACACAGATGCGCACCGTCACGTTCCTACACGCCAGACACAGAGCCGCCGAATTCCATCTCCAGGGCATTTTTTTCTTCCAGCTTAAAGCATAATCTTCAGATTTGCTTCAAAAACACCACTGGTGATAGGCTACGTTCTACGTTTTCTGCAGGGGAATTGCTCAAGCCTGTTCTTTTGCGTGACTGATTTTAGGATTTGTTTGGATTTGATGTTAAGAACGCGCTGCATCGCAACTGTAGGGGAATCTCTTGATTAATCAAGTTTTTTTCATTCTTACATGAAAGGGTAATTCCTCATCTCACTTTTGCTTCTCCAAGCTCTGCTTTGCATGTATTCGGCAGCAGATGGAGGAAAATGCAGCGTCACAACATTATGGTCTCCCTGCTACACTGCAGAGCACTTGAGATGCGGATCATCTTGAAGCTTTGGTAGTCTTGGTCCCACTGGTCCAGACTTCTCCAGCAACAGACATGTACAACCTCTTCTCCAAGGTTGTATATGCTTTCCCAAAAACAGTACTTCAGAAGAAAAAAAGTGTTTATCTGTGTGGTCTCTGAGACCACCTCAAGCGATGGAACTGCTCTTCCTGCTCAAACTTCAGCTGGGTTGGAACAAGTGACCAGCTTCAGTTCAGCACACAGGTTCGACAACTTGCAATTCATTTGTGACAAAAATCAGCCACGGATCCAAGACTTAGTCAAATCCCCAACCACAAAAGCTCACCAATGCTGAGGTTATGATCCTGACACCAGAGAGGAAACTCAGCCAGTTCCCAGCCAGTCCAGCCACTCCCGCTCTGCCACACCAGCCAGTCACTAAACACAGATGTGCAAATGTTATTTCATTGCTTCCTGACTCACCGCTTCCATCGCCCAGGAGAAAGTGCTTGTCCCTGTGATTAAACCAACTGGCAGCACAGTCCTTGGCGTGAGCCAGGTGTCAGCCCAAGGAAAATAATATTCCCCACTGACAAGTGCCTGGCAAGAGCCTGGCACACACTCAGGTGTGTTTTGTCTGCAGTGACTACCTGCGCTCCAGGCACTTTCTCCACGGGCGAGAGAGAACCTGGGACTTCCCAGAGCCAAGCTCCTGAACCAGCCAGACTTTAATGGCTTTCCTTCTAGTGCAACTCGAAGTCGATGTTTTGCAAAGTTGAGCTGGAAACTTGAGTTTCAGTGCAACACCAGGTGAGGTTTCACACCTCGGCTTTAGGAGCTGACTGAAAGGAGGCCTCACCACACGAAAGACTGGAGCAGAGCTGAACACGCACTACCAGACCAAGAGGCTTCTCCTGGGGTTCAAGGATACACCACACAATCAGACACACCAACACAACTGCTGGGAAAGCTGCTTCCTCCATTTATACCATTTCAGTGATCAGCTTCACCCTAAAGTTGAAAAATCAAACTAACACAAGTTAGGCAAGAGCATTAACTGCAGCCAACCCAGGGGCTGTAAACTTTGAAAGGATGTAGAGGAAGAGATGCTTCCTGAGCTCAACTGCTGCCAAAAAATGGTGTGTCTCACCATACCCACAACCAGCGTTATCATCTGCAGCATCAATCTCGAAGTCACTTTTATTTTTTAAATGTGGCAAAGCTTCTCTGCTACTAATTCTTCCAATAAGTTGTTTCAGAGTTAAGAAAAAGACCAAAGGTTTACTGAGACTTTGATTACAAGGCAGTGACTGTGCTGGCCATTGGCTGCCCGGATGCATATCCAGCTGCCTTCCTAAGAGCAGTATCTCACAGATCCCGTGAAATTAAATCAGACTCATCCACCCTGAGCTTTTATTCCCCTCACAGTTAGGATGCTAATGAGGCCGGAAGACTTCTTTCCCCTCCGAAGATGACTTCTTTAAACGTACAACTTGGCAATTTATTTTTCTTATTTTGCCCTATTAACTATTACAGGTCACCCGCAGCTGCCACAGAGAGCTTAAAGAGGGGCTTTTAAAGGAGCCTCTGTGATGTCTTTGGCAGCCAGCACTGCTAATGAGGACGGGAGGTATTCACCGAGCAGCCCGAGCAGATGGACCGCGGCGCGGAGCTTTGTGCCGGGCGGAAGCGGAGAACACCTCACTCAAGGCACAGGGAAAGCTGTGACAGGGACACCAAGTTACTCTCAACGAATACCACGGACAGCAAACACAACCAGGTCACTTTTCTTCCTGGAGAAAAACTGTAGGTGATTCACTACTTGCTTAAATAAAATCATTTACAATCTGGCCATTCTATTTGTTGAGCTGAAAGATGGTTTCAAATCCGGCTCTGACTGGTTACCTGACCACTTTTATGACAGGAACTTGCTCTGAACACAGCTTCTCATTTCCCCATTACACCGGGGTAATAAAAGACATGGAAACTCCTCCATTTGGACAGAGGGGCATTCAAGAGGAACACACACAGGTCAGAACCATCTCACCAGCAGTATCCAACAGACAATCCTACAGATCATCCATTCACCCCCCTTCCAGAGAGGTCTGGACTTCTCTGATTTTCAGTGGAGAGATGAGAGCATGCTCAGGACATTCTGATCAGATGAGGAAGCTCATGCTCCAGATCTAAGCGTGCTTATACAAAAAAAGCGCTTTCAGTTTTAAGTTGTGGAGCCTGATTAAAAAGAAGAGAAAGGAAGCAAAAAAAAAAAAAAAAAGCTTCCTTTTGTTCTTACAAACGTCCGAGTCTCTAACCAGAATGTGCCTGTTGCGACAGACTGCTGCTCTCCTCCCAAAAGCAGTTTGTCTGAGCAGAAAACTGACATTCCTTTCGCATCCCAACTCTGCTCCTTCTCACCCAAGTCACCACGAAGGTTTGGCCCTCGCACAAGGCACAGACACAAACTCTAGTCCTGAGCCAGCCACACGCAATGGCTACAGAAGGCATTTCCAAAAAATCCATCCCAGGAAGGATGCTGATTCCACCAAATTCAGAGGTGCTGCCTTCAATCTTTCCTGCTGACAGACCAGTCTGCAGCAGGCCCTGGGATATATCTGGTGTACTTATGAAAAGTCTGGAACAACATTTGTTATTTTACTGAAGGATGTTATCTTCACACTGCAGAATTTTACAGATTGCAGGAGACTATTACAGAGCATCAGCAGGTTAAACAATAACTATGGAAATGCACAACTAAAGCAGTTGCTGTGGTTTATTCATGGTCCAGGAGCCTTCATCACCTCTGAATGTGCTGCTGCAGAACAGTGACGGAGATGGGTTTCAGGAGATCTGAGCTGCCATTACCCCCCAGGCAGAATGGGGAAACCTCCAAATAATTCTGTGTATACCAGGGGGGAAACACTGCTGACTTGCAGCCTGGTTGATGAAAAAAGCAACTTCTGTCTAATTTTCATCCAATGTTCAAGGAGTCTTCAGAACGCCACAAAAACTTGAGCAAAGGAAGGCAGCAAGGCTGGTTGTACACCGTGAATATCCATTCTCAGACTCCTGTTCCTCCCACAAGATTCCTAAATCAAGTGTGCCAAAGATGCAGCTAAACTCAGAATCTTATTATGGAGAGCAATAATTTTTCTAGTTTATTCCTCAATTCATTGTTTAGAAATGTTTGTCCTTGCAGTCTTTGGTTTCAGGGCGTTCTCAGACCTCAGCAAGTTCAATGAACTTAATAAAAAACACAAGTGAAATATCTCTCTGCTTCTTATTTTTGGTAGCTACAAATCCAGAGCGCATCCAATCCAGTGGCAGCTCCACAACTCTCACCCACAGCAACTCTCCCGAAACCTTCAGCAGCCTAAAAGGGTGATCCTCAGTTCTACCCCTTTGCAAGCATCCTCAGAACACAGTTCTGGTGTTTGTTATTTCTCAGGTGCCTCTTTGCATGTGAAAGAGCATCTCCTCCTCTTCTTCACAACCCAAGAGCAGCGTGAAACCACCACAACAGCAAGACAAGCTGCACTTGTGACACATCAGCTCACAAAAACAAAGCTCCTGAGGAGCCCCAGGTCCACCCTGACTCATCGCCTCATCCAACATCTGCCTTCTACTCATTTGGGTATTTACTTCCTTTTTTATGGAAAGCCAGCAAGCGCCTCTTCGCCTTCAGCAAAGACAAGGACCTAATTTTGGACACACCTTAAGACGTCAATAAGGTCATTTGCCAGGGAACTTGGCATGACTTTCTGGCCTATGAAAAGCAAGGAGGAATAAAAAACCAGTCAACAAGGCTATCACAAAGTGAATTTAAGCCTTTATTAATCTCCTGTTCTGACCTGATGAATGGATTTAATACCTTTGTATGCCTCACTGGACTGGTAAATTCTCAACATATGAATCTGCTTTCTTGTACTCTGCAGGGATTATTTTAGTGTTGTACCAAAGGAATTTATAGTAAGTGCAAGAAATACCAAAAGCCAACATCACTCTTGAGCGGCTCAGCAACAGCAGAAGCTGCTCACATCAAATCACAAATAATCACAACTAAACACAGTCTGGACCTTTGAAGAAACTTCAGAGAAGAAACAATGCCAGCCAGGCTCAGCAGATGACAGAATTTTGTGACCAAGTGACATCAACTTATCTTCCTACCACAGCTCAGCGTATAAGACCACTTAATAGAAGCTTAGTCCAAATCTACACTCTTCGTGGCTTTTCATTAAGTTTCTTTGAAATAATTACCCAGCCATTTCCTCGGCCAGTGTGGCGTCAACCAGCTGCCACCTCGAGTGCGGGCGAAGAGCAGGACCGGGAGCAGCCGTGGATCTCAGCCTGCTCAGAGCCAGGAGGCAGCTGCAGGCAGACACTGCTGGGCAACGCATGGAGGTGGTGCCTCTGCTGCTTCAGGGCACTCGGGGAACAGAATTATTAAAGATCTGATGGCAAACCACCACCAGAACCAGCACCACCATCACCCCAGTGAGCCACCTGACCGACCAACACACGCTCCGCGCCAGGCTGACTTTCACTGGAACCTACTGAAAGAATTTGCCTCATGTACTCACTGCCCTTCAGATTCTGAGCAAGATTTTAATCCCCCTGCCCCAGCCTCCAAACCAAACATCCTACTACGATCTCTGGATTACACTACTGGAAGTGTTTGTAAAACCAGCACAAGCAAGTTCTGATGCTGCCCATTATTCCAGACACCACTCCAGTAAAACACAGGGGCAAACTGCAGCCTCCCCTTCTTCACAGCTCTGAGCTGGAAAAGGCAGTACCTCATCTGTGACCTAAAGTGACACAAATCGAGAGACAAAACAGGAACAGTTCC
This sequence comes from Thryothorus ludovicianus, assembly GCA_013397245.1. NCBI lineage: Eukaryota > Metazoa > Chordata > Aves > Passeriformes > Certhiidae > Thryothorus > Thryothorus ludovicianus. The sequence goes on along the minus strand of VZTB01000304.1, from coordinate 588,605 downwards.
TTCTATATTTTCCTGCAATAAAAATACACCTGGATAAAGATCTGTATAGGCTGAGCTGAGTTAGGATAACCATTTGTGTGTTTGCATCCCAAGTGATATCCAAGGACTTCTTCATCAGAGATCACCAAAAAAAGCCAGGGAACACATTCGAGAGCTTTACTAGAAAATCAGGAGCACCGTTCCTTCTGACTCAAGCCAGTTCCCGTGGAAAGGCACTGCAAGACCTGGTGAGAAGATTTTCCTCCAAGTGGGAAACACCAGTGGTTTCCAGTGCTTTTCCACACCAGCAGTGGCTGTCGCCATTCTCACCAGGTCACAGCCTGCACCAGAGCTACCAAAATTCACCTACACCACCTCAGTCCACAGCAGTGACATGGAGCAGAAGGCACAGATTCCACCCTCCCAGGCTGAATTTAAACTCCAAGCCATCAAGACAAAACATTTACTCACAAACTGACCAAATGTTCTCTAGGAATTACTGAAAACAAACAGACACTCGCTGTAACAGCAGGTTTTTTGCAGTTATGTTTAAAATGCCAACCACTTCTTCAGGAGGTATCCAAAGCATGTCCTGAGAGACAGACATGGTGAAGCCACACAAAGCCCATTTCCTACCCCAAAAAAACCCCTAAAAGTTATTTATCCCCTCCAAGATTGCCCTGATCTGCAGTGTATTCCGCTGATTTTCAAGGAGCACATTTGTTTCCTGAAATGCAGGGTTTTTCCTGGACTTGGCTGCCACTGTGAATGTCTTAATTTCCCCTCAGCACAGGAGATCGGACACGACAGTCACATGGTCCATCATTAAGAGGCTTTTACTCCTCTTTGCCCTTCAAAACACCAGTAACAGGGCAAAGCCATGTTCTTTCAGATAACTGGAAGAAAACACAGGGAGGAAAAAAAAATATGGAAGGGCAGCACTTGTCTTGGGGAGAACTGTTACTATATTTAGTCGCCTTGTTCCGCAAGGTGCCGAGCATCTGCTTCAGTGATGGTGAACGATGGGTTTTTTTCCAGCATTAATTAGGTGAACCCAAACCACTGCTCCCAGTGCTTCCCCAAGCTCACATCTCCCAGATCATAACTCAGATTCGCTACTTATTCCACCTGAACAGTGGATCTCCAATCCTGGCACTGGCTGCTTTTCTATTTAAGGGTGCTTTAATAGCTCAGTTGAAAGGAAACACAGAGCATTAGTTTTTGAAAAGGAAGTATTTGGGTAAAAAAAAATGAAAGACAATTGCAATGCATTTAAATGCATAGAAAATCTCTCCTTTGCAATCCCCTTTAATATTAAGGAAACAGATTTTAAAAAGGGCTTTGAAGGAAAACAACAGCAACTGCTCATATAAGCCAGTGCTTCTTGAGACCAGCTTCAGTATTCTTTGAGAGAAGAATTCACAGCAGAGAGTGTTATCACCATGCACCTCACTAAACTAAACTAAACGAACCAATCAGGAGCATTTGGTGAAAAAGAATAAAAACATATTTCTTCGAAATTCTTAATGCATCCCTTTACAGAATTCCTTGTGAGGCTGCAAATCCCAGACAGGTTCCCACAGTCGGCGGTTAAGTGAAGGGGGGAGGAGAGGCAGCAAACCCTCCATACTCCTGCCGAGTCGCAAGTTTTCAGAGTTTTCCCTGAATTTTTGCTCCTCTGGGAACAAGACGGTTGTTTCTCAAACTCGCCCCCAGCAGGGACAGCCTTGGGCAGGGCAGTATTTCCCAAGCACAGCGGGAAAGGAACGCTCGGGTGAGCTGAGTGCGGGTGAGAGAAGCGCCGGTCCAGCCCAGCTGAGGTTTCGGGCGGTTTTGCCCCAAACCTCGCCCCGCGGCTCCCCCGGCTCAGCCTCCCCGCCCGCCGTTCCCAGGCTGGGGGATGGGTGGGAACCGGGCTCTGCCAAGCCCCGCTCCATCCCAAAAGGCATTCCCTGCCGACTACAGCGTCCTCCCCGAGCAGGGAGCCTGCCCCTTCCCCCGGGACAAACCCAGCTCGCCTGGCGCAGCGCGGGTCCCTTCCCCCAGGCGAGCACGGGCATACAAAGGAAGCCTCGCTCCATTGTCCACCTACGGCACCTACACGCCGAGCCTCGCAGCCGGCTCCACACTCACCGCCCTCGCCCCTTTTCCAGCCGCAAATATTCCAGCGGTTACACCCCACCAGCGCTCGGCGTGTCATTCCCTCCCCCTGCTTTAGTACCTGCAGCCAAAGGGCTGAAGCGCGTTTTAACTGTTTGCTGGCGTGACACCAGCCTCATCCAAACACACGAATCCGGGGCAAAAATCGCTTTGGACAAACAGGGAGAAATGCCTGGGTACAAAGCTCCTTCCCAAACCTCCGGTCGCAATTTGCCGGGGTAAAAGCAACCAAAAAAACCGTCATTAATTCAGCGCCTGCCATTTTTCCCATCCATCTCCAAGCAACAGTACCATAGCAACTTTTTCCCTCCTTTAATACATCTTACAAAAGGAGGACGACTGGATGAAATAAAACCGAGGAATGTCAGATTTCTACTGCGGAGCACCTATCCCCTCAGTTAGTTACGGCTGGAATTAACCCTAGAGTGAGCTTTTCCCCCCAAAACCTGGCCTTGTACAGCACCGGGTCACGTAACCTGGACTTGAGAGACACGACAGACCACCCTGGATACACATCCACCAACCCACGCGTTGACCAAGCGGCGAATTCTGGGCTCAGGGGGACAATAAAGGTGGAAAAAGGTGAAGCTTGATTAAAACAGGGCAATTTCAGAGCGATGAAGGTGGCGAGATGGGGTCTGGCTGCTGCAGCTGCTGAGGTCAGGAGAATGGAGGGGGATGCGAGACTCCCAGTCCTTCCACAACAGAAGACCAGAAACCAGGGAAGAGGCGCTGAGACCTTCCTTTTTCCCCCTCAGTGTCACTGCATCTATTTTCCCCATGGTGACTCATTATTAAGGACGCTCCGTCATTTTTCCAGCACAGGAAGATTAAAGGAAGCCTCAAAATCCATTTTTTTCTGCTGCTAGTGGGATTAAAGCAAAGCGCCTGGAGGGGCTTTGAGCTGAGGAGGGCTCGTTACTCTCCTTTTTCTTCCTAAAAACCGGCTTCCAGCGTGGGGTGCATCAACTTGAGAGCATTTCCACAGGAAAAAGGTGCTGCTGAGGCGGCGGGGGAGAAGCCTCTTCCTCCTCCTCCTCCTCGCAGGGAAAGACGGAGGGAGGAGGAAAAAAACCCAACCATGCAAACAGCTACTACTTCCTTATAAGCGGGATTAACCTATGCAACAAAAAACAAAAACAAAAAAATACCAAAAAAAAAAAAAGAAAAAACAACCCAGCACGATATAAGGAGTCCATAGCGCTTCTCGCATGAAGGATCCCGTGTTTTCTCCGTGGATTTGTGTGATTTTTTTTTCCCCCCAGAGTCATGTTTTTGTAGCTGCAGGCACTTCAGTTCCCACAGCTCGCTGCACCTCGGGGGGACACGCAGCATCCTCCACGGCTCCAGGTGGGAGAGAAACGCAGTGAAATGGGCGAAAATAAACAGAAAAAAGTCCGAGTATTAAATAATAAAAAAAATTTAAAAAAAAAAGGAATGGAAAACAAGTCGGCCGGGCACAGCGCTGCCTCCTGACATCCTCGCCGTGGGATCCGCTCCATGCCGACCGCCGAGCCCCACTCGCTGCTGCTCCGTCGTTTCGGGTGCATTTTTAGCCATTTTTGTATTTCCCCGCTCCGGCCGCGCTGCCGATCCCGCCATGGCGCGGGTTATTTACAGCGCTGTTTTCCTCCTCCTCTCCACGGGAACCGTCGTCCCTGCGCACTCCTCCCCCCCTTTCCCACGTTTTCCCCCTCGTTTTTCCCCACACCGCGGGTCGGGCGGGACGGGCCCCCCTCGCCGCCCCGCACTCACCGCTTGAAGTGCTCGATGATCTTTTCCTCGCGCACGTTCTCCGGCAGGTTGCCCACCCAGAGGTGCCTGGTTTCCCGGACCATGCTGCGCGGCGCGGGGCGAGCCCG
>VZTB01000304.1:533307-572622 GCA_013397245.1 Thryothorus ludovicianus | reverse complement strand
TTTTTTGCTTTTGCTTTTTTTTTTTCCCCACCGGCGCGAGGTGAAGAAGTCCAGGCTTGGGCTGTTCCTGGTATAATCCCTGCTGGTTTTTGCCTCTCCCAGAATCATCTGGATCAGACCACTTTACATTTAAGAAATATATATTTTTTAGGCTGTGTCAAAGGAAAGTGCAGAAAATAGGTCTGAATGCTCTGTGGGGAAGAACAACGTTGCAGGGAGATGGCTGGGATGTGACTGCCATTAACCGGGGATACAAATGAAAAACCCAGTTTTCCTACAACTCTTCATATCTTATTTGAGTAAAAACATCATGGGGACCCAACCTTGCTCCCAGCACCTTTGCCATCCCACTTTCTTTGCACCACACTACAAATCTTCCATTTTCCACAGAAACCTGCAAAAACGGTTTGGTTGGTTGTTTTGTTGGGTTTGTTTGTTGTTTTTTTTTCATGAAGCAACACTTTAACCACTGATTTCAAACCAGTACAGCTGTGCCTGGCAGCCCCTCCTTCAACTTAAAACCTCTTTTTGAAAACCAGACATTCCTTTGAGTTGTAAAAAGATAACCTTTAGGCTTTTTTTATGGGATGCATCGTTGTATTCCTGGGAGCAAGTTGGCCTCTCAGCAGAGCGAGAGATCGGATCCCTTCGCTGGGAAAGCCCGAGGAAATTTTATCCGCGGGCCGCACCCAGCCTGAAGTGAGGAAATATTTGCATTTGCTGCTACTTGGCGGGCAGCCAGGTCCTTCCCGCTCTCCTCAGCCTGCCAAGAGGGATGGCAAGCGCTGAGGGGCGTGTTGCAGCCGCCGAGGGAAGGGCCGGAGCCATGCGGAGTGCGGCCGTCCTCTCTGCCCTTTGGCACTGCCGCGGGGACAGGAGCGGGGACTCCGCGTGGGTTTCACACCTGGGTGGTCCCGGGGGGCTCCACGGGGCTTTGGAGCCCAGCCTTCCTCCTCCAAATGTTATTTTTCCATCCAGGAAGGAGGCGCGGTTGGTTTATTTTTGCAGAGCTGGGTGCTTGCAGCCCTGCCCGTGATGGGGTGAGGAGCCCGAGGACAGGCTGAGCCATTGCAGGCGGTCCGGCTTTGCTGGCAGCAGGACAGGATCCAGCTCCTGCACGATCTCCTGCGTGTGCCTCAAAATTCCTCGAGCTCCTCTCCCAAGGGAAAACACGGGCCTGTGCTTTTCAGGCAAAGCAATGGTCCCCACGCCTCAGCTCCTAGTGCTTCTCCCTTTATTGGAGAAGAAGAGGGCTCAAATCGACCTTTTTGTCCTCTTAACTGTGTCCATGTATCCCTGTCTCTTGTCACCCTCCACTCCCAAAAAATAATGTCAAATCTGACCACACCACATCCCTTCACAGTGCTGCCAAACTCTCCAGCAGTACCTTTCCTTTCTCCCTGCTTTCCAGGACTTTCTCCAAGGCTGCCTGTAAATAAAAGCATTTCCCTGCCTATCTCCAGCCAAAAATTCCACAGTCCCAGTGCCAGCAGCCCATCCTGGAAGGCTCCAAGGGGGAAATACCCAACTCCTTCCCACCATTCCTCTGCAGAAGGGTAGTGCAGCTTGCAATAACATATCCAAAACACCGCGCAGCATTGCACTTCCATCCTCCCCAAAAACCTTGAGTGGAAAAATATCCATATTACAAAAAGCAAGCAGCCCTTTGCCCTCTGGGCCTTCTTTTTCCTGCTCCTTTTGGCCACTGCCACATCCTTTTACTTTTTTTGGCATCATTTTGATGCCAGATTTTCCCCACAGTGCAAGAAGCTTTGGAAAGTGAGAGCTGACTTGGAGCACAGGAATTCCTTGGCATGTGACAAGGAGTTCCCACCCAACCGGACCCAAAGCCACCAACTTACGTGATTGGGACAAATCACAACTTATTTATAAATACATTTAAAGCAAGCTATGACCTGCTTGATGGCCTGGAGATGCTTGTTAACAAACACTGAGTAATCAGCTTTGTATATGGGGAAGAATCATCAGGAAATAGTTATTGATGTGGTTAATCATCATTAACCCCTTCACTCATAAACACAGCACACGCTGGAGATGTACGTGATTCAGGAGCTGCTGGTCTGGTGAATGTTTTCTTTGTTTACAGCTCCCATTTTCCATCAGGAAAGCATTAAACATCATCTCACACGCTCTAGCTGTTTTCTGCTCTTGATTTGTGGCTTTTTAAACACTTTCGGTTAAAAAGAAGTTAAAAAGTTTCTCCGCCTGGTTTGTAACGCCCTCGCAAACAAAACCACTAAGCACGGGGAACATCGGTTGTGCAGATGTTGGGTATGTAGAGAAATGGTCTAATTCTGCTGGTTTGAGGCCTGGACTGAGAGGAGATCAAAAAGTTTCCACTGGCAGAGCAGTATAATCTCGGATAACACGCAGAAAGCTGTCCATCCTTCCCAGCGTCCCGGCCCTGCGGGATGCTTTTAGCTGGAGTTCTGCTGCCAGATGGAGGAATCTGTGCTCCGGCTGCCCTCTGCCGGCTCCGGGATACATAGTCAGCCAGAAAAATCCCAAACCACGCCAAAACCCCTTTTATCAACACCACGAAACATCGCCAGATCCCATATCCACCCCAAAAAACAACACTCGGTCTCCCCCAGCTGACAGCAGCATCTGCCACATTGCTACACCCTAAAATCAACTGTTACAGACCCGACTCTTGCCACGCCTAGAAAACCCAAAATCGGCTTTTTTTCCTTATTTTTAAACTTGGATTTGATAGGGTTGGAATGCAGGGTGGATGAAAGGCATGAGAGTTTTTAAACCAGGGTTTTATTTAACTGCGAGTAACTAAATCAGTGCCCGCTCTCCACAGAGAGAAACATTTCAGTGAAACCCCAAGGAAGCTAGAGAAGAAACACCGCCCAAGAAAACCAAACTGGCCTTGAAAAAGGAGTTTTAAAAAAGAAATAAGGAATAAAACCTCTACTCTTCATTGCTGCTCTGTCAGGGCATTTTATATTCATTGTGAACACGGTGCTGTGCCAGGATATATTCACAATTCACCCCAGCAGCCCATGGGGTCAGGGTCCTGGGGACATTTTGGCGATGAAAACCCAGTTCCACAGTAATTCAGGGGTGCAGCAGGCACCCAGGGTCAGCCATGGGGTGCATCCCACTGGGGGCATCCCATTTTTGGTGCCTGGCACTAAAGAGGCTGAGGAGCTGCAGGATCTCAGCAGGACGACTCGTTGCGCCAGTGGACGTGGCAGGACTTGCAGAGGAGGTGGTCATCCAGGGGGTAGCACCCGTTCTCTGTCAGCTCTGGTGACAGGAGTATCCTGCATCTCTGGGGACAAGAAGGGAAAAGGAAGCCACCTTTTAGGGGTGTTGTGTTACATCCTATTTTCCCTACAAAACCCACCAGCGCTCCGAAAAAGCGACAAACTACCTCAAAAGCGTGCAAAGCTGAAATTCTCTAAACACATCACCATCATCATCACCCCCAATTTATTCATTTTCCCCCCTCCCCATTACTTGTAAGATAAACTGGGGTCCAGCTGTGGTTGCTGCCATCCCTTTGCCCATGCTCAGCTAAGGCTCAGTGCCAACACCATAGCTTTGGGGGCTCCCCAGCCCCTGGGGTCGTGTGGGAACCAGGGCTTGTCTCTGACTGCCCTGGAGGCTCAGAGACCCGGACAGGGGTCTCAGAGACCCTGGCACAGAGCTCAAAACACCTGTGGTTTGGTTTTTGGCCCATGGGAATGATTGCCAGCCTTAAAAGAAGAATTACAAGTCACAGGAGTTTAAATAGAGCAGTAGTGAGTTTGTTACAGGGTATAAAAGTAGTTTTTGGGTTTTGGTACAGGGGGGTGTGTGATGCCAAGATAGAGGAACCTCGTGGTTTTTAGGTTTCTTCCTTCTTCTCTCCATCTTCTCGGTGACGGGGACATGAGTGATTGGTTTAGAGTAGAATCTGACTGTCTAATGTAGAGAATAGGTATTGGAGATAATTAATAAATAGTCTGTACGTAATTTTTAGTATAAAAGATAAGCACCACCTCTGAGAGGGGAGAATGCCTTCGATCGTCCTGCCAGAAAGACCTCGGCAGGGCAGAGAAAGAATGTTTTAGATAAGAGAGAATAAACAACTTTGAACACGAAACCTGAAGAGTTTCTGCCTTCTCTTTCATCTTTAGGGCTGGGAAAAAGAACTTTTACGTTGCCAGGAAAAACAACAAAATAACAGATAAAATCCGACAGGGCCGTACCTCGCAGCGGTAGCAGCTCTCATGGAAGCTGCGTCCCAGGCACTCGATCTTGTAGGTGTCCTCGTGCTCACGGGGGACAATGGGGCGCTGGCAGGCGCTGCACACCGCAGCGTATTTCCTGATGGCAGCAAACAGGAGCAGCGTGAGCCCTGCGGGGTGATGGGGGCGAGCAGAACCCAGCTCCCAGCGAGGGAGACGCTTCCCCACTGCCCACCTGTAGAAGTCGGGCACACAGTACACATCACCCTGCTCGTCTACAGCGAAGCTCTCGGTGCCGATGGCCCGGCCACAGGCAGCGCAGGAGAAGCAGCTGGGGTGGTAGCCCTTGCCCAGGGCACGGACAATGTGCTCCGTGATCAGCCCCTGGCACTTGGCGCATTTCTCCAGCGTGGCCTGCAGTTCAGGGAACACATGCCATGAGACACCAGCCCACATCCCACGAGGTGTTCCGAGGGTGCCGATTCTCCCTGAAGGAGGATGGGTACCTGGAAGCAGATGTCACACGTGGGGCATCCATCTCTCTGGAAGTAGCGCTGCCCAGCCAGGGGTCGGTGGCACGTGCGGCAGGTGAAGCAGCCAGGGTGGTACTGCTTCCTCATTGCCTCCACCGTCGGCTCCCAGGGCCCCAGCGCTTTGTGGCAGAAGGCACAGATGTCTGCAAGAAGCAGGGAGAGAAGGTGGCAGGTGTGTGCCTCAGTTTCCCTCAGTGAGGATGAGCCCATGCGCAGCTGGGTCTGCCCTTACCTCTGGAGCTGTCCCTCTCCGGGTACCCATTCGCATCCTGCCACTGCTGCTTTCCTGCCTGCTCCTGGCGAAATGTGGGTGGCTTCAATTCAGCAGGGAAGGTGGAAGGACCCTAGCAAGTGGGGAGGGCAAAGCCATGTTAGTTATCCCCCTGCAGGTGGAGAAATTGAGGCACTGGGGGGACTGCACTCTGTTATCCTCACCTGGAGGGTGGCGGGTGCTGCAAGGTCCAGTTGCTGCAGTGCCAGACCCAGTGCCTCTGTGGCCGAGGGCTGGGGAGCTTCAGAGAGGGAGAGGACTGGTGGGGAAGAAGATACAGGGGCCACCAGGTGGGTTTCTGCAGCAACAGACAGATGTGGGGGGTTTAGGGGATCAGTAAAGTCCAGTAACACCCCATCACAATAACCCTGTCACAATAACACCCCAACAGCTTTGCAGCAGCACTCACTGACCTGCCCCAAAAGCAAACGCCATCGAGGCAACAGGGGATAAACATCATCGATAAGCACCCATCAGTGGAGAGCAAACACAGCCCATCCCTAGGAGCCGGATCCATGCCGGGATGGTGAAGGGATTCGGGGAATAACTCCCGAAAAAATACCCCCACATCCCCTTCCACCCACACATCCTTTAGCAAAGCATCTCCACAGCCTCCTCAGCCCCATCACCATCCTTCCACACCGCTCGCACGCGGTGTCCCCCGTGGACACCCCTCACCTCCGTTGGTCAGCGTGGGGGGTGACAGCAGGCTCTGGGGGCGATGGGTGCCGGGGACCTCAGCAGCATCTGGCTGTGGCTCCCGTTGGGTTTTCTCCTTGGTGGCAACGTCCCTCCGTGGTGGCACGAGGGTGATGAAGATGGACGAAGCTATTCTCTTCTCCGCTTTCCCTGGCAACATCGCTGAAGCCGTACAAGGGCCGGATCAGGGGTTGATTCTAGGGAAAATAAGTAGGAAAGAGAGGAAAATTCGCAGACACACTGGCAGCTCCTGCAGCCATGCTGCCCTTCGGCATCAACCCACCTCCCTCCTCCCGGAAGGGGAGAAGGAACGAGCGTTCCTGTCCCACATCACTGCAATAAATGGTCTCATGCCTGGGAGGACACAGGGTGCAGAGTCCTGGGGAGGCAGCAGCTGGTATCTCCCGTTTTCACACCTCTGCGGCCAAATCCCACTTTTTCACAAGAATTTGAATCCCCTGTATTTCCTCTTATCGCTCCTACCCACCTGAGATTAAATCCCCATGGGCAGCAGGAAATACCCACTTTCCTTTTAAAAAAGAGGGCTGCAATAGGATTTTGCTTTTGCAACCTCTCTTTTTTTGCATCTTTCTACATCCCCATTCCCTCCCTCCTTACCCCCAGTTCCCTGCCAATCATTTCGAGGTCTGCACATCCCTCCTTTTATTTTCCCAGGTGTGAAAACTGAGGCGCCATGCCGTGAATCACCACGTCCCCGACACTGACACATCCCCCGAGCAGCACAGGCAGGATGCACCCGACCCCGAGAAACCCTGCTCAGGAAGGAAAAGGGCTGTTTATCCAACTTCCCAAGGGGAAAAGCAGCTGTGGTGAAGCTTCCCCTTCCCAGATGGAATGGTTTGGAGGGAGGGAACCCTGAAGCTTTAGCCAGGGTGCTGTGTTGGTGAAGCAGGATTCATCCCTGAGGTGAATCGGCAGCTTGAAAAAATACCTGTGTGATGAGTTCCTGGTCTCATGCGGCTCTGCTCCCCCAAAATCCCACTCACAGGGGTCAGCACATCCTTTTAGGGGCAGGCAGACTCCCCGAGGTGGGGGAAAAGCTTCGCGATGTTCCTGCCGATGACTTCAGCCTCTGACTCAAGCAGGGAAGGGATTAACGAGGAAAAAGAACCCCGAGCACTTCGCTCCCCCTTTCCCTCCCTTGCCGCCGGCTACCGGCGCTACCGGCCTTCGCCCAGCTCCTCACCCGCCCGAGCCGCCGCTTTTCCTCCTCCCCAGCAGAGCTGCGGAAAACTGGGGGGGGGGAAGAAAAGAAAAATCATAAAAAAAAACCCCACCAAACTAGGAAAGAAAGAAAAAGAAAGTCTCCAGGGTTAATGGGAACCATGTGCTCATCGCATTCCTCTTTGTGCCGGGGCTGACGGGATCCCGGAGGCCCCGTGGCGGCACCCCCGGATCCCCTCCAGCCCAGGGCCACTGGGCTGCTCGAGGCTTGAGGGGTGCATTAATGGGGGTCCCCCCCTCCCCATGTAGCTCCATCCTGGTTTAGGGTGGCCGAGACCACACTGGACAGGAGCCCCCCTGATTTTCCTAAAATCTCCTGGGACGGGAGCTCAGGTGGGGATAGGGCCACTTATGGGGTATCCCCACGACCCCCAAAACTGGGATGAGAGTCAGCCCTCTAGATCTGCCCCTCAGCTCTGTCCTCTGCCCCAGGCACATCTCGGAGGGTGCTCCGAGGACGCCCAAGGAAAAAGGGATGGGGGTACTCAATGCTTGGTGTCCCTACCCCGAGTGGTCCCACTTTCCTCCTGTCCCTCACCTGAAGGATGAGGGTATCCCCGGTGTTCCACCGTGCAGCCCCACAGCTGCCTGTCCCCTGCCTGGCAGGGCCGTGTCCCCTGTGTGGCGGTGGCCCCACCGTGTCCCCCTGCCTGGGAGCCCCCCATCGCCTCCCTGGGAGAGTCCCCAGTTCCCTCCTTGACGGTGGCTCTTGGTGCCCTTGTCTCATCCCAGGATGACTGCGGTCCTTATCCCATCACATGCGGAGTCCCGTGTCCCATACTGGGGTGTCCCCTGTCCCCTTCTGGGGGGTCCCACATCTGGGGTGTTCCCTACCTGAGGGTGGCCCCTGTCCCCTACCTGAGAGGACCGTACCTTGCAGGCGAGGTTCCCTGCCCGGGAGTGGGGGGTGTCGCCTGGCCAGGGTGGTCTTGCAGCACCCCGGGTCCCCGTCCCCTACCTGGGAAGCCGGTGCGGGTCCCTCCGTGCTCTCCGCGGGCGCGGCGGGGGCAGCGGAGAGGCAGAGCCGCCCGGCATCACCGCCCCTTCCTCCCTCCTCCTCTTCCACCTCTCTTCCTCCTCCCCCCTGCCTGCCCCACAGCCCCGGGCGGAGGAAGAGGGGGGCACATGTCCTTAGGGCGCGCCATTCACCCCCCGACTGCCCCACGCTCCCCAAAGTGCTCCATGGGTGCCCCGTCTCTCGTTGGGGTGCCCCATGCTCCGTTGGGTTGGGTGCCCTATATGCTCTGGGATCATCCCCTCCCAGGTTTTCCCATGGATCCCTCTGAGGGCTCCACACACCCTCAGGGCACCCAACACCGAGGGGTGCCCCGTGAGCCCCCCATACAGTCCGGGGTGCCTATATACCCCAATATAGCCATAATATCTCCATGCATCCCCAAGAAAACCCCTATCTTCCTATACAGGCTCAGTTACAGTTCCATCCCAAAAATGCTCCATATTTCTTCTATGCAGGACACTCATGTGCCCCCTAGAGCCTCAGCATGCCCCATAAACCCCTAGAGACCCCTCCTGGTGCCCCAAACACCTCCAGACCCCCTCCTGCTCCCCCCCTGCATTGGGGCTCCATGCCCAGGCAGCCAGAATCCCCCTCCCCAAACTGCACCCCACCTTCACAGGGCCTGTTGCCACCTGGCACAGCACAGTGGGCTGAAGCCAGGGGGAAACTGAAGCTCAGGAGCACCTCCCAACTAGAGGGTCACCCCACTCTGTGCCTCAGTTTCCCCTCCCAAGAAGGAATTCTATCTACCTCCCTCAAAAAGCTGCACCGCCACCATCCCAAGTGCCTTTTCAGCACAATGGGACCCCAGCTTGCTCTGCTCATGGATTTTGCTGGAAAAAAAATTTATTTTCTGAGGTTTTAACCCCCTGGAAGCCCCTGACAGTGTGGCCCTGCAGCCAGCAAGGATGGGGCATCCACCAGCATCCCACAATCCCACTGGGACCAGAGGGTGCTGCAACCTCACGGCGTCCCCCACAGAAACCAGGGCCAACATGAGTCTTCCCCCCGACTTCCTCCATCCCATGGGATGGGGTTGGATGCCTTCCAGGAGTCCTTTTTTCCTCAGTCCCCATGGGGGATCTGTAATGGGAGATTCTGAGGGTGCCCAGTGAAGCCACCCCAAGTTTCTGCTGTCGGGTTACACCCCGTGGCTCATCGGGACTGAGACGTCTCCTCCGACCTGGATCCCGAAGAATTGTCCAAGCGAGGCTGCTGGGCAAAATCCTGTGGGGGACGGAAAGAGAGAAGTCCAGAGGGCTCTCACCGTGGCCTTGGGGCCACTGCCAGCCCCTCAGGCCCGCGTGGCAGGGCAGTGTCCAACCCTCACCTGCCTCCAGCAGGACTCCAGCAGCACCCCGGAGCGCAGCAGGCACCAGAGCTCGCCCAGCAGTGACACGAACACGTGCAGGACATCGCTCCACCGGCCCACGGTGAGCAGGAGGATGAAGAGGCCGCCCATGCGCACCACCACGGTCCTGAACACCGGCCCCCTGCCTGTGCTCTGCCGGGACTCCTCTGCAGGGACAAAGCGTTGGGGATCTCCGCAGCCCCCTCCGTGGAGACACCAAGCATGGGGTGGCTTCACGTACAGCCCATGTAGCCCCTGTGCACCTCCAGTACAGCCCAGGTACCCTCTGCACACCTCCAGTACATCCCAGGTACCCCCTGTGCACTTCCAGTACATCCCAGGTACCCCCTGTGCACTTCCAGTACATCCCAGGTACCCCTAGGACATCCCATGCACTCTCTGTACGCCTCCAGTACCCTCAATGTACAACCAGGATATATATACATACACCCCCTACAGGGCCCCAGGACACCCCATATCCCCTGAATGTACCATTTACCCCCAGGACATCCCATATGGGCCCCATATATCCCCAGAATGTTCCATTTACCCCCTACAGACCCCCAGATCATCCCATATAGGACCTATATATCCCCAGAATGGACCACATATCCCCTTACAGACCCCCAAGATGTCCCATATACCCCAGAATGTACCATACACCCCATATAGACCCCCAGGACTCTCCATATGGGCCCAATACACCCTCAGCATGTACTGTACACAGCACCTGTACAGTCTAAGGACACCCCACGTACCCCCTCCACACATCNCAGCAGCGCGTAGCAGATGGTCAGCGGCGTCCAGAAGCGCACGGCCTCGCCCGTGGAGAGGAAGTCGCGGTTGATGAGCTGCACGGCGGCCAGGTCGGCCACGGCGAAGGTGATGGCGAGCGCGGCGCGCAGCAGGCGCGGGATGCCGTGGCCCGCGGCCAGCAGCAGGATGCAGACGCCGCAGTAGCGCGCCCGGCTGTGCAGCTCGTACAGGGCGCAGACGTGGCGGGCCAGGCGGCGGGCGTGCAGCGCCAGCAGCCCCGCCAGCCCCGCCGCCAGCGCCAGGTTCCAGCCGCGCTGCGGAGCCCCCTCCAGCAGGAAGCTGAGGGCGCACGACACCCCGCAGCCCAGCGAGTACTGGCACAGCAGGTAGAGCTGGCTGCTGTGGGTGCCCTGCAAAGCACCGGGAGGGGATTCATGGAGTGGGTGAGGCTGGAAAGGACCTCCGAGATCAACGAGCCCAGCCGCTCCCCCAGCGCGGCCGTGTTCGCCTCCGAACGTGTCCCCAAAGTGCCTCACACCAACACTCCTTAAGCCCTCCCCAGGATGGTGACTCCAGCACTGCCATGGGCAGCCTGTGCCAGGGCCTCAGCACCCTTTCCATGAAGAGTTTTTCCAAATATCCAATCTAAACCTCTCCTGGCTCAGCTTGAGGCCATTTCCTCTCATCCTGTCCCTTGCTTCCTGGCAGCAGAGCCCGACCCCCACCCGGCTACCTCTCCTGTCAGGGAGTTGTGCAGAGCCAGAAGGGCTCCCCTGAGCCTCCTTTGCTCCAGGCTGAGTCCCCTTCCCATCTCCCTTAGCCTCTCCTGCTGCTCCATCCCCTTCCCAGCTCTGTTCCCTTCCCGGGACATGCTCCAGTCCCTCAGTGTCCTCCCCATGGAGGTCCCAGAACTGCCCCAGAGCTGGAGGTGCCCTTGCAGTGCCAGCACAGGGGACAGGCACTGCCCTGGGCCTGTGCCCACACTGGGACCAGCCAGGGGCCGTTGGCCTCTTGCCCAGCTGGGGACACCTGGCTGAGCTGCAAATGGACACGTGGCCCCCTCCACACCACAGCCCCTCTTCCCCCATGGGTGCTGAACAAATCCCCCGTTTCCCAGCTCCACCCACACCACACCCCACCGTGCCTCAGTATCCCCCATGCCACCTCACCTTGCCAAGGGAGAGGATGGTGGAGAGGGCACGCAGGGAGAACTCCAGCACCACCAGCGCGGCCACACGGGAGCCCACCAGGGCCAGGACAGTGGTCAGCACCAGCACGTGCAGCGGCCCCAGCAGCGGCCGCCGCGCCGCGATCGCCTCCTTCTCCGTCTGCCTCTCCGGGTTGCTGCGGACAGCGGGGGGGAAGTCACCCAAAACGGGGTGACACGCCTTGGTGACATTCCCCTCTGTGCTCTGCAGGCGACGCTGCAGCCCCTGCCCTGCACCCCCGGGTGCCAAGAGCCCAACAGCAGATTTCAAAATCAGATCCGCAAAACCAACCTCCCTCTCAGAGGGGATGAAGGGCTGGTGCTTACTTCACACACTGGATGTAGAGATAGACCTTCAGGAGGCTGCAGAGCACCGAGACGGCGCAGGCACCCACCAGCCCTGTGGGGAGAGGCAGCAGTGGGTCACTGGTGTCCCCTGGGCTGTCCCCAGGCTGTCCCCAGGCCACCCTCGGAGGATCTCACCTTGCAGGAGTGCATTCAGCAGTGCCCAGCCCCACGCCAGCCCAGGCAGCGCCGGGAGCCAGGACCCCAGGGAAAACATTTCCGATGGAGAGAAGCCACAGGGTAGCCAGGCCCCGGCTCCAAGGTCCGCGGGGCGGAGGTGGGGAGTGGCCTCCCCGGCTAGTAAATCATTATTGGGGCAAGCCAGGGCAGCTGGAGCTCATCTCATCAGGCTCCAGCTGCCCCATGGAGGTGAAAATTAGAAGAGGGATGTGATGGACATGGAGGGGCTCAGGGACCATCAGCACCTTTAACCTCCTCCCACCCCGGCACTGCTATTCTCCTCTGCACCCTGATGCATCGCAGCATTTCAGGTCCTGCCCCCCATCTGCACCACCCCAAAGACCCCAAGACACCACCAAAAATAGAAAAACCTCTTTATTAACATCGGTGGTGGTGGCAGGTGTAGTCTGTCCTACAGCCCTGGGGGCTGCTGGTGCTGAACCATGTTCCTGAGCTTGTCCCAAAAGAAGAGGCTGAGGACAGTGTGGGGGCCGAGGCGGAAATAGACGGCACCGATGCCCTTGTACAAGCCCAGCAGCCCCTCTTTGCTGGAGATTTGCAGGATACAATCCAAAAACCCTCGATAGAGCTTGCCCTGGGGAGAGAAGAGCCAGCTGTGTACCCCTGCCAGATGCACTCCTGGGAAAAGCTGGTGCCACATCTGGAATGGCCTTACCGTGCCGTCAGCGTCCACTGGCTGGTTGTAGAGACGGGTGCTGATCACGTCAAAAGGTGTCATTGTCACAGCCACAGCCACACCGCTCACCATGCCCCCCGCCAGCACCGCTGCCCAGCTGCCCTTCCTGAACCACTGTGGGAAGCGCTGGCATCAGCTCTTCCCAACAGAAGGAAGACCGGGGGTCGCTGGTGGCCGGATCCGGCACATTTCCCGCTCACCTGGTGCTCACAGACCCAGTCCTTGGCAGAGGCAAAGGTGGCAAGCTGCACGGCCGAGCCCACGGCCACGCGGGGCACGGCGCCCGTCACCCCCCGCCACAGCCCCACCACCCCGTGCTGCTGGTAGATGCTCTTGAAAGCGCTGGAGATACCCTGAGGGAGAGAGGAAATTGGGGAAGATGGGAAAAATGGGACTGATGGACGCCCCCCGGCCAAAATGTCCCACCGTGGCAAAACTTCCTAGCCCTGTTTGGTCATTGGTGACATAAAGCCACTTTTGGCTGGGGAGAGATCTCAGGGGGTCTGGCTCCTCCGGATTCGATATCAGAGCCCCACGTGCCTGTCACACCCCTCTGTTCTCACACTGCTATTTATAGCATTGTTACGGGGCCAAGCAGCCAAACAACAGCTTTAAATTCCAGCTGACCAAAATAGCATCATCCCCGCTGGGCCCCGCAGTGTGCACTGACAAGGTGCCACCAAATCCTGTGTCCCCCCACCCCAACCGTGTCCCCACTCACCTCATGGTTGTGCTGGTGGCCCACGGCCATGGCCGACAGTGTCTGGGCTTGGAGGTGGGTCTTGACCTTGGGAGGGACAATGCCAGGTGACAAAACGCTCCAATGCCCCCACTGAGACCGGCTGTGGTCCCCCCATCTTCTCGGCAGATTTTGAGGGGAAGTTTTCAGCCCCTCCGATGGACGTGGGGGACACAGCTGGGTAGCCAAGTGGTAACTCCAGACTCTTGAATCCCGTTTCTTTTACCCCTCTCACCCAGGGCAAAGGGACCCTGCAAACACCCGCCGCTGGAGCTCTGCAACCTCAAAAAGCCGGGGAAACCCTCTAAAATGGGAGGGGGGAAAGCCCCGCAATTTCTTTTTGGGGTCATTTCCTTACGGGGGAGTTCTTTGAGGCGGAGAAAGCAGGGGGAGAGCATGCACAGCGCAGTCTCACATTTTTGGGGGGGGAGGAAGTGTTTGAAGCGAAGCAGGGGAGGAGAGAATGCCCCAAGCCAGTGTTTATAGGATGCAGCCAAGATGCCGAACCTTTTGGGGTGTTTCCCAAAACGGCCCCACACACACCCCACGGCCTGTGGGGCGGAGCAGCACTCACCAGGTACGCGGGGCTGCCCACGACGGCTCCCACCGCCCCCGCCACGGCCCCGGCGGTCACGGTCCCGCCGGGATACCCGGTCCAGCCGGCGTCCTCGGCGAGGGAGTAGCAGTAGAAGCGGACGCCGTTCATGAGCCCCTGGTAGAGCAGCCCGGCCGCCAGCCCCTTCTGCAGCCCCCGCAGCCCGTCCGCCCGGCACACGGCCACGGCCGCCCGCAGCACCCCGCGGTAGGGCCGCGGGTACGTGCCCGGGGCCTGCAGCTCGCCCTGTAGCTGCACCCGCGTCTTCACCACCTCCAGCGGGTTGGTGATGAAGCAGGCCAGGCACCCGGCCGTGGCCCCCAGCACCAGGTCGGCGGCCGGGGGCACCCCCACGGCCGGGGGGCTGCTTTGGGGTGGGGACTGGAATTCCTGCCGGGAGTCGGAGGGGCGGAGCGCGGGGGTCCCCGCCGCCATCCGGCACCTGCCCGCGGGGGTGGCCCGGGCTCCACCTTCCCGAGCAACCGCAGGGAAAACAATCCGGGGGGAGCGAGAGCGAGCGAGCGCCGCCTTCTGCACGCCCCCCCCCCCTCCAATCCAGCCCCCAAATTGGGGATGGGCTGTGGGGCGAAGGTCGGGCCCGGGTCTGCGTGTCCGGCCCCCGGCACCGGCGGGCCCGGCACCCGCGTCCAAACCGGCCCCGCTCTCACGNCAAAAAAAAAAGGCGGGATAGCACGGGAACAGAAACGGAGGGAGAGGAGTTCCGGGGGGGCACTCGCAGTCACTGGGGAGGATGAGGACTGGAAAACTCGCTGCGCTTGTGGCCGCGCCGCTGGGGGACTTGCGGGGGGTCTCGCCCGCCTCTCCCGGTGCTTTGAAATTGGAGCTTCCTGCGTTAAAATGCTGCGGGGAGTGGGGGATGTCGGTGTCTCGCCCCCGCCGTGAGTTCCTATTTTTAGGGCTACGCAGGAACCCCCTGGGACGCGGTTCACCCCACGGCCGAGGCACCTTGGTGGTTACTGAGGGGGTTACTGGGATCCTCCCCCATACCAGACTCCTCCCCTGCCAGTGGCCGCTTCATCCTCAATATCCTCCCTGTCAGTGGTTGTCCCAATCCCAACATTCCCCCACACTTTCTCCTTGTCAGAAGTCAAGGAGGGTTTATGGGTACAGGTGGTGATGCTGGGGGCTGCCCGCATGGCTGTTTCTTTCTTTTCTAGATTGGACTAGATCGCTCGGATCCAAGGGACTGGGAATATCTCCTTGGATTCAGGGATAAGCAAGGACAAAACATGAAGACTCTGTGTCCTGATGTGTAAATCCCAGTTGAAGCCACGAATGTGTCCCACCGCAGGCTTAATGCTACTGGGGTTCGGGAAGGAGCTGGAGGTGCACGTTCTCCCCTCTTCACATCCAAACACCTCCTTCTCCCTGCCCCAGAGCCATCCCACAGACTCCAAAGTGACGGCAGCCCCAGGCGGCAGAATCTGGTTTAGGGCCAAGACTGAGTTACCAAGGTCTATTTATTTGGGGAGGGGGGAAAGGAAGCAGATGTATGTACATTTACATTCAGTCACGTACGTTTCCTCCCAGAAAAAGGCCCCATGAATGTATATTACATGAGAAGGTCTCCAGGTTATTATTATTAATATTATTTAAAAGCTGGGGCTGTGCCCCAAAGTGCTCGTTGTGGAGCGCAAGTGGCAATGGGTCCTTGCTGGCCTCGGATGCAGTGAGCTGAGGAGATGGGGACATGTTTGGTGGCAGCCACGTGACAATGTCCCTCAGGACACCTGAAGAACGTGGGACTCCATCTCTTCTTCCCCAGTGCGCAGGGCCAGTGTTCAAACCACAAACTGTCTGTTGAGATCTCCTAAAACCACGTTTAAAGCCAAATACTTGGCCCTGTTCCTTCTACCTTAGCCTCATATCTCCTGGACAGGCTGGGAGTGGTTCAGTGCTGTCCAGAGGCTCCGGAGCTCTCCAAGAGAAGGAGGCAGAGCGGTGCCATCCTCGGTGATTGTATGAGCAACAAAACATGCACAGCAGTGATTGAGGGTGCCCGCCTTGCCCTGACCCTGTTCAAAAATGAACAAGTCCTCAGTCCTGCTCCCCACCAGAATGGGGATGCTTGTCCAGCCCACCCCACTCCCACCCTCTCCCTCACTACTACTGGGATATTATTCTGTGAAAGGCAATTTGCCCGTGGCAGCTGGACAAAGAGGAAGGCGCCGGTGGTGAAGCGTCTGGCTGCTCCTCAAACCACACCGCATGTCCCTGGCTCGGTGGAGAGCGCGGGGTCCACGCTGCAGGCACGGCCCTGGTGGGGACCAAGCGATGGCAGGAGGGTTTGGGGTGCCAGCTGGCCAGATGCAGGCCCTCATCCCCCAAAATGGGCCCCTGTGAGCTGTCCTCCCCTGGCCAGGGTTAGCACCAGGGGTCCCGCTCAGCCCGGCCCCGGCAGAGGCTGTCGCTGCGCTGCCAGGCGCTGTTGATGAGGCTCTGGGCATCCTCACATTTCTTCTTCACAGCAGTATCCAGAATGGCCTTGTGCTGGAGATCAACCTGAAACACGGGTGTGGGGTGTCAGGAATGGAACAGACAACAGTCACTTCTCCCTCTCACTGAAAAACCACCTCAAATCCGTATGGGAAAGCCACCTGTGTCCTCCCATTCTTCTCGCCAGCACTGGATGCTCACTGCCTGTCTTGGCAGGTTCTGAATTCCACATCCTGTGGTTATATGGACCCAGAGGAGCTCCCTGGCTCTCCTGCCCTCAGTGGGAAAGCTGGGTTTACTCTACAGGGGCAAATTCATCCTTCTACCCTCCCTCCCTCGATGAGGGTGTGAGGCAGCCCCACATGCTCACCTGGTAGATGTTCCTCCACACGATGTTCAGTGCTGACAGGAACCTCTCCAGTTCTGTAGTGCAACTAAAATAAAGGACCCAGGGGGGCAAGAACTCCTTGCTGTCCTGAGCAAACTCCTGAAAACCAAGAGAGAGGCCAGGGGTCAGCACTGGGGGCTCACCCAGCCCCGGGCCAGCGGGCCCCAAAGCCCTGCACTCACCAGGACACAGTACTCCTTGCCAGCCTCCGTGGAGACAGCGGCGACGTCCGTGAGCTCCGCGGTGCCCAGTGAGCGGAAGAAGCTGGTCTGGCAGTCCTCGTGGCACGTGAAGGCCTTCTTGTCCGTCAGCACCAGGCAGCAGGGAACACATGGCGTGGGGGCAACACCCTGCGGGATCACCTGCGTGGCGTGGGGAAAGGGGAGTAAAACCTGCCACGATGGAGCCCCACCTCCATGGGATGCCCTATGGGGAAACCCTCCTGGCTCAGGATAAAGCTCCCTGCTCCGTCCTGCCAGACATTCCTGCTCCCTTCGGCAGCACCCAAGGGGCTCAGAGCAAAGGAGGGGGCTGGAGCACCCTGGCTCGGGGCCTGTCCCCAGCTCACCCCTTTGGAGACAGCCTGGCACAAGTACTGCATCCAGTCTGCCATCTCCTCCTCGTTGTCGGCGCTCAGCTCCAGGGAGGGCCGGTCCGTCAGGATCACCTGGAAGGAGTGGGGCCGGTCGGTGGTGTTGGAACGCCGGCATCCCCCGCACTGCTCGCCGCTGGGAGAGAGGGGGAGGGTGGAGATGAGCGGGATGGATGGGCCAGCACGAGCCTGGAGACAGCCTCTGACTGCCCTCCCTGGGCAGCACCTCACCCCTGCTCCCAACACACACTCATTTCCTGTCTGTGGCATCCCCTGGGATTGCTCCAAGGGCCATCTCCAGGCTCTTCACATTGCAGGAGAGCTGGAGTTGAGCACAGTGGGTCTCTCAGCAAGGCTCTTGGAGGGATACATCACCATTCAGAGGCCAAGGCCCCATTCAAGGAAGGGAATGGGCCCATTTCCAGCAGCATGCACTGGAGCCAAAACAAATGGGCACCTGCCCCCAGGCAGGAGCAGTTGGGATTCCTGCAGCATGGACCAGGTCATGATCCAGCCTGGAACCCCTCCCTGGACATCCCAAGCAGCTCCTGCTTCCCAAATGCCCATGGAGTCTGGGTGCAGTGTCCTACCAGCCACCTACCCCATGTTGATGGAGAGCAGAGGGGTGACATCAGTGCGATCTGGATACTGGTACAAGATCCCATTGCTGCCGTTTGGGGAGAGAGGGAGTAACTGGAGTCAGCTCAGCTCTGGTATCCCCTGCCTTTGGTCCCACAGCCACCCCTGCCCTGCCCTCCACCCATGAAGCCCTGTGGGGTTACACTCCTGCCCCTGCTGGGCACCCACAAACGGTGGCTTTAGCCACCAAACTGGTGGCTTGGCCTCTTTAGGTGGCAGGATGAGTTCTCTCCACCTCCCAAGCAGCTCTGGGGCAGCAAACTGCTCCTGAGAGCCCTGTCTGACCCAGCCCTGACCCAGAGCCCCAGTGCCCACCTGAGCACCACGAAGCAGGGCTTCCACTGCTCCTTGCCCAGGTAGGAGGTCCCTGCCTTGTAGTGCAGGATTCCATCTTTGGTGATGGCATTCTCTGCAGTGGAGCAGCTGCTGCTGGCGGGTCCCAGCGCCTCGTCCATGGGGTCTTCCCAGTGAACGAGGCCGTAGAAACGCACAATCACGTTGCAGGCCTGCAAGGACCAGGAGAAGTCAAGGAAGTCTCCAGTGAGCCTTTCTCACCTGCAGTGATGGTGCCGATATCCACACTCACCTCACACTTGGACTCCTGCGCCACAAACTTGGCAAGTGCCAGTTTCTCCATGGTGGCATCCATGAGGATACTGGGATAAGGGGGCTCCCGGCACCCTTTGATCATGGCTGACTTCAAGGAGACCAGAAAGAACCTGAGGGAGGCAGAGATCTCTGACAGGGCTGGGGCAAACAGCCCCTTATCTCCCTCATACACTCTGGTGCACAAGGAGCCCCCCTTAAACATGAGTCTCTGGTCTTCCAGACCAAAGGTGATGGGAGGTTGCAAAGTCTGAACTCCAGAAAGAAGATGGGTGGCACTGGGAGGGGGTCACTCATCCCAGCACACATCCCAGTATGACCTGATGGTCACCTCCCTGAGATGCCAACACACACAGAGACCTGGGGACATGCCTTGGAACTCAAGAGCTCATCCCTACTCATCCCAAGTGACACGTGGCCTGCGTTTCCCAGAGCCCCAAAGCTCAGACTGAGGGATGGGGTGACAGTCTCTCCAGGGAAGATGCTGTGGCTGTATGCATGCCTGAGGCATTTCCAGCTATCAGCTGGGTTCAGCCAGTGGCATCAAACCAAGCCCCAAACCCCTCACAAGTGGACAGTGATGAAGCTGTCTCTGGAGTCCCCAAGCCCAAGAATTCTGGAGTTCCTTGCTCCAGTTCCCCACTCACTCGGTGAGAGCCACGTCGGCAGTGTCGAGCAGGAACTGCTTCCTCCGGTTGGTGCACACCAGGGTCACTGTCTGCTGGTCCAACCCCACCTGTGCCACACACCAATGGTTAGGGACGCCAGGCACAGCATGAGGGGCAGCAGAGCAGGGCTGACTGGGCCTCTGGCCACAGGGAGAGGGTCAGTGGTCACTCTGCTGCCCATGCAAAGACATGAGCAAGGTGAGCACCCATAGAGGTGGCAGTGCAAGGGGCATCACTGCCCACTCTCCCAGTCTCAAAGGTTCACTGCCCAGAACACTCCCCTTGGACACAAACACACCCCACACTGATGCTCCTGGCACCTTCACCCCCAGACAGGTGAGAGCTGAACCCCCTCGCCTGTCTGCCCAGGCTCACCGAGATGTAATCCAGCTCGTTGTAGGACACGGCCTCCTCCACCATGTACGGCTTCTCCGCTGCCCCTGGCACAGACACAGAGAGCCACGTGAAGGGGGGCACAGGAGCCCCTCTGCAGCAGCAGCGATGCACCTGCAAACCGAGCCATGTCCCAGGCAGCACGGAGCCACAGGACACCTGTCCCAGGGCTCCTGGGGGACAAGGCAGTCTGAGCTCCCTCCTGTGACCAGGGGACTTGAGGGAACTGGCACTGAAGGCAATGATGGCCTATCCAAGGACAAGCTATGGATGGAGCCCTCCTGCCTGCCACTGAGCCCAGACGCTGCCGGGGTGAGATACCTTTCCGGATCAGGTACACGTAGCAATCTGTCAGCAGGACGTAGATCAGCTGCAGGTTCCCTTCCATGTGCCCTGTGCTCATTCGGATCATCTGCATGGAAATAAAGGAGCTCTCAGCCCTGGGCTGATGCAGGCACAGAGCTGATCCTTCCATTGATGGAGACCCCTTACCCTGAACAACTGCTCCTCGTTCTCCCGGAAGACGTGGATCATCAGCAGGAGGAGATGGTTGTTATCCACCCTGCGGAGAGAGACACCAGAGGATGGACATAGATGTGAGTCTGGGTGAGGCCAGGAAGGGCAATCCCCTTCCTTGTTGAACATGTCCATGCTTTGGGCACTTGTTAGCTCCCCAAGACCTCCTCCTCCTAACCCTCTGTGCCTCCTTTTCATCCTGGAGAAGAATGGGCCTTGCCCCCCCAAACTGAGGACAAGGGGAAGGCATCACCTTGAGCTCAAAGATGCATCAAAGATGCTCTCCCTGCTGAGCAAACCCATCCTCACCTGAACTCGGAGGGATGGGTCAGCTCCGAAGGGCTGCCCTGCCCTTCCTCCACCCCAGAGTCCTCAGCACTGCTCGGGGAAGGGCTGGGCTGCTCCTTCTTGGGCTCACCGAGAGCCTGCGGCTTGGTAGTTTCTGTCTGGCTTGTCTGAGGTTCATCACTCGCCCTTTCAGACTCCTCTACTGCCCCAACTGCTTCTCCCTCTCTGCTTGCTTTTTCTTCAGAAGCCTCAGGGCTACCAGAAACATGTGGCGGTTGGCCAGGCCCTGGAGGGTCATGGTGGCCACCACCTGGTGCAGCAGCGTTTGGACTCTCGACGGTAAATCGGTAGAAGTCCATGGGGGCTGAAATCCCCTCGCTAAAGTCGCCAGAGGACGATCCATCCGGGGTCTCCCCTGGCGTGCCGGTCCGAAAGGGCTGCCCGGGGGTCTCCAGGGTGGCGTTCCAGCCCCCGGGGTCCAGCTGCCCGTTGAGCCTGTCCATGACCTTGCTAAGGGGCTGCCCCACACTCTCCATGGACGTGTCCTTCATCTCAGGGATGCGCAGGGCCAGCGGGCCGAGGGCAGCGCGCTCCCCACCCTCCTCCGGCCCGCCCGGGGCAGCGGGGCCCTCCTCTCTCGGCGGCTCCTCCCTGTCACTGAGCCCATTGATGCCGCTGTCCCCGCTGGTCTCGGGCGCTGCGGGTGCCGGGCTGTTCACCACCTCCTCTGCCTTCACCTTCTTCTTCTTGCCTGTCTTCTTCTTCTTGGCTAACCTGTGAGAGAGAAGAATGTCACCCACTGTGCCTGTTTACACCCTGCAGTATGCCCGGGGGTCCAATCCTTTCCCAACAACATTCCTTTGCAATTTTCCCTCTTGCAGAGAAATCCTTCTATCGAGAACATCACTCAGTGTGCAGCCATGATGAGCCCCCATCTCTGTGCCAGTTTTCATAAGACAAGGTATGGATACTCTTTCCTACCTATCCCAAAAAGAGGTGTCACTGCTGACACAGCATCTTGGGCTTTCTGTCAGCTGTAAAAGGACCACAAATGGTTGTGGAGCTCTGGGAGAAATCCCTGGTTGAGATGAAGAAGCTGGGAAGGGAGGAGGTTCCTAGAGGTGGCAATGCGGTGTCCCCACCTGCCAGAAGAGGGAGATGCAGGTTGGAGCACACCGGGATGCGCTGAGGAAGTGTTCTGGCACCCACAGCACCCAAACTGCTGCCAGGTCAGCCCTGTTTGGGAAGCAAGCCGAGTGCTCCCCTTCTCTGTGTCTCCCATGTGGGGTGATGTGTAAAACCCAGCTCCTCTGCTCCTTCCCTGGGAAAACCAGGCAGGAGAACAAAGCACAGCCCTGCTGGGCGAGTTTGGGGAGTCCCCATTGCTGCATGCGAGCAGACACAGCCTTGAGCTCTGTCTGCACTGAGAGTTCTGAGGGACCCCTTGGGGATCTCCCCTTCAGGAGTCAAACACCCTAACACTGGCCAGGAGCTCTACAGAAGCATCTCCCGCGACAGGTTTGGCCACAGCTCCTGACAAACAGAGGAGGGACAGGGTGGGAGAGAAGACCTGAGTTCCAGAGCTGCTGCAGAGCTGCCACCAGCTGGAGAGAGCCCCAAATCAATGCTCATGGACTCCTCTGACACACAGAGGCAGGGAAAGGGGGCGATGTGGTATCAGCCCAAGGGACCCAGTCCAGCCCCATAGAGCTGAATAAGGGCACAAAGAACATCCTCGCTGGGATAGAAAGGGTGGCACATCCTCAACACCTGCCACCCCTTCCGAGGCCAGCAGCTGTGTCCCACCTGATGACCTCCAGCTCCGTGCAGCTCTCAGACTGGTCCGTCCCTTCGGGGGTGGCCTCTGCCCTGTCGCGGGAGGCCGCGTGCACCGGCGTGGCGTCGGCGGAGGACGGCGCCTCGGCCGCGTCCTCGTTGAAGGGGTTGTGGCGCTGTGTGGGGCTCCTGGCCGCAGCCCGGCCGCCGTTGGCTTCCGAGGCCGTGGAGCGCGGGCAGCTGAGCGTGTCCGTCAGGTCTCCGTCTGCGGGGGACAGTGGGTCAGTGCCAGCCCGGGCTCCTGGACGGAGCCAGATTGAGCCAAGCCACGCACCGGGGGCTCGGTGTGCCATTGGGCACCAGGCCACTGGCAGTGCCAGCAGCTCCCAGCGAGCAGGGACACCCCTTCTGCCTGCAGTTCAGAGAATGCCTGAACACAGCAGCTCGGACACCCAGGAGCCAGCAGCCAGGTGGAGGAGAAGAGGTGGAGTCTGTGGGAAGAGTCTGGGGGCTCTTGGGGCCATTGTTCCTGAGCAAGGTGACAGCGAGCAACGAGGCTGCTGCTTCTCCCCTGCCACGGGGCCGTGGGACAGCTGGAAGGGCAGACATGGAATCAGCCCAAGGAGCAGGCTGCTCTCCTCTGCTCACATGAGACACACGTGGGGCTGGAGTGTGCTGAAGAGGGGACACATTCACAGGGCTCCCAGCACAGCAGGCGGCACAGACAGGGCAGAGCACAAACAGTTGGGCCTGGGTTAGTCTTCAGAGGGAAAAAGAGCAGTGGAGAAGGGCTGCAGGAGTAATGCTTGGACTATTATTATCTACTATTCATCTAAAATCATGGTTAAAGCAAAGTTATCCATGTCCTTCTCTTCTCCAGCACCACTCCTGGTCTAGTGGAAGGTGTCCCTGCCCATGACAAGGGATTAGAATGAGATGATCATTAAGGTCCCTTCCAACCCAAACCATTCCATGATTCTATGATTCCTTTCTATAGCCAGCTTTCCCTTGGGAAGAGAACCACAGCCCTGGCAGACCGATTTGGAGTGTAGGATTTGAGGGGGAATATTAAACTTCTTGTAAAACTCTAATCCAGGCAGTTTGTGCTGGATGATTCCAAAATGCCACTTTGTTCCCACTGAAAAAGCTGCCCTGGAGCAGGGAGAGTGTGAGCTCTACCAGGGAAGTCAATTGAGTTTTAAATCCTCAAATCCAGAGGGATCTGCCTTCCCCCAGCATCTTTGGGCTTCAGCCTCCAGCCAACACCCACACTGGAGCTGTTGGCTGCACCTTGGGTTTGGAAATGTGGTTTGTACCTCCAGGGAGAGGCTAGACCACCTCTGTGACATCCCTGTGCGTGGGGTAAGAAAGAAGGTAAGAGGGAGCATGTTAGACAGCAATCCACATGGAACTCAGGCAGATTTGCCCAAATATTCCCCAAATATTCAGGTGGTTTCATCAGGCTCCGTTCAGCTTTGAGCTGCAAAGGATGGAGGGTGGGTGTCTTTCCTCTGGGGGTGAAGCAGAGAGAATGCTGCCCCAGTGGAGGATATGCATGGGGGCTGCATGTGGAGGAAGAACAAATTCCTTTAACCTGGGCAAGCACTCTTTGCCATAAAGGCCAGAGGTAACTGGGAAGTGGGTGTAAAAAGTGGTAAAATCAATAAAAGTAACAAATGAAATGCCCAAACTGAGCACAGCCCTATGCTGGATATTGTGGATTCATGGGAGAAGTTTTGACACAGGACAGGAACAACAAAACCTCCCAAATTAATCCATGCAAAAGGTCCAAAATTAAAGGCAGCAGAATTAGTTCAGCTGTTTTCCAGGGCTTTCACGAAACCAGTGATGGTGAATCAGTTTTTCAATCAGCACCCTGCGTGCTTCACCCCAAAGAGGAAAAGAAATGGCGTGAGGGCAGCTGACACGTCCCCCATTTTGAGCCTTTAGGGAATTCCTTCAGGACAGGTTGTTAAAGAAACAAGACATGGGAACATGCAGCAAGCTCAGGGGGCAGCAATGCAGAGAGAAAACCAAAATGCTGTAAGAGATGAGTATGTCCCACCTTCCCAGTCTCTGCTGGGCATAGCCTGCATTGCTGGAAAGACATCTCCAAAATCATAATCTACAAAAATGAGGGATAAAACTCAGCATTAGAAATACAGGTCGTGGGGAGGGAAGTGGGGAGAGGGGGAGAGTGTGAAGGGGATTTGGGGAGGGAGATGGGAATGGGGAGAAACAAAACAATCATCCACTGGAATCTGAAACACAGGAGAAAAGGAATGTGGATGTGAATGGAAGCCAGCTGCACTAATGGCTGTTCCTTATGGGAGCTACAAAGGGACCAGGGAAGGGTGAAGGCCCCACTGTTCAAGTTGCTGGGAACCTAAACCAGATAAACAGTGTCACCTAGGGCTTGATCCTCTCTGGGAAGCGATTTCATCTCTCTGTGCCTCAGTTTCCCCACTTCACACTTACCTCCCATAGATACTGTGATGTTTGACTCATGAATGTTTGCAGAACCAAGGATCTGATTATAGGGAAAAACTTGTCCTCTGATCCTATAATTCCCAGTTCCACCTACACTCTCAGGGCAGAGACATGCCTCTGTTGAAATGATGAGCAGAGTAATAGTTACAGGGAAAAGTTAAATCCCTCAACACCAGAGGAGCAGCAGCAATTCCTGCCCTCCTGGGTCCTGGTCCAGCATTCCTACATCAGCACCAAACCCCTCTGTGCATGGGGAGACTGAGACACACAGCAAAGCCACTGCCTGGACACATGGAATAGGCTGAGATGATGCCAAACCCAAAACCCATCTCCAAAATCTCCTGATCTCTACTCCAAAGCCCTCTTCTCTACAGCTTTAAGCAGCCATCCACCAGGCAGTGACAGGGACAGGTAGGAGATGTCTGGCACAGGACATGCTCTGCTGAGAGAGGAGCAGGAATACAAACCCAGGGATGCAGCACAACAGCTGCTTATGCCAAACCTCTGGGGACAGAAAAACTTCTTATTTTTATTTCCAGGCTCCTCATGCTGTCTCCAGCTTCCCTGGGACGCTGGAGATTTGGCATGAGCAATTCCCTAAAATCAAATCCTTTCCTGAGTGCAGATGTGGCAAGCCCAAACCAGTGCTCTGCTTCCAAGTCCTTTGTTAAAACAACTCTAATGCCCATTCCAGGCTGCTCGTTCTCAGCATCTTTAATACCTGCAGGTTCTGCCTTGCTCGTAAAAGGCAACTGGTGACCCTTGTCTGGAGGGAACCCATCCGTGTGTGGGCTCAGTCCCAAACTCCCTGCACCCACCTAACAGGTCATTCCATTCTAATTCCATTCCAGAATCCCCTTTGCTCAAACTGGCATAAAGACCAGGACAGGGCCAATGCATTTTGGATTAAGAACAGCATCAGCAGAGCTGCTGCTTCACGTGAATGTGGTAGGTGCAGGACAGGAGCTCTCTGCTCTGGCTGCAGCAAGTTCATGGGGCAGACACAAGGTACCTGTCTGCCCAGCTCACCAGGAACAACATCCAGCCTCTCTGAAGGGCTAAGGGGGTGAGTAGGACAAGATGCTCAAGATGTATCAAGAGGAAAAACCAACACCTCTGAGACCACTGGCTGTCTTTCTCCCAGACTGCAGACACAGAGAAGACTCTGGAAACTACTCCCCACCCAGGCCAGCACATGGGTCTCTGGACTGCAAAGCAAACAGTTAAAAACCTCCCCTGCAGCCCTGCGTCTCTGCTGACCTGGAAGCCACATTCAGATACAGGCATGGCCTTCACTCTGTCGGGAGATTCCTCCAGTTCTTGCTAAAACCTCCAGGACGGGAATGTGGCCTGGGGTGCCTGCAAGGAGAGTCCTTCTCTCCCAGTTTGAGGCATAGAATCAGCACAGA
The DNA here is from genome assembly GCA_013397245.1 of Thryothorus ludovicianus. NCBI lineage: Eukaryota > Metazoa > Chordata > Aves > Passeriformes > Certhiidae > Thryothorus > Thryothorus ludovicianus. The sequence goes on along the minus strand of VZTB01000304.1, from coordinate 546,559 downwards.
ATGGTTTGGGTTGGAAGGGGCCTTAAAGCTGACCTAACTGCAACCTCTGCCAGGGCAGGGACACCTTCCACTGTCCCAGGTTGCTTCAAGCTCTGTCCAGCCTGGCCTGGGACACTTCCAGAGATGGGGCAGCCACAGCTTCTCTGGGCAAACTGTGCCAGGGCCTGCCCACCCTCACAGGGAAGGATTTCTTCCTAGCACCTAATCTGAATTTCCCACCTTTGAGTTTAAAACGCTTAGTTTAAACCCATTCCCCCCTGTCCTGTCTCCTAGGGATGTAAGACAGGAGAGACTCCCAGCCTGGCAGCTAGGTCTCTTGCTTTCGGTCTCTTCCAGTCTAAATTCTGCTGCGTTCTCTGAAGGGGATGTGGGACAAACACAGCCCTGCCCACACTGTCCCCAGGGCCCACTGACCCTCACTGGATGGAGCAATGGCACTGTCGTCCCACTCCAGGTTGGCGGAGGTGACAGAATTGAAGGAGTTGAGGGAGAGGCTGTCGGAGCCGTGCACGGAGCTGGGCAGGCGCTCCTCGAAGTCCAGCAGGTACTGAGGCTTGTAGTAATCCGGCATGTAGGGGGCCAGGTCCAGGTATGGAGCATCCTGCAGGGCAGGGAACGCTGTGAGCCAGGCTCCAGGCACTGCTACAGCACAGCTGGGGGGAAATGCCACCCCCCAAAATCCTGGCACTGTCCCTTGGAGGTCCCTTCTCAGTGTCCATCTCAGAGGAAACCCAGCGCTTTTACCAAGGCTTATCCAGTGGATTTGTGTTCTCTGAAGGGACACCAGGTTTTCATACCACACTTGCAGAGCTCAGCTCCTTTATCCCCATCAATCTGCCCTGCAGCTGCCTTGCTCCTCCTCCAAACAGTGAACAACTGAGCAACAGGAATAAACCCCATTGCTGGATCCCCAAAGACTTTCCCAAAATCATCAGTGTCATATTTTCAGCTGAAGGTCAACAGGAAGGTCCACCCTGGCCCAAGTGGTGGGATCTGTCCCACCCTGGACTGCCCTGCTCCACATTCCCACTCTCTCAGAGCCCAGAGAACAGATCAAACACTCACCAGGTCCAAGTCAAAGCGGATGAACTCCAGTCCTGACACCAGCGTTAAGAACAAGGTCAGATGATCGTGGCTGCAGACCAGGGCATTCCTGTCACGGGGAGGAACAAAAGAGCTTCACAGACATGGGAAAGAGGAGGAGCAGCTACAAGGGCCCTTCTGTTTCTTTGGGGGCGTCTCTGAGCTGCCACAGATCGGCCCCAGAGCTGGCAGCCCACTCCTTGCCTCCGTGGGCAGCCACACATGCTGTCCTCAAACTGAGCTACAGCCACATTTCCATGTGTCCAGCAAAGCTCAGAGGTGACTTGGAAATCATGGAAAAATATAAAGAGGACTGCAGAGTAGAAGCAGGAACTAGGAGAAATGCTTGCAGGGCCTCACAGAGGTAAGAGGACAGTGTGTTCACATCTAGGACCTGTAAATTAACCACGTAAATCTCACAGGGAAAAAAATTAGACCCTGATCAACTGCTTGTCCCCCACTGGCAAATTCAGGCTGGCTTCTGACAAGGAGGGATGTCACACGTTTCCTAAAGGAGAAGGAGCTGAGATACTCACTTGACATAGTACTTGTGCAGCAGGCTGAGGTTCTCCTGGAACAGCCTCAAGTAGCTCTCCAAGGAATTTTCGTTGAGGGCAAGGTACAGCCAGGCCCGGCCTGGAAACAGAGCAGCAGAGAGATATATCTGGAAACATCTGAGAAATTACACAAACCTAGAAATAGTCATGAATTAAGTTAAAGCCCCTCAGATCATTCATTCATATCATTTGAGGGGAGCAACTAAGAGGGAAATCTTGGGGGGGAAGGGAAATGCCAGCGAGAGATTCATGATTTGGAGTAAAACTGGGGAGAGACAGGTGAAGAAGTAGCCACACAACTGTGTCTCCCCAGAAGGATGGGAGCCCTGCCAGAAATGCTGGGAGATGGGAGAGGCAGAGGGAGAATCATTGAGAATCAGCCCAGGTGAGATTTGACACCAATTCTGGTGCAGAGAGAGGTGACAGTAGAGTCTGTGCTCAGCTCTGCTCTCACCAGCACAGGCCCAGCACATGGCAGCTGTTTGGACAAGCAGGTACAGAGGATCTGGGCATGGTCTTGTGTCAAAAGTGGCCTCGATGATCCCAAACATCTGCTATGCACAGCTTGGAGCAGGGAAAATGCAGAATCATGCACATGACTGCTACAGCAAGATGTGGGGTGAGAGGGGATGTTCCCATCTGCCAGGAACCCTTCCCAAGGACATGGCCCTGCAGGACCCCCCCTCTGCCAGGAACCCTTCCCAAGGGCACGGCCCTACAGAGCTCCCCTCTGCCAGGAACCCTTCTTGAGGCCACAGCCTGCAGGAATCCTTCCCAACTGCTACCCTCTGCCAGGAATTCCTCCTGAGGCCATGGCCCCACAGGACTCCCATCTGTCTGGAACCCTTCCTGAGGGCACAGCCCCTTGAGGGCTGCACCTCAGCAACCGACCTCGAGGCACAGTGACATTATTTCAAGAGACCTCATGTGGTCATGGCAGGGCTCCCACCTCCTTGGCACAGGCTGCCCAGGGAAGTGGTGGAATCACCACCCCTGGAAATGTTCAAGATGTGGCACTTGGGGATGTGGTTTAGTGGTGGACATGGCAGTGCTGGGCTAATGGTAGGACTTGGTGATCTTAGAGGTCCTTTCCAACTTTAAAGATTCTGTGATTCCTTTGCCTGTGACCTGGATTCCAATGGCTCCCTCGAGCCACCAGCAGCCCCAGCTCCTCAGAACAACCTGGGCCTGCCCAGGTGTCCCCAGACCCAGAGGTGGGGACACTGTGAGTACTCACTGCGTCCCAGGTTGGTGGCCACGTGCTGCAGCACCTCGATCTGTTTGATGGCTTCCCGGCGCGTGAAGTGAACCACCAGCACCCAGTACCCCGAGGAAAGATCCTGCAGCCTGGAGGAAGAAAAATCCCAGAGGAAAATGAAACAAAAGCTTCGTTATCTCCCCTCCAACCCCTGCCTAGATGCTTTCCCCATGCTGAGGCTCCACACCAGGCTCTTTCCATAGGGAAAAGCAGCATGCCAGAGGCGGGCTCCAGGCTCACCCGTAGAGCAGAGCATGGTCCAGGTGTTCACAGAGCCGCTGCAGCACCTTGTCGTGGTTTCTGATGGCCGGGGTCTCATCTTCACAGGCAGCAAAGTAGCTCTGCAGCTGCAAACAGAAGAGACGGGATGGCTGGAATGCCCTTCTCCAGTCCATGAGGAGCAGGCAGAGGTGCCAAAACGCTCATACCCAGTGTTAAACAGTTTGTTGTGATGTCTCAGCTTGATAAACCCTATTGCAGGTTTTACTTACGGCGTGTAGCTGATGGTTTTGAGAGGAGCCGAAAGGCAGTGACTACAGGGGGAGCCTTGCCCAGTGCCCCCGCACCTCACTGCCCAGCAGAGCTGTGGTGGCTCCACAACCAAGCTCCCTGATGGTGAGCAGCTTCTTCCCCCCAGCCAACACCACAGTGGGGTCTGGTGGTTCCTCTGCAGCCAGCACAGAGTGGGTCAGAGCAGAAACAAACCCCAGCTCTGCTTTGTGTCTGCCTCTGACATGGATGAGGCCTCTCCTCAGTTTTGCTAGAAATCCCCTTGCACCCAAATCCTAGATCCCCCTCCCAGCTGACCCACAGGCCTCCTCCTGCCCCAGAGCTTATGGTTCTATTTAGGTCCTGTCTCACACATCCTCGGCATCCAGGCAGGGAGATTACTCTCCTGGGATGTAATCTCAGCTGGACAGGCCATGGCTGTTTGCTGGCAACAAGCAAGAACAGCTCAGCTAAGCCACAACAATATTAGAGACAATATTTATGTCATTTTAGTGGCCTGACATGTCTTTGTCAAACCTCACTAGATGATAGATGTGTAAAACCCAAAAACTTGACATTATTGTGCTTGTCAAGTCTGACCTGTCCCCCAAAACAGATTTCTCCTGCAGAATTATTACTAGAGAAGCTCCTTTTGGAAAAGTCATCTAGTCTTATCCCAACAACACTCCTAAGGGTATGAGCACATGGAGCTCCAGCACCCTCCTGCCTGAAGACCTTGACTCCCTCTGGAGCTCTGAGGTAAGGTGGGAGGGCCAGGTGTGTTCCTGCATGGAGCTGGTCCCAGCCCTCACGTGAGAGAAAACTGCTGAGCCTGAGGAATGGCAGCCAGAGCTCCTCTGTGCTGTGGCACAGCTCTGCTCTGCCTGGCCCTGGCCCTGTCCCAGCAGGTGAATCCCCTGGGGATTACAGCAGATACACAGTGAGGTGCTGCTTGCAGGGGCACCTGAGGGTGTTCTGGAGATCCACAGGGCCTTTCACAACATCCAGGTGAGCCCTGGAGCATTTCAGCTCAACTGCTCCTATCTGTTTTTGGGAGGAAGCTTTTCCAGAAGATTCCCAGTACTCATAGGCAGCCCAGACTGAAGCAGAGAGGGAAATGCCCTAAAATCCCACTATTTAAGAAAAATTTCAGGAGGTGCTTGCAGCCAGTTTGAAGCTGCAGCAAGGACACCAGAGGAAGAAACAAACCCATAATTTAGAGGCAATTTTGAATGATGGATAGATGGAGTCATGGGGATGATCTCCAAGAGCGAGAGCTCACTAAAATATCACATTTTGAGGGAAATTGAGGCAGAAGCAGAGATCTCACAGGACATGAACCTGCATTTGAAGGGAGAAATTCCCAACTTGTCCCAACCAGGCTGTGAGCCCTGCAGGGAGCTGAGGTGAACCTTGGAGGAGGTTCTGGGTGTTTCTGCAGGCTTTGTGCTGGATTGAGGAAATGCAGCTGTGGGGGAGAGCTGGGGGGAACAAGAATAAATCAGGCATTTCGTTAGCTTACCACTGAAAAAAGAGACACAGCTTGGGGAGGACAGTGTGGAGGGAACTTGGAGCCTGTCTGTGCCTCTGACTGGAGGAATTCCTCGTGACAGAGACACTCCAAGCCTGGGTAGCAAAAGACATGAGGAAACAGAACCATTTCCTCTTTTTTCTTTCCTCCTTTCCCCCAAAATAACTCAGAACTTTGTCATGCTCCTTCCTGCAGCCAGAGCACAGCTCCCATCCCTCCCCACAGATCAAGCTGCTCCTGTCATCCAAGGGTGCAAACTATCAGAAAATGGTGGCTGTCTCCATCTAAAAAATGGATTTTTCTTCCTTGGAAAAGCCCAATCTTCCTCCAGGAAGGGGTTTAGGTTTTCAAGGGCTCATTCTGTGTTACACCAAGGGCTGGTGTCCCTTCTAGCTGCTCTGCAAGGAGCACTGAGCCTCCTGCTCTGCACAAACCAGCTCCCCCTGCATCTCCCTTCCTGGGGAGGCTGCTGGAAAACCTGGCCCCATGGCCATACCCACAGCAAACCCACCCCAAAGGGCTTGACCCCATCCCTGTGGCACACCAGGGGCCAGAGGATGAGCTGGGGTGAGTGTGCTTTGTTCAGAGTTATGGGGTCACGCCAGCCCAGTGGGCAGGCTCAGCAGTTTGGGATTGGGATTCTGGCACTCGGAGGCACGGAGGAGCTGGGGGACACAGAGAAGCCACAGGGCCTCCCCCCCCCACTGAGATGTGCCACCACATCCCCCTATAGCTGCACCCTGGGATGGTGCAATGCCCAGCATCCCTCCAAAACAAACACGGCCAAGGGCTTCCCAGGCAGGGCTCACTGGAGCCCAATTCCCAAAAGAGATCTGCCAGGTGAATCCCTGCCCAGCCACCCAGGGAGGAAACAAGACACAGCAAGCCTCGGGATCTCCTCTGGAGTCATCCCTCCAGCCAGGGTGGGGAAAGACTTGCAAAAGCTGATGGGGAGGTGTTTCTGGTTTGGGAAGAAGGGTGAAGACACACAGAGAAAAGTTAGGATGGAACAGCTTTCCCAACTGGGGAACAAAGTCCAGCTGTGCCATTCCTCAAAGATCCAATGCCTAGCTGAAAATGTGTAGGAATTACGACCACGAGCATCATGAGGGATGATCCCAGCACTGCCCCTGAGTGTGGTGATGGCAGGAGTGATGTGGCACTGCCCCAGAAAATGGCATTTTATGGAGTGTTTCTCTGGAGTCTCCTGTAAGTCGTTCTAAAACACACATGGGTAATTGAACCAGCCTCTCCCTCCACAGTCAGACCTGTCTGGGAGGTGGTGACCAAATCTCATGAGGCATCCACAAAGCAGCTCCCTGACACAGCTGAGCTGGCCTGGAGCTGGGGACATCAGGAAGGAAGCAAATAATTGGGTTTAAAAAATCATCCCTGGGTTTCCAGAGAGATGCTCTTCCCCTCTGCTCCCCAAATCCAGAAGGAAGGGCTGAAGGCTGGCTGGGATGGATGGGGAACTCATGGGGGGCATGGCAACGCCTGGAGCCCTGACCCAGGGCTATTTATAGACATTCCAGTGGCCAAAATAAGCACTGCTGGCACGCAGAAGGCATCCTGGCCAGCCATGCACCCCAGCAGGTCTGAGCACCAGGGACAGAACCTGCTCAGGGACAGGGCCACAGCAGCCCAGCCACAGGCTGAGCAGAGCCTGCAGCAGAAGGGTGTTTGTCCTGGCTGGCACTGGCAAACACTCACACCTCGTACCACCGAGGAGGAGGAGGAGGAGGATTTAATTGCTATTTATCAATCACAAGTTCACTTTTCTAGCAGTGACACACCCCACCCCACGCTGGCATGCACGAGAGAGGCTCTTCCTTGCACAATTTTATAACCTACTAATTGCAGTGGTTCTCAATGAGTGCAAAGCTTTCCAGGCTGAGCTGCAGAAGCTCCTGTGCTGCAAGCGAAGCCAACAAATAATCAGGGAGGTGCTCTGGAAAGCCCATTCCCCAATCTAATAATTTTTGTGGCTTTGAAATCCCCTCAGTAATTCTAAAAACTCACTGGAATACTGAAACACTCTCCTGACCTGTTCAGGGCTGGCCACAACCTAACTGAGTCCACATCTCCCCTCTGTAGATCTGCCCTGCAGATGTTTCACCAGCAGCTTTCCAACATCAATTCCATTCCACTTGTTCTGCTCAGCATTTCCTGGGCAGGACAAACAGGGCGAAAGAAAAACAAAACACCCTTTGCATTCCTCAGCTCCTAAACCGGGATGGGAGAGGGGAGAGCTGCTTCAAAACCCTCATTCCCACCCACAGCACAAGGACTGAGATGAGGGGTTTTCTCCAGCTGGGAGAGCTGAGCACCCTCTGGAGCAGTCCTGGAGCTCCAGGGAGCACAAGAAAGGGCAAATGACCTTGTCCCAGTGGGGAGGGCCAGGACAGACACCTCAGAACTGCGACTTTCACACCTGCTCAGGGGGTACAGACAGGCAATGGCAAATGGATAAAGAGGAGGCCGGACTACTGCGCCTGGAAATCTCCTGGTTTTCCACACCATCCATAAAAGCAAGCTGAATGTCAGGGCAGGGCTGCTAGTTTCTCTTTCCTACGCTTGTGCAACACAAAGCCCTCAAACTCCAGCTCTAGCAGGACATTTTGGAGGTCACACACATGATCTGACTCAACACTCGTCACAGATCAGCACTGGCCTCAGTGCCCAGCTTCCCACTTTGTGCACCTTGCCTGGATCTTGGGGCTTTTTCCAGAAAAAACATGCCAGGCACATTCAGAGCCTCAGCACCTGGAAGGCACCATGAGTGCCACGGGAGGAGCCTGGAGATGTGGAGGGACAGGAGCCTGGCACAGGTGACGCTGAAACCCACAGCAAAGCTGCTCCTTGCTGGAAACACTGAGCCTTGAAGCATTCCCAATCCAATGTCAGCGAGACAGTCACCTCCTGGGACACATACACTTCTCAGCTCACACCCCCCAAGGCTTTTCTGGGGCTTTCCTTCTGTTTCTAAAGCAGCAAAGCTTGCAGCAGGCTGGTCCCACGTGTGGCTCAGACAAGGATAGGATTTGTTTCCAGTGAGAATTTTAAGGGAGCTTCTTGTTTCTCTGTCACAGTGAGCAGAACACGGACCAGCCACAGAATTGGCTGCAGCGGAACAGGGTCCCTGAGCTAACCAAAGGCAGGGGGGAAGGTCACATTCTCAGCGTAACAAAAAAAAAATAGATTTTATGGGAAAAAAATCCAAGTCCAGTGGCAAATACACAAGAAGCAAGCAAAGTGCTGCTCTCCCAGGGAGCTGCTGTTCCCTCACACTGCCAAGCTCAGTTACACCTCTTGGACCGGTTCACCACAAGTAGGGAAAGCTGAAATCACTCAACAGCCACCAAAATTGTGCAATCAGAGGCAGAGAGGCTTAGAAGCTCTCCTTTAGCTCCTTGGGAAAACCACGGCCAAATTCACCCTCCTAAACCGGCTGCTCTCCCTGCAAAACATTTTGTGTTACAGGGAGGAGAAAACTGGGATTTTTTAATTCCCAAAACGCTACCACAGCCTTGTCCACCCCCAGCTCCAGAGCTGATTTTGGGTGTTATGGAGGACAAACATCAATTTTAGGATGACCTGCAGAACCCAATCCCCTTGAAATCGTGGATGATGAGCATGGGATCACCACCAGACCTATGGTGGTGTGAGTGTGAGGACCAGAGCAGCTCCTGGATGGCCAGGCAGAGAAATTTCCTGATCCCTGGGATGAGGCAAGAGGAACTTCTAAAGAGATAAACCTTGAAATACTCAAGCAACCCAAGCAACACTCAGCTGCAACAAGAGCAGAACCACAGCCCCACAGAGACAAAGCCCATGGAGGCTGACCAAAACACATCTGTGCACCTGCTAAGTCACTCATCTGAGTGACCCTTGTGTCTTGTCTTCATGGAAAACCCAGGAGGGCCATGAGATTGCTGCTCCCTTCTCCCCCAGGCTTTTGGCAGCTGGCAAACCTGGCACCCGTGGCAAAGGAACATGCAGGGCTACCCTCTTAACGTGGCCCCTGCAGCAGCAAAAGAGGTGGCCTGGAGAGATGTGAGTGAACAAGATGAAAGGCCCTGGCAGAGATAAAACCTCTGTGGCCTTTGAGCCAGAGAGGTGGCTCCCAAAAGGGAGCAGAAGGCAAGAGACTGTTTGGTTACTTTCTCATCTCCAGAGCTGCTGCCTCTGTGTCACAGCAGGTGGGCTCAATAAACCCAGCCAGGCAGAGATGAGCACATTCCCTATGTGATCTGAGCAGGGATGCTCCACTCCAGCACTCCCTACTCCTCTCCAGCACACGGGCACTGAGCCATGCCCAAAGCCACCCTCCCTCACCGTGCAGAGGGGTCACAAGGCAGAGCTCAGCAGCACAGGAGACTGCAAAGGCATTTCAAAGGTACAGAGCTAAAAATCCAACCCGGAGGCAGGCAGCAAAGGCTCAGCATTAACTTGCTGTGAGGGCAGTGGAAACCTTCCCAAAGTCAGGCAGAAACGGAGCAGAGCCAGAGCTTTTGGCAAGAACTCCTGCAATGTCAGCAAAAAGCACTGCTCCACCTGATTGACATGCACCAAGGATCAGCTGCTCCAGAGCTCATGGCAACCTGTGTCCCTCAAAGCCAGCAGAATGGCCTGAAAACCAGAGAGGGATCCCAAAACCTGGGATTCTAACCTCTTTTCTGATTTTCCACTCAGTTCCTTGAATTGTCAACAATAACATAAGTCTTGTATAAGGATTTGCATCTTCAACTAATCCCAGGTAGGAGAGCACTAAATCCCTCCTGAACCCAGGGAATATTCAAGGAAACCCCAGAGAGCACAAATCACCAGCTTCATGGACCAGGGAACGTGAGACAGCTCCTGGCTACCAGGAGACGCTTGGCCAAGGATGGATTTGAAGTTCTTGGTATTTCTGGAATGTTTAGAGTCCACCTGGGCAGCACCAGAAAGCAGCTCTCATCCCACTGCCACCACACAGCAGCATTTCCTGGAAGGACACAAGCACTTGAGTGAACCGGAGCCTGCAAAATGAGCCATAACATGGCCATCCCCAGCCTTCTTCCCCAATAAAGCCCTAAATCTTCACAAAAAAACAAGGGTTAGGCATCAATTTGTGCAGTAATTTGAGTTGGAGCACAGTCCTCTTAGCTGAAGGGGAACTGAGTGGGCAAAGGGAAAATAAACAGTCACAAGGCGGAAGTAACACTGTCCATGTGCGCAGAAAGAATCACCCTGTGATTTAGTTTGCAGCTCCCAGGGAGGACACAGAGGCCAAGCTGTGGATGGGAAATCAAAACCACACTCCCAAATCCCTTGGAACTGAAGCAGGGACTCAGCTCCCTGGGGCTCAGCTTTACCAGACTCTCCTGAATCCATCAAGAGCAGCAACCTCTTGACATCTCTCTGGCTGGAGAAGCCTATTTTGTTTAGGTGTTCTCACTTTTTTTAGTGGAGTTCTGACTTCACACCTCCAACCTCACACCTCTGAAATCCACAGCAGAGCTGGTACCTGGGAGCAACACAGAGAACCCCACAGGTTGGAATGATCCTCTCCAAACACGTTTGCCACTTTTCCATTGTGTTCCATCCCTCATGTCTTTCCAGGAAAAGAAGAGAAATGGTCCCGTACACCGAGGCTTGAGGGATTTGCTTTGGAATTGAAGCTTTTTTTTTGCTGTAGATTTGTATAGAAATCACCCACAACTTGTGCTCCCTACACTCCCAGCACGTGGTAAAAACTGAAATCACAGCCAGGTACAGTTGCAGCCCTGAGTGCCAAACCCTTCCCAGGTGCTGTTGCTCCTCTCCTTCCCCATCCGAGGCTGCTGAGCTGAGGGTGCTCTTCCCTGGGCAACTCCATGAAAATAAGGCATTGTTTCCTCCCCTTTGGGTCTGCAGATGAGAAAAGAAAACTCCCACCATCACCACAGACACATCCAAATCCTCCATTCCACACCTGCACTGGCAGTGGAAGTAAGGAGTGAGCAACCCACACTGTGAGGAAACTTTTGAAATCAGAGGCAGGATGCTGGGAAAACTCCTCCCAGCCCCATGACACAATTCCAGCGCCAAGGAGTTACTCAAGACGAGGATGATGGAGAGTAGGATTTCCCAGCACAAAGCCACTTGCTCCCTTAACCTGGTACTTTACTCTTGCCACTCACAGGGAAGAAGAGGATCAGGGATTTCAGGCTGGAGTGGGAGAGGTAAGCTCCATAGTGATTCCCCTGAGGAAGGTGAACTGCATCCTGGGGGTAAAACAGCAGGGTGGAATTTCACCATGGTCTTGAGTTTGCTTCCACTGGGATAGTAGAAATTAATCCATCAGCTGAAGTAGGCTCCTACGCTTCCCTGAACAAGAATGAAGAGGCAGGATTAGAAAATCCCAAAATTTCCACTGCTGGACCAAGACAGGAGTTGGCAGGGATCAGGCAGGCCAAGGTGTGTTGGCAGAGCTGGAGCTGAAGAGTCCTCTTCAATCACGATAGTAATTAAAACAAACATCATGTTGATTCTTTTAGCATTTCCAAACATGATCTTCCAAGGATTTTCTGAATGCAAATAAATTATGTCCAACCAATCCAATGCGGGAAGTTGTATTCCTTATATATACAGGGAAACTGAGGAAGGAGCATTGCAGAGCATTGTGACAGAGCTCAGAGCAGGCAGAACATCCACTGATTTCCAGACAGATTTAAGATTATCCTTAATTTTTAGAGGACAAAAAGGCAAGAGACCAGAGGTCAGGGTCATCCATGGAAGAAAAAAGCTGAGAGAGGTTTGCACATCCATCTTACACCCCAGAGGAAGTGTCCAGCCATCCCTTTCTTAATAGCACCAGGAATTCACTCGTGCTGATCCTCATAAAACTTTTCATGGATGAATCTGTGTCAGGACACACTGCAGAACGCAAGAAAACTCCTACTCCATAAGGCAGAGGAAACTCAACAACTAGAGAAACAACAGCATGCCCAAACAGTCTTTCCCCCAAAACTGGGGACAAACACAAATGAAAATCATGTTGCCTCCTCAAATGGAGCAGAGGTTCTTTTTCAAGGTTGGGTGGAGCTCATGTGTGGGCCAACCCAAAACCTCCAGCATGTCCTTACAACTCACTCCTTTGGCCTTCTCAAAGATTCCAGCATCCAGTCCTCTCTGTGCCGGCTCACGAATGTTTCCACCATCAGAATGGGCTCTAAGGACCCATCCGAGGAGAAACGAGGGGCAAGAAGGTGAGAGGACAAGTGTTCAGAGCCATGTTTTGAGGGCACAGAGCAGGGCACAGGAATGAACAACACATCCCCTGTGCCCACGGGGAGAATGGCCCAGGTCCTGCTCCTCTATCCTGTGCCCCCCAGCTGGAGGGTGAACCTCTAGAAAAGATGGTTTTGGGCTGGACTCCAAATCCCTCCTGAGCAGAGCCCCAGCAAAAAGGGTCCACCCAATCCTGTCCTTTCAAAAAGGGAATCCCAGGCAGGAGAGTCCCACTATATCTCCATCAGCTAAGAAAGAGGGTCCTGGGGGTGACCCTGGCAGTGTCCCTTTGTCAGGGTGACTGCACACCTCAGATGTGCCACCTCCACCACCAGAAGGACTGTGTCCAACCTCACACCCTCAGCAAAGGGGGACTCCAAGGCCACCCCCAAAAGCGTCCATCTCTGGCAAAGGGGATGCTGGGTGCCCCTGACTCCACACTCCTACCCCAGAGTTCACCAGTATCCCTGGCATGTTTCTTGGGTGTGGGGGTGTGCAGGACCATCCCCCAGCCCCACGCCTCAGGCAGGTCCATAGGAACCTGTCCCTCAACCCAACATCCATGGCAGTGGTGTGTGTCTGGGGGGACCCAGGAGTGTCCCCCACCCCTGCAGACACAGCCCCCCACGGGCACCTCTGGGCAGAGGGGAGTCCCCAGGGCCACAGCTCCACTCTCAACCACAGGACGTATGGGGTGCCAGACCTGTCCCCAGTATCAGCTGAGGGGTGTCCCCATGGAACTCCCCAGGCCATCCCCAACCCACAGCCCCGGCAGAGGGACTGTCCTCCCGGCTGCCCCCAGACCCGCACGGCGGGGTCCCAGAGGTGTCCACAACACCGCCACCACAGCACAGCACCGGTCTACACCCCGGAGTCCAGGCTGTCCCCAGGGCTGTCCCCAACCCCGCAGCCCCGGCCCAGGAGTGTCCCCAGGGCTGTCCCCAACCCCACAGCCCCATGGATTCCTCAGGCCTAGTCCTTTCAGCACCGAGGGTCGGTGTCCGCAGCCCCCGCTCGCACCTTCTTGACGGACAGGGAGATGTTCTCCAGGATGCGGTCCTTCACCTCCGCCGGCTCCAT
>VZTB01000304.1:506499-533276 GCA_013397245.1 Thryothorus ludovicianus | reverse complement strand
GGGGGCGAGCGGGCCCCGCGGGAGCACAGCCTAGCCGAGGCGCGCTAGGGCCGCGCTCCGCCGGGAACTGAGGTCACGGGAAAGGAGGGAGGGACGGAGGGAGGGGAACGAGCGGCGCAGCCCGCCCCGGGCCGGTAACGGGACCGCCCCGCCCGGGGATGCGGGACCGGCCCAGCCCGACGGAATGGGGCCGAGACGAGCCGAGCCGAGCCCAGCCGAACGGGGCCGAGCCGAGACGAGCCGAGCCGAACAGGGCCGAAGGAAGTCGAACCCTGCCCGGCCGAGCGCAGCGCGACCGAACAGAGCCGAGAGGGGCCGAACACAGCCGAACCCAGCCCGCCCCAAATGGCGGCTGTGGGACTCCGGTGACTCTGCGAGGGGACCATGAGGGGACATGGCGGTGGATCCCTCATGAGTCCCTGAGGGGAGATGGCGGTGGAGACGGTTGAGGAGATGTGAGGGGAGATGGCGATGGAGACAGATGAGGGGATGTGAGGGGTTAGTGAGGGGATGCAAGGGGATGTGCCTCTGCGGACAGCGAGGGAAGGTGGCACTGGGTCCCTCACAGCCCAGGGCTCAGTGAGGGGACATGAGGGGAGATGGCACTGAACACACTGAGAGGAGATGGCCTTGGGTCTGTGATGGCCCTGACCTCAGTGAGGGGAGATGGCATTTGGGACTGCCATGACACAGTGAGGGGACAGGAGAAGGTGGCATTGGTTCTGTCACAGCAAGGAGGGATGTGAGGGGTGTACGGGGAGTTGGTGTTGGTTCCCTCACAGCCCAGGGGGACAGGAGGGGACAGTGCTGTTGGGTGCCTGCAGAGTGGACACGCAGAGGGTCTGGGGACATGAGATGCCCACCAGGCACCCAGCCCTCCGAGCCAGGGCCCAGCCTGCAGCTTCGCTGCACTTTGGGGTGCTGCCTCAAAGGAAATTATCAGTGGTGAGGGAAAAATGGGGCATCCATGTGGGACCCCACCACCTTGGGCTTCAGCAGTGCTTCCTTCAGCTCTCCTGCTGCAGCCTGAAATGGGGGACCCAGCTCTTTGCTGGGGTCCCTGTGCTGGTAGCACCGCGGATCCAAAAATGGGCCACATTGTTGTTCTAGCCCAGGCCTCCATCAGTGGGAAAAAAAACCTCAAATACAAGCCCCACTTGCCATCACACGACAGAGACAGGAGTTGGTGAAAAGACAAATTATAAATAAAACCTGAGGCTGAGGTGAAGAGTTGTGACTTGGGGCTGGCCTAGCACCTGCATCACCCAACCCTGGTAACTGAAAATGGAACTGAAAGTAAGAGTGATTAAAAAATGTGAAAGTCAGCAGCTTCCAGGAGGGCATACCCTGCCATTCCCACCCCTTCCTCCATAAATAATCTGCTGGCAGGGGAAAAAAAAAGGGCTGGGCAAATGCTTGGATGGAAAAAGCTCACCAAGCCAAACCTGCTCTTTCCCTGCAGGAATGGCCCAGCCAGTTTAACAGCTTTGGGAACCTTGGGAGAAACTCCCAGGGAAGGGAAGGGGAAGGAAAGAGTGCTTGGGTTAGAACTGAGCCAAACTAACTCTTTTCCCAGCTCCCCGCCAGCCTCTGGAGAAGCAGAAATACTGCACTAAGGGGGATCCCAAGGATCAGAGCTTGCCTTGGCATGTGGGGAGGAAGGTGACTCTCCTGCTGAACTGGAGAGGGGATGGAGCAAATCCTGAGCCTGAAACACCCAAGCCTGGAGAGACTCGTCAGCTGCTTTTAAAGCAGCCCAGCAGATCCCACACACCAGTTTATTCTTTCCTGGTGAATTTTAGGATTTGAAGCATAAAGTATGAGGCGAACAAGCTGTACAGCACCAGCAGATATGTGTACCCATTTGCATTTCCCCTTGCTCCAGAGGCACCAGGTGCAGCATCCACACCTCTATAATCCCATGAGGGTTGCAGTGAGCTTTATGGTCCCTTCCAACCCAAACCACTTTGGGATTCTATGGTAGAACAGACTTCCTGGTGCCCTGCTGTTTCCCTGAATGTTTTGAATGCCCCAAGTATTTGTTTTACTTCGTAAAATGACTTGGTTATAATCCCTTAAAGCACCTACCACACAATTATGGATTTACATGGAAAATTCCCTACTCCCAGCATTTAGACAGCTCCCATTTTCCTTAGAAAAGCTTGGGACGATCCATCCAACTCTCACCACGTGCTGGGTTGCTTCCTACCCTCTTCCCAAGAAATTTTTAATTCTTTGATCAATATTTGCGGCCCGGAGTTGGTGTGAAGAACATGATCCCCAAGGAGGAGAGGAATCAGGCACTTGTCATGGATGGAGAGTGAGGAAGGACAGAGTGAGTCACTGAGGGGAATCACCTCCTGCAGCAAGGGGTGTTACCTGCAAGATACTCCCAAGGTACCCCCTCATGCAGTGCAGTCATGGGGCACCTCAGTAATGCTGCCAGTGATCCAGGGGGAAATTAAAGAGGCACAAGAAACACTTCAGGAATTGCAGTATGGATTCCAGTAGGAAAAAAAAATAGTATTAAGAAAACCATGGAAGAAATTGCTGGGTTATAAGTCAACTGTGAACTCTGTGAGCACATTTCCACAGGTACAAGTGGTTGGTTTTAAACCTCTTCCCATTTCCATCTGTTAACAAAGACACTGGGAACCAGACATTCCTTTGCAGTGTCTGTTGGGAGGGATTTCAGTGACCAAGCACTCACATCCTTGTGTTTGACTCAGTGCTTTATTGGCAAGCACGACAGCACCTTGTAATTAGCAGGCGTGGTTGCTGGAGGTAAGGATGTCATAATGCCCTGGTTACACTTCCAGGGGTCCCAGGGAATGAGAGCAGGTAATCAGTGCAAGGTGACAGTGAATCAAAAGCCAGGTGGGCCAGCAGGATTTCCCAAATCCCATTCTGGTGACAAACCTGCCCAAAAAGTGGTTACTTTGTCAAAGCCAGACCGGGCACGTGCTCAGACACGGGACTGCGGAGGGGCCGGGCAGGGGCTGATGGGAGGCACTGCGGAATTCCTGAGCTATGGCTCAATCATGTTCCTCCTGCTGACCATTCCTTGAACTATTCTGAGGCAGGAAATTGCATGAAGGAACACTCACCTCACTGCGTCCCACTCCTGCTCTTAATGCAGCCACTGCTTCCACATGACTGCTCAAAAAACCTTCAGCTGTTATTTTTGAACTTCAGACCTCTACTCCTAAAGGCCCGCAAAAGATAACCAAGGAAAACACCAGCTTGCAGTGTACATTTACTGCACAGGGCCTGACCCTCTCTTGGATGTATAAAGGCTGCAGATTCCAGGGTGCCAATGCCCCTGTTCATAGAATCCAAGAATGGTTTGGGATGGAGAGACCTTAAAGCTCATCTGATTCCACCCCTGCCATGGGCAGGGACACCTTCCACTGTCCCAGGCTGCTCCAAGCCCTGTCCAGCCTGGCCTTGGACACTTCCAGGGATCCAGGGGCAGCCACAACCTACCCTTGTTAAGCTTCAGGACGTCAGGCCAATTCAGACTGGACAATCCCAAGCATGAACACAACTGTGGTATTAATCTTAATTTTTATACATTACCAAAATAAAACCATCTTCATCAAGCAGAACAGGCAAGGCCCAAGAGCTCAAAATAGTTTTGAACCACAGCATTCAATGCTTAAATCATTTCCCAGCAGAAGAAATCACAGCAGCCCTTCAGCCAATGTATGATGAGGCTGTAGCAGCCCACACATCAAACCTTTCCTTTTCCCACCCTGAGAGCTGAATTCAAAATGCAGTTTTGCATGATAATTAATGACCTCACTTAGCTCTAACAGTGACACCAGCATCACGTGCAGAGCTCTGAACATGTGTGGAGGAAACCATTGCTCAGTTTGTCAGAGTAACTGAATCATACCCACTGTGTCCAGGTCTCTCTCACCTGGCACCGGCACCTACTGCTCTGGTTGGCAGGGATTTAAAATGGCCAAAACTTCAGTGGAAAAGTGGAAGTTTTTCTGGATCTGAAAAAGGAACTGCTCCTCCATGAGAGGACCTTAGGGTTAGTCACTATGACCAAGTTTCAGAGGAATATCCTCCAAGCCTTTCCTTCTAAAGCCTGTTCTACTACGTGACACTAAGAGAACGGGACTTCAAAAAAGCTATTTCTAACTAAAACTCTCGAGCTTTCCAGGGCTTTAAATGCCAATTTTTTTAATGTCCCAAGAAATTACATTCCAGCTCCAGAAAAATAAAACCTTCTGCTAACTGGGCTGGAAATGAAGTATTTAGGTAGGAGACAAGGAGTGTCCCATTCACTTTCCCAGCAGACAATGCCATGCCAAGTGCTATATTTTATGTTTGCTCTGATGCTTTTCCACGTCTTCCATGAAGGACCCAACAGCCCATCCCCAAAGAAAGGGAATACAGGAATTTTTCAAGTCTGTTCTCAGGCCTTCTCAACTGGAATAATTTTACCCACAGATTTCTACTCATTATTTTCAAAATGGCAGCATTCATGTTACAGAAAATCCACCATCTTTGGCAAAATAGGCAGTGAAGGTTTTAAGTGCAGAGCTGCCAACCTCAGAAATACAGAAAGACCAACCAAGAAACATTATGATAAAGTGTTTATTCTTTTTTTTTTTAAATATCAAATTTTTTTTACACATAATTTGTTGATAAACAGTCCCCCAATATTAAAAAAAAAATCAAAAAATAATCAAGTGTGTATTATTTTGGGCAGAACCACATCCCATTGATGACACACCCACTCCTCTCTTCAGCCACCCACGAGGCCGCAGTGTGTTCAGCCCACAAGAGTCAATGACACAAAACGCAACCAGCTTTAGGATTCCTGAGTATTGATTCCCTCAAGTTCCCTAAGTGAGTCTGTAAAACTCTGAAGCATCAGTCAAAGTGTGCCCCAAACTGCTGCGCTTTGGGGCACGGACTAAGCCTCATCTACACAGTGCAGGAAGAAATCCCTTGAGCGCTTCAGAGGGGAATGATGTACATGAAACCGACCCCGTTTCCCAAGCTGATTTCTGAGAGAGGCAGGCAGAAATACCTCTGGATTTTTCCTCTTTGAATTTCTGTTGGAGTTCTGGGGAGCCGTTTGGCAGGAACAGTCTGGTGAAGAAACCTCTAGGACCTGCTCCTCCTTTTGTTCGTCAATGGCATAGTTTTACAGAAAACTGAAGTTGAGCATTAAGCAAGTACTCTTAAATATTGCGACTTTTGAGAAGAGAAGATGGCAAGGGGGAGAGACGGAAGAGGGGAACATGGAGGATGTACCAGGTTAACAGTCCTGGAGACAGAGTGTCTACATAGGAAGTTAAACATACACAGCAAGGAGGCAGAGATTGTCAAGGTAACAGCGTAGCTCAGCTCTGTCCTGCAGCAGGTAAACACATCAGGGATGTACACCAGGAATATTCCCTCCTCTTGTCAGAATTACCCATGCCCAGAAACTTCCAGCTGTTGGGATTCCACTAAACATCACCTCTATGTTCACCTGTGGCCTCATGTGCACAAACATGCAGTCACCAAGAGGCCAAGTGAATTCCTTCAGTATGTTTAAGGAAAAAAGTAAATCTCAGAAACCAGGAGTGGCTCCAGGGCACACCCAGAAAGAAGCTCTACAGACCCACATGGGTCCCCACAGGTGCTGGCAGCTTTACAAAGCAGCTTCTGAGCACTGCTTTACTCTCTAGAGCTGCACTTCCATGGTGAGATCCCTTTGTTAAATGATGTGACATTGTGACATCAGGACACTGCAGCAGTGGTTAATGAGGAGGGGGAAGAGAAAAGATCAAAGTGCCTGATTTTAGGCTGGAATATCTGGCACCTTGAGAATCTGAACAGCCATTATCCCCCGCTGCAGCCAGTAAGCCACAGCACTCTGCCATCCCTGCTTTCCTATAAATACTCCCACTCCGTGGGCCAGGTCAGCACAGGACCAGTGAAGGAACTGCCAGAGGCTGAACAGAGGATGTGCGTGTGCATGCAGCAGAGAGGACACACACTGAAACAAAGACAGCTTTTAGACAGCATTTGCTAAACACACATTCTATTACATTTTATTTTAGCCTTAAATACTCACCACTGCCCCAATTTTATACTAAATCTTGCTCCTAAAAAAATTATTCACTAATTTAGCAGCACATAGCCATTCACTCAAAGCAAGGCTTGGAAATGAAGAGATTTAAATCACCAGGCTTGGACCTACTTGATAAAAGAGTTTTAGAAATATTGATCAGTTGGGGGTCAGGATTTGTTTCTAGCAGTTTGGAAAGAGTTACCCACGCAATTCTAGCACTATGGATAAATTCTTCCATACAGCTTTGGCAGAAGGGCAGGATTCAAAACTTGTATTTGACAAGGAATAAAAATGAGCATTGAAGCAGATTGGCTGATGCTCTAAAGCTTTTATAGCATAAATTCTGTATGCTCAGCCTAAGTCAGTGTGGCTGTGAGAGCAGAGCCTGTCACCAGCTCGGTGCAGAGCAGCAGCACTTGGGCCAGCTGAGCAATGGTTTCTGAACAGAGAGTGATACAGGGGGCCAACACTGAGTAACCAACACTGAGTAGCCAACACTGAGTAACCAACACTGAGTAGCCAACACCTGCTGTTCCAAGCAGCTGGCAGTAGATCCACCTGCAGGCGAAGGGTGCAAGTTCAGCTCTCCATATCCAAGAGAGCCAACCTGCCCCTGGTTCCTGTGTTACTTTGCTCCCAGACCACCTCACTAAGCCCTGCAGCATGAATTGGGAGCAGATTCAGGCGGCTGAAGTCACTCTGGATCTGGGAGCCTCATTGCTGCTGCTTCTGAGAGTGCACCAGATGCAGACAGGAATGGTCTGATAGATCTTATTTCCTAAGGCTTCTAGAGAGACCTGCTGATGCTGTACTCCTCAACCAGCTCAAGCGCTGCCTTTCACAGAGGGGCTTCCGCTGATTTGAGGTGTTCATTGCAAGGAGAATATTAAACCACACCTTCAGCAGGGGTAACCTTATCACCTGCCTGGTGAAGATGAGAAAGCTGCAGTTTGACCTCAGCAACTCATTTTGAACAGAGCCTCAAGTGAATCACTGGTTGCTGCTCCAGACAGCCAAGCACTGCTTCCCACATGGAGCAGAGCCTGCTGCTGGCATCACAAGCAGAAGGATGTAAGCCAAATCTGTCTGGGAGCTCTAGGTCTGGAGGGTACTGTCCCAGCTCATGAGCTCCAGTTGAGAGCGGAATGCCTGAAAGTCCTTTATTAGTCCAAAGGATCTCCTGGCAGCCCAAGTGTCTGAGGCAAATCTGACACCAGCACTCAATGATAGCACAAACTCCTGTGAGGTGACAGATGAAACCAAATCTGTGTTGTTTTTAAATGCCACCTGCATAAAATCAGCCCAGCACACACACAGGAGACCTGCTAAAGCAACATGGAACACAAACACCAGGACACTGGCCTGACACAACCACAACACCACATGGAAGCCATGAACAAAAACGTGTCTGATGATGCTGAGACATCGCTGCTCCAGGTTTAGCTCAACG
This sequence comes from Thryothorus ludovicianus, assembly GCA_013397245.1. NCBI lineage: Eukaryota > Metazoa > Chordata > Aves > Passeriformes > Certhiidae > Thryothorus > Thryothorus ludovicianus. The sequence goes on along the minus strand of VZTB01000304.1, from coordinate 525,744 downwards.
TGTCAAGTTCAAGACGAACACCTAACACAAGGCCACTTCTGAGATTTGCAAGTGGGACTAAATCAAAGCTCCTACTTAAAATTTGGTTTCAGCCACGCTTTCCTTCCCCTTTCCTGGCCCTGACAGAGTTTTGGGGCTTTGCAGAGCATCACAAAGGAGTTCTTCCTCCTCAAAAAAGCATCTGGAAAGGGCTTCCTACAGCACAGCCTCGGTGAGGCCTCACCCCTCAGGTGACTCACCACAGACATCCCAGAAGGCCACGATGGTTGTAATGCAGGAGCCACAGGAACCCTGCTGGGGAGCCCTCGCTGCTGGGGAGGTGTAGGATCAGCACCCTCAGCCACAGCAGCACACAGCCAAGAGGAAGATCAACACCACACATCCAGACACAGAGCAACGCAGAGTCTTCCTTCCTCCCATCACAGATCACAGCCCTACCTGCAGCCACTGAGATGAAGTTCATTCCTCCCTGGGCACAGGGAGATTTAGAGCCATAACACACAGCTGGTTTGTTAAACAAATCCATCATTAAGGTTTAGCCTTAAGCTGGTTGAGCTTGTTCTTTCTGCATGAGGAAAAACATGATGTGGGCAAGACTAGAAAAAAATGTCAATATTCCTTTTCCCTCCCCCCCAGCCCTATAGTTAACACCAGCACATCTTCACATAAATTAAAACGTATCTTGTAAGTTTTGGTAGCACCAAATTCTATCCCTTCCCTTCTTCTATCCCCATGTTGTAAACTGGAACACACTGGCCCAAGAGCATCACAGGATATTCTGAGTTGGAAGGAACACACAAAAATCACTTAGTCCAACTCTAAATCAAAGCATAAAAGGGTTTGGCAAAAATAAGCATCGGCCTTCCCCGTGTACACACGAAAACCCATTCTCCCAAAAAACACCCTTGCTCCTCTGGCAAAGCCTTACACATCCATGAGCATCTACACACCTTTAGTAGCTGCCAGAATTATTTCAACATCTGGATGTCGGGTTCCAAGGAGCTGCAACAAATCCAGAGTGCACACTGGACTCGGTGTGCACCTCCCCTCCCGGGCATGTGTGGCCCATCCCCATCACAACCTGCTCTGTGCCAGGCAGGGCAGTGAGTGCAGTGGCTGCTGCTTTTTATTCGTAGCACTGGAGGTTATTCTAAAATTGTACATTTAAATAAAACCAGTAGTTTTCATCCAGTATATATGATTAAAAGCTATCCTGTCCACACAATGCAAGGATGTTTTCTTTCCTTTCAAACCCCAAATCTAACGAGTGAAACAGAAGAGATGTGTTACTTTGGCTGCAAATAATTAAAAAGATCTGGCTCAACATTCTGCTCGTCCACTGTGGTGTAATTTAGATACTCCTGTAGAAGAAAAGATCCCCCAGTCAGCTCCCTCTTCCACAGTTACGTGGGAACCACGATGCTCTTGGCTAGCAAAATGAGAAGAGCAAGATCTGCATTTCCACCCGCTTGTTCCAAGGCCTGGAGAGCTTCCTGTGGGGTAAAACCAGCACCAAGGATCCGGTCAACATCAGCCACAGGGAAAGCAGGGGGTGGAGAAGCCCCTGTGGCCAGTCTGGTGTGGGCAGCTGGGGGTCTCAGTGCTGGCTCCTCACTCCCACCCACCGGCCACAGACCTTCAGGAGCAGCACTGCCACTTCCCCCAGGTGCTCCTGTAAACAGGCTCTGAGTATCCTGAGGTGCTCCTTCACCCAAGGCAGGTGTGGAGGAAACGGGTGTGCTCTGCTCCAAAGCTGGACTAGGTGGACTCTGAGAACCTCCTGCCAAAACCTCCCTCTGCCCTAGGCTCTGCTGCTGGCCAGGGGTGGCTGCAGAATTCACCACTGCATGGCTCTCACCTGACCCCTTCTGCCTCTCTAAAGCACCTCTCCCAAGCACAGCCTGCCCAGGACTGAGGGGCTCTCTGCCAGAACCACAGGGCTGTCTACCCTCTGCTCCTCCACCCTCAGACCTGGCCTCAGCAAAGGAGCAGCTCTGTTCCTGGCTGGCTGGATCCGAGCCTTCCTGCTCACCCTCAGGAAGTCCCTCCTGCTGCACTGGTGGCTCTCTGGGAACCATTTCCAGCTGTGAGACTTCTTCCGAGGCAAGGATCTTGCACTCTTCTTTCCGACTGATAACCAAGAGTTTGTGAAGCTCTTTCAAGGCTGATGCTAGAGGGAAACATGGCTCTTCTGAAGGTCTTTCTGGATCCATGTCCAGCTGTTGGGTGCTGGGGGGGGAGGAGCTGTCTGCTGGCAAATTAGCCAACTCTGCAGAAATTTCACTGGTGCTTTTAGACTGCAGAACATCACTGGTGGAAAGTGGATCACTCAAGGAGGACAGAGACTTCAGCAACTCCACCTCCATGGAGAAGGCCTCCGAGTTCAGGCTGGATATCTGTCTGTTCTCAGCCTGCTGCTTCTGCTGCCTTGCTGAGCTCTGCGCTTCAGCTGCAGCCTGCTCCACTGCATCTATTTCCATGGAGGCTTCCAAGTGCACATGGCTACAGGAAGCTGACAGCTGGATGCTCCCTTTCACACAGGAAAGACCTGCTCTCTCCAGTCCATCTCTCATTTCCATGGGAGGATTTTCTGGCTGTTTGGCTTCTGCCACAGCAGGTTTCTCAACCCCATCAACACAGCAAGGAGGTTCTGGGTCAGTTGTCTCAGTTTGCTCCTCAAGATGTTCCTTTTCTGGCTCTTTGCACATCTGATGGTCCGTGGGAAGCTCATGTTTTTGCTCCTGCTCTGAAGACAGACAGACATCCTTATCCTGCCTGTGCTCGGCAGCAGTGTCATCCAAACTGACTTTTGTCACTTCCAGAGGATGTTCCTGACCATGATATTGTCCTTTAGCATTACATTCCTTTAAAATGTCAGCACTAAATGTTTCTTTGAGTGTCTTCTGTGAAAGGCAAGCTGGATTGGAGCAGGCTCCACCTCTGGTGTGCAGAGAGGGGTCATTATTTGCCAGAGAAGAGCTATTGGAATGATGCTGCCACACCAGAGGTTGTTCTTTTTTTGGGGTTATCTGGTGTTCAGGTGAAGAGTCAGAAGTCTTGACAGCTCTAGGATCAATGGGCTCTGCGAGGCTGGATTTGGATGAGCAAATTGAAGCAGGGGCAGAGACAGAACGATCAAGTAACTGATTTGTGGGATTACAGATCTTGGAATTTAGTCCTGAAGACTGGACTGGATTTTGAAACCCATCAGAAGCTGGTAATGAGGGCATTTCCAGTGAGGTAGTTTCTTTGTCACTATTCTCTATGGAAGATAGAAGGAAAGGAGCAGTCAGGACACAGCAGAAGCACCGTGGCAGCACAAACTGGAACGGGTGGCTCTAAATACCTGGTCTGTGGCCCACTCCAGCTGCAGTAAACACACACTACATGCATCAAGGCTTCCGACGTTCTGTTTGGATTAGGAAACAAACACACCAAACTCGTGTTAGCATTCAGAGCACACACCATGCGTGGTTACAGTCCTGCACAGCTCCCTTCCTGACCGTCCAGCAGGGAGGCTGCAGGAGCTCCTGCATCCCAGAAAGATTCTGCCTGGAAAATCTGGCACATCAAGGCAAAAATAACCCTGCCAGAGCACAAGTTAAAGGCAGTTCCATACAGTCTATGACACAGAGCAGTCTGTGGGGTGATACCAGACACTTGGCAAACTCCACGCAGTATAACACACGTGTCTAGTGCCATACTCATCTAGTCTCCCCTTGGCTGGAGATACTCAGGAGACTCGTTTCAGGGATATGGGAACTCAGCTGGCAACACAGTTCTTGGGTTGTGCTTCCAGCAGTGCCATCAGACCCAAGAGAAGGTGTCCAAACACCAGCTGGCTGCTAAAGGGAGTACAGATTGTAGGGGGAAATAAATCCCCCAAAAGAACTGCTGCCCAAGGCTGGGAACAGCAAAGAGCAAAGCTGGAGAAGCAGCCAGAAGTCAAGCCCAGCTTGCTGCTTCCTTGTCCTCACAGAGAGCAGATGAATTGCAGATCTCTATCAGAAGCACCAAACACTGGCCGTAGTTATCAGGGGAGATTAAGTGACCTTATCTTGCTGACAGTCTGATCTGGCTGATGGATCAGCGCTCTTGCACTCATTAAATCACACACGACCTTTGCAGGAGTGCCTGTCCTGACACCACAGCCCTGTCTGCCCAGGATCACACACCCAGGCTCTGTGATTTGCTGCCCTTTCCCTTCCCAAACTCAGTGGTCTTAAACACACACCACTGGTTTTGTTGGAGTCTCTTCTTACAGGAGTACTGGGGCACAGTTTGCCATGCCTGTGCCTCCAGCCACGATTCCCTTTAAATTCCACAACACGATAGAAATTTGCCTTTCTGTCCTCAGCCTTGTTCCTTTAATTCCCTGTTAACTAAAACCAGTGCAGCACCTGCAGTGACACCACCCCACTGCTCATCTTTCCTAAGGGTGGCAAAGAGCTTTGTGACAGAGGCTAAGGATGAAAACCAGAAGGATCCTTTCTGTTCCTATGTAAAATGATTGAATTCATGCTCTCTGCTCTCAAACCTTCCTTCAGGGAGGAAGCAGAACTGCCTTTTGACCTGCTGGATCGTTAATAAGGGTCTGATCAGACACATCAGGAATTTGCATTTTGGTAGTCACAGGGGCTGAGTCTCAGCCCCAGCAGGGATATTGATCCAGCTAAAACCAGGAACAAACTCTTCCCCACGAAGTGCACCATCAGGGATGAAATCCTCTCTGTACCAAGAACAGCCTGGTCGTTTGTGGTGGCACTGACTTGGACTGAGGCTGCCTGAATGACAAGGTGTGTGTGGGATGAACTGCCTGCCTACACTTCCTCCTCAGCAAAACAGCTCCAGTTTTGCTGCCAGGTTTGTAAATCCTCCATGATCACCAAGTTCCCCAGCAGTGGGAAACTGGAACAAAGGAGCATCAAGCTAAAGAAGGACTTGGTGATCCCAGATCTCAGTGAACCTCACCAGAGCTCCATCACCACCTCAGCTGCCTCCCATGGGTGCTAAACTACCTGCAAGGAAGCTGACAGAATCACGAGGTTCCCTAAAGTGGGCTTCAGGGGGTTAAATAAAGCTCAAAGATAATCCAGGTGCATTCAAAACAAGCACTTTAATAGGCTCCAGGTGCAGGGAGCCATTTGTGTTGTACCATCTCCTGGAAAAATTCCAGCAAAAATTCCTGCCATTATAAAAGAACACACATTTTGTGGGGAGCTGAGCTTCTTTGGAGCTGCCTCATGTTCTCTTTCTGTCCTTCTTCCGTTTTCTGGTTTTTCCTTTCTTGGTTTTCTTGGTACCACCTAGCAGCAACTCAAGTTTTGGAAGAGAGAAAGAAGGAATGTGCTGACATTTTAGGAAATGGCCACCAAAAGCCTATGGGCCAGAGGCTGGTACTGTGTCTAGAACTGTCAGGACTGTCACAGTCAATCTGAACAAGAGCCACTTTAGTTCTGTGCCTCGGTGTTCCATGAGCACTTAGTGAACACACAAAATGGATTTCCTATTCCCATCAATCTTTTACATTCCTCTAGGGCTCAGCATCAACAGAAAGTATCCGAGTGCTGACTAGCCAGAACAAAGCCTCATGGTCCTTAGAGCCATATGTGGTACATAAGCAGCTTGGATTTAAGTCATTTCAGGCACTTTTCTGTCTAAAATGCTTTTATTTAAAGATTCATACTTTGGGCTGAGGTTTGCTTGTTATTTAGTTTTCTTTCAACAGAGAAATAAATCCAACCAACTATAGTATCTGCAAAGCCTCATCCAAAGTGGAAATATATTCCAAAAGCTAACTCAGGTCCCACTAGGCTCCAGGTTTTAACAGGAAAAGAACTAATATTTACACCTGCCAGGCTGTGGGAACAGAGAAGCCCAAGCTCCTGAGCCTGACCTTCAGTGACATCAAAACCCAATCACAAGGTCAAACCCATGTTTGTGTTTCTCTCTACAGGCTGCAACTTCAGTTAATAAACATTCAAATCTGGCTAGAAAAGTCACACATTTAAACTATTTCCTACTGATTCATTAAAGTCAGACCTTCCTTCTGAGGTTTTTTACGTTTCTGGAAAACTTGTATTCTTAAGATGGAAGAAAATTGGCCAAAGGGAGCAGTAAGTGCAGGCCTGTGCTCCCCTTAATGCTATCACCTTCATTATTTGTAACTAACTGTTTACTCTTTGAGTTATCAAACAGCAACTGGGAAGGGTTAAAGACAAATTTCAGTGCATTTCAACTATATATAGTTAAATATATATAAATTTAAGTATCTAATAGATATATAAATATTTATATAATATATAGTTAAATATTTTTTCTCATTTCAGTTTTAAATATAGGCATGCTAGAGTCTTTAAAAATTAGCAAGAAAAACGCTGAAATCAACTTTATCAGCTTAAACCTGATCCAGCAAAGAGTTCTACATGTGTGTAGGAAGCAGAACTTACTGTGTTCTTTCAGAGGAAAAATGAGCAGTAAAACTCAAAGGTCTCTATAGAGCTCTTGGATATAAAATGTTATCTTTAAAAGTTTTGGAAAAGGCTTAAGGAATACACCCTGAGGTATTCACAGCTTCTCTGGAACAGCAGGGAAAAAATTGTGAATATCCCCTTCAGCTAAAAGCTGAATTAAGGGAGGAGTTGAACAGAAAATTTGAGTTTCAGACTGTTTTTGGCTCATAGCTCAGCTTTCAGCTATTTTGGCTGAAAATAAGATCACTTCATTAAATTTTGCAGGCACCAAAACTCCGTGTAGCCATTGCATGTGTGCAGCACTTGGATTCCAGGGACACTGGAACAAGACTGCAGGAGGGTTAAAGTTCTCTTTGCAGGTCACGTTTAAGGCTGGGGACGTGAATTCAGCTTTTGAGCCTCAGAGCAAAATCAAGGAGGCAATTCCCCCCTCCAAAGGCACAAGCACCATTCCAGGGAAAAACGCTGAAATAGCATGAATTCTAAAAATTGTCATGAACTTTTGTCACAGCTACAGCTGCTCTATTTTTACACGGTGCAGCCAATAAGAGCAGGGTTTTGGGAGCCTCCCCAAAGCTGTGCTCACACGGGGCTGCAGCAGCACCACAGCTGAGCCACGTCCCTTCCGGGCACCATCGCGTGATCCTGGCCACAGACAACCATTAACCTCCACACCTTGAAAGCCAGGAAACCACAACAGCTGGAAAGCTGCAGGGAGAGCACAAACTAAACAGCAAACAGCTCCGAGTGCCTTCATGCAGGTTGTGCAGCTCAGAAAGGAAGAGAGAAGTGCACTCAAAGGCCACAAGCACTAATAAAGCCCCTTCTCTCCACCCTTTAGAGGCTGATGCTGCTCCCAGGAGCTGGAACTGCTTGCAGACATCCTGACATGCAGCAAAAAAAACCAAAAAAGCACAGATTCTTATTTCGGCTGGGCTCCTGGTACCTGCTTCCTCCACTGATTTCTGTATGGCCTCGGCAAGCTCCTGGTCAGCGATGTCCTCGGGCCTCACGTCGTCCCGGCCCGCGCCGTACGCCAGGCGCGCGCACTCGGGCAGCTCGCCCTCGGGCAGGAAGGAGGTCTGAGAGCCCGTGGTGCCAATCACCAGCACGTTCTTCTTGAGATCAATGGAGCACTGCAAAAGGGCATCGACCCGTCAGGGGCCCACAGAGAGCCAGGCGGCTCCCGGAGAGCCAGGGAGACTCGAGGGCAGGCAATCCATCTACAATGGAACGGGCACAGCAGGTGAGGGTGGGCCAGGAGCATCAGCCCCAGCCAAAGGGCCCTGTCTGACTCCATTTGTAATAAATCATTCAGTTGGAAAGCTATGAGTGTCTTTGATCAGAGTAAAAAGCTGCAGGCAGCAGTCAGACATGCTAGAGCTGTCCATGATGGATGTAGTGTAGGTGCTTCCAGGCTGGAAGATATTCCACCACCAACTGTCCCCAGGAAAATCCTATGAATTCATAAGCCAGGCACTTCTCATTAACATGCAAGAGCCAGGTAACTTTCAAAAGAGGTTTTGATACCTGATGCCTCTTAAGCATATCCAGTCCTAGGAGCATGTCCATGGGCTGCTCTTCAAGGATTGAGAAGGAGCACGCCAAGAAATCCCCTTCAATCTGCACCTGAGCTGAAACACAAGGGAGAGAAGTTCCCACTACAGCACAACAGATCTGCTTTCTGCTCTTCCACCTCCAGGGAAAGGCTGGGTGAATCTGAAACAAGCACTCTCAATCCTCTGTTCTGGTCACAGAAAGCCTGGCCCTGTGCAAGCCCCAGGACTGCCAGGCCTGCCATGGTAATTATTTTAAAAGCTGATGTGCCTGAGAACCTCGAGTCCTGCTTCTCCAACCCTCCAAGTTTGAGGGGCTGCAAACAGTTTATTAGAGCACAAGTCTAAGCAACAGCAGAGAATTGATTTTTCAGTAATAAGGACAATATCCTCCATCCAGAAAAGCTGCACAAGAGCACAGAGGCTTTTTTTCTCTTTCCAAAGGAAGGGTAAACACTGCACTGTGCTGGAGCCCTTCCTGAGTGACTCACCCCACCCAGCACTACGTCACACCAGGTCGTGGTGTTTCACATTCACCTCAGGTTTTGCCCCCAGAGAACGTGTCCTCTACGTGTGCAGAAGCTGGGACTCCCTCACCCCAAAGCATTACAGTAATGCCATTAAAATACAACATTAAGTGAGACAGAAAACAGAGCCCTGTACTCAAGACAAACACATTGCAGATGTACATTGTTTTCACCCTCCTAACAATTACAGCATCAATCCTCAGTGCCAAGATTGCAGGAAATGCAGTCAAAACCCTGCTAAAGCTGCCCCAAAAATGCCAGTACTTACCTAAGTGCACTCTACCAATGATTTTCTGTGTCCCAACACCTTTAGCAATGCCAGCCCACCGCCGATCCACCAGCCTCATGATGTTGCACCTTTCAGCACAAGCTTGGCTCATGATGGTCATCTGGGCACCTACCAGCAAGAGAACTCGTGTTAAATCCTGATAGCTCAGCACAAACTTATATTTTCTCCTGGAAGAGCTTCAGATGGCACTCAGTGGCTGGGAAACCAATCCACCTGGCCCAGGGCACGAAGGCTTCCTGTGAATCCCACTGTGCTGACCTGGCTGCCCACACATGGGTCAGCACTGACCATTACTGTGGGGATGGAACAAGCCCAAGAACTGCCCCTTGCAGGATGTGGATGGGAACCACCACATTAAAGATGTGTGAAATCCCCCTGTCTGCAAAATGAGATAAGACGCACACGGCAGCGACCTTCCAGGCATAGGAGTCCCAGAAACTCTCCCAGGAGCCCTAATCCAGGATATTCCCACACTGCTCCTCCCAACAATCTGCTCTGCTCACCCAGGCTGTGCTCAGGGTTCAGTAAAGTGCTCTGAAATCTTGTCATGCAGTGCCTTATTACAGGATTTTTTGGGAAAACTGTTGGAATATCTACTGTTGCCCTCAGAGAGGTAGAGTGTGGAGAAAGCACCTGAGTCCACAAAGGCTTTCACAGGGTGTCCATTGACTTTGCAGTTGATGTAGAGCATCACCACCTGCCCAAAGCTCTCAGGTGCCTCTTCCATTGCTATCGTCATGTTCTCTTCAATGTTTTGTTGCCTGTATTTTGTGGAGAAGAGAGAGAAAAATCAAAATTTCTGTCAACCAGACTTTGTAACATCCCTTTGACTCACAGAGAGACCTGGAAACCTCACCTGCTGCTGCTCACCTTACAAACACACACTTAAACCACAGCAAAGGCTGCTTCCTGAGTGAAACACAGACCTGGGAGCTGATGTCAGCTTAGGCCAGAGTCACTCCCCAGCAGCCACTGCCCCTTCCAGGCACTGCCTAACTCACACCTCAGCTCCTGACAGCCTTGTGCTGCCAACAGGAACCTGCCATCCGTGTTAACCTGAAGAACTCAGAGCAAAAAACCTGTGGATTCATTAGTCATGCCGAGGGTACGCAGAGATGTTGCCAATAGCTACATCACTGAGTCCCACACAGCAGCTGAACATTGAAATCCTCAAGTTTCCCTGGTATCTTTCCTTCTCCAGACATGAGCAAAACAGCAGAAGGAACACCACCATGAGCCCTTGGTGCAAATTCCAGAAAAAATGCTCTTCAAGAAACCCCTCACAGCCCCAGGATAATCTTGGAAGTGATGGGCATCCATAGTGACAAAACAGTTTTATCTCCTCAAAAGCAGGAAAAAGGCTTCAATTCTGATGCCATTTCATTTTATACTGAGTAGGGTGTGAAATCTGGGGACACCTCAGCCCAAACAGCTGCAGAACCTTGGGCACAACCCCTTTACCTGTCCCTCATCTAAGGAAGGAAGGCAAGCCCTCCTGTGCCTCTGAGCAATGTTTCACTATCTGCAAATGTCTATTTTCTGCATTGCTGAGTGTTTCTCTGGCACCAACACCTTGTCAGTTGTAATGTGAGACAACTCCTACCACCAGTGAATTCTGGTTCTGACCAGCAATGGGTCTGTACACTTCGTTATCAGGGAAAACCACCAGCCATGAACTGGCTCCAGGATTTACCTCTCAGCTGAAGAAATTCAAGCCTCAGCCCAACACAATTACATCTGGAAGGCAGCAAGAGGAAGCAAGCTGATGAGCAGGATGCATTTCTGCAGAACCTCTCATCAGTGAATTAGCCAGACACAGAACAATTAGCAGCATGCAAAACCAAATCTCGAGAGCAGCTAGGAGGACAATGCCGTGCTGCTGTGCAGAACTCAGCTGGGAGGCAGCACCAGCCCAGCTCCTGGGTTCCAAACACCCCCCAAGCATCAGACTCACACCCCTCCAGAGGATCTCTGTGCTTTCCACAAGTGCTCCAGTCTCAAGAGTGGACCAGCTCAGGCAGCTCTAAGACATCACATGCACAGACAACAGCACTGTCATCTCAAATCACACAATCCCAGGATGGTTTGGGTTGGGAGAAACCTTAAAGCCCACCCAGTGCCACCCCCTGCCATGGGCAGGGACACCTTCCAACGTCCCAAGGTGCTCCAAGCCCCTGCCCAACCCTTCAGGGATGGGGCAGCCACAGCTTCTCTGGGCAACCTGTGCCAGGGCCTGCTGTCCCTCACAGGGAACAACACTCTGTGACCTCAGCTGGACACATCTCAAGGACAGGGTGCCCTCCCTGTTCCTGAATCCCAACCTTCCCAGGTGCAGAGGCGGTCCAGAACATTGCCCTGCAAACAAACTCCTTGACACAAGGAATGTGTTTAGATTCTGCCTTCTCTGAGGAGAAAACACCATGGATGGAAGCACACAGCTGCTTTTTCTCCCTAGAGAGAACCCCAACTCCTACAAGCCACTTTGGTTTGTTACCTTATGTCTTCTTCTATCTTGGCCTGTGCCTCGAGATCAAAGGGGTCAGCGGAATAGAGCCGGATCCTCTCCTGCTCACGCCGGGCTCGGTCCTGCTGTTGCTCCAGCAACACCCTGGTGAATTTCTCTGCGGGAACAAGCAGATAAAGAAATGCTTTCTACTGGAAATTACTCTTGCAAATCAAATTCTGGCACAGCAAATGCTTTCTTTGATGCCAGCTGAGGAATAGACTCAGCAGCACACAGAAAAAAGCTTCCTCTGAGGGCAGTGTGGATGGACCTCAGAGGATCAGGGGCAAACTTGGGAATCTGCCGAAATGAAAAGCAACTGGACAGAGCTCGGTCTCCTCACGTCCCCACCCAAACACTGCTCAATCAAACTCAATTTCCTGGCACATACATTTTTACAAGGAAAAAAAATTAATTATAAACTACACAAAGGCTAACAACAAAACCTCCTTCAAACCCAAGGAACACGGCAAAGCCAGAGATCATAACCCCTGAAGATGAATGCCTACCACTGGAAGCAGGAGGTGTTAGCCAGGTCTAAATGCACATTTTAAGACCACAGTTTTTAAACTCCCAGTTCCCGGATGGCCTCTGGCCATTTTTTACTGCTTGAATGGGATCACGTACGTCCACAAAAGGACTTGGCAGTCCGTGCAGGGCTGCACATAAGGAAGGTTTGGGTCTGCTCCCAGAGATGCCGTTCCCTGGAAGCAGCTCTGGCTCCAAGGCTGTTATGTGCACTGGGTATATTTGACTGTTGGATTTTTGAAATCAGGCTTCTGTACAGCAGGTGTCTTCATCCAGCACAGCCATGGGGCACGGATCTATGCAGATATTTGGGAATCGAAGCTGGAGCTGAGCTGGACCTGTGCCCAAACACTGCCAGCAGCAGCAGTGCAGCATGACAAGGGCAAAACCAGCCCAAACCACTTCCTCCTGACAGCCCAATGCGACAATTTGGAACTGAAAATGCACATCTGGGTCAAAGCCTGATGTGCACAGACCAGGCAGAGCAGCAGAGGAGCCAGTTCTGGCTGTCTTGGGCTTACCCTCTGGTTTCCGGTGCCAAGAGCAGCACCCCTGCTTAAGGTGATGGGAAAAACTTCCAGCATGAAAAAGCCTGAGAGTGCAAAGAATGCAGCTTTAGCTCTGGATATGAACTAGAGGCAGAGTTAAAACAGGTTGACAATATCCATGGAAATTCCTCTCTAGTTTCCTCTAACAAAGAGAAATCACTCTGATGTAACCTTGAGAATGGATACAATCTCCTGCTAGAAGCTCCTTCTCTTAATTTATTTCTCCACATTTAACATGATTTATTTCTCAACTAAACATCCTGCAGAGGTTCAGGAGCTCATCTGCTTCTACCCAAAACTCCTCTCTTTTCACACCTAAAGGACACCAGAGTTCAAATCCTTCACCACAGGAAGAACAAGGGACCAACATCAGCTGTAGAGGAAGCAAAGGACGAAGTTTTAACTGTGCCCAAAACACAAAGACACTTCCAAGATTAACAGAAATTTACATATTTATGACTATTTCTATTGAGAAGGTCCTAAAAGACACTATTTCCTTGCTCCCTTCCCTCTCCCTTTCTGCAGCTCACTTCCACAGCACAGGATCATTTTGGACAGAGCTGGCTTTGGAGTCTGCTACTCTCTGCTGAGTCCCAGCAGGATCTGGGATGCAGCAAACACAGCATCTTTATTGGAAAACGTGCAGTAAGGAATGCCTTAGTGTAAAAATCAGGAGCTGAGTCCCTTGTGTTCACAGGCATCCAAATAATCTGTGCATCTGATATTTCTGAGCAGGAGATATTAAAGAGGATATTAAATGTGCCAAGCAGGAGAAATACACCCAGAAATGGAGGAACTCTGCCTTGAGTGCTCCCAGTTGGCACTTTTTATCTGCACCACCAAGGACCCTGCAGCACATCCCAGCTCCTTACACACCCGAGGCCGCCTCCCATGGGAGGGGCTGACCGCGCCCAGCTGCAAGCCCAGCTCACCCAGGTCCCCGCTCAGCAAGGCCTCGGCCAGCGGCGGGTTGCGCTCCTTCAGCAGGGACAGCTCGTGCGGGTTGGCCAGCAGCATCTCCCGCAGCAGCGCGGGGTTGTCCAGGCCCTGCGGGAAGGAGGGCGCGTCCGGGGGCGAGGGCCGCGGGCGCTGTGCCGGGGGCGGCGGCTGCTGCGAGGACGTCCCGGGAACGGCGATGCTGCTGAAATCGATCCTGGGCAGACCTGAAAGGAGGAGCAGAGGTGTCGGTGCCTCATGGCTGCAGGTCTGCTGGAAGAGGCACGGGAGGGATGAGCTGCACTCGATGCTGCACGAGGGCAGAGCCCACGAGCAGCAGATCCCGTCGGAAGCACAGCCACGTCCCCGGGTTACTGGGTTAGCAACGCTGGCGCGTTTATGTAACTGGTGTTGTCTGTCTGCCCCATTTTTAATCCCCTGAAATGCACTTGCTGACTAGTTATTCCCAGCTTCACAAACGTGAATCCCTTATGGAGGGACTGCAGGGCTAAACCCAGTGTTTCTGAGGCACTTCAGAGTTTCTCGGGTTAAAAAAAAAAGCAAGGGGAAAAAAAAGTTGCCACATTCCTGCAGACCTGCATTGCAGGTACCCATCCTCCAGCTGAGGCAGGACGAGGACCTCAGCAATGCTCCCACGCCCTTCTCAGCCTGTGGCACCTTTTCTAGGGATACTTTATGACTGGGATTTGCTAGGAGTGGCCTGGAAGGCAGGACAGAGGCACAGGGCTCCCCTGAGGCATTCCCAGAGGAGCCTTTGGCACACACACATGATTAAGCCACTGGGTTTGGCAAGATGTGGTTTCTCAGGGAATCTGCCACAGGAGAGGTTCAGGACACACATCCACAGAGGCTGTTCCTGGGTCTGAGCCACTCATGCCTGTGCCACCACATCCAGCGGGAAGGGAACAAGAGGCTGTAGGAAAACTCACCCACTTTTGTGAACTAGTCACCTCCTCACTGACTCCACACTTCCCAAAGGAACAGTAAAATGACATTGGCTTCCTCAGAATGAAACACTGAATTACAAGCCCTCTGGGTCATTTACAGCGCCCCTCCCTCCACCGGCACTCTGCTGAAGGTGCTAAAGGACATTGACAGGAGCTGGTGTTGGGGAAGTGCAGATGACCTCTGCAGGCTCGGGCAGTGCTGGCACTGGAGTGCTGGAGCCTTTCTCACCTGGGAAGCGCATGGAAGGCCGTGGCTCCACTGTCTCCTTGTGGCGCAGGATCACCACATCCCCATCCTTCAAGCCATAGGAGGCCAGGGACCTGTTGTTGTCAGTCAGCGGCCGCTCTGCATAAACGATCTGTGCCAGGACAGCCACAGCACCACCCAGCAGAGAAACAGTTAAAAAGAAAAGCAAGATGTTATCTTGTTATAGGAGAAAAAAGAAACTCTTCCAGTAAATCCTGCTGCTCCATCTCAAGCTTCAGAAGCGAAGGTGTGATGTCCTCACAAGCCCGGCAGGGCCTTGACACGTTCATGGTTGGACAGCACGGGGCTGGTCCTGCCGAAATGCAGCTGTGGTTTGACAGCTGGCACCACAGAGAAGGGCTGGTCTTCCCTGATCAGAAGCCACGATCATTAGAGGGAAGCCAGTCTTGACCAGGACTGTCTGTCCGCATTGCCAAACTCCAAACGCCACAATTACACAAGCCATGGATGTTTTCTGCTGCCCCAAGTCAGCTCCCACTGACTCTGGACCAAGTGCAGACGTTGGGATCATCCAGGGATGATCCAGCCCAATATCCATCGTTCTGCCTCTTCCCACAACACAGCTCCCCAGAATAACCAGTTTTACGGGGATCTCAATCATTAATTAGTTCAGTGCTTTCCAGTTCACTCGTGATGCAACTCTCCAGACCCAGAGCACCCAAAGGCTCTGCTCCCGAGACTGCCATCACTCCACGCAGGGAATTAACTTCTTGTGACTACAAACACAAAGTCACATCCATTTCTATTTTGATAACCTGGCTTAACAAGGGGTCCACAGACTAAACATAAAAACACTGAGATAAAGGTGAATAATCCCCATGGCACATTTAAATGAACATCAAACCTGTAATAACTACAGACGCTCCAAGATGTGGGAAATGCCAAAATGTGACACAAAGCTGGAACAGAAGTTCCCAAAAAGGGTATCTGGCAACACGAAGGTTTCTGGGCTGTCCCTGGAGCACGGCGAGACCAGGCAGATCAGCCCAGCTGCCTCCTGCCCTGGCAGCAGCCCAGGGGATGGAGAACTTGGCCTGAACCCCTCAGGCACACGATCAAATTTCACAAATACCACCTCCTTCAGCCAAACCACGTCTCTTTGGGGCTGGAAAAGGCCAGTTCAGCAACAACACGTTTGCCACAGGTCGGGACTGGCTGAGCCACGTGGGAGAAGCTCTTGTAGTCCTGGTGTGAATGGGGTGTGGCTCTGCCTGATGTTATCACAAGAAGCAGATCCAACAAGATCCCAAAAAACCAATCGCAACCTGTCTTAAGGTCTGGCTGACACTACACACTTCCATTGCTTCACTCCAGCACCTCCAACATGTGACACAGACTCTCCCTGCGGCAGTGGAGACCCAGGCAAGACAAGGCAAGAGGAACACAAATGAGCAGGAGCTTGCAGGGCAGCAATCAGAGAATCGGGGAAACACATGCTGGGGCTGGGCATGAGCTTCCTGCCTCCACCCCACCACCACAGCATGCAGCTTCAGCACTGCCTCGCACACCAGGTCCCTCCCAGGGCCCACGTGCAGATTGCAAAACCAGTGGCCTCTGCCCCACCCAGCACCACCGAGGTCAGCTGGTGCTGGCAGAGCCCCACCACAGCTCTCAACTTTACGGTGCCACAGCAGCGACAGCCAGCGTGTCATAAATCCCAGCTGCACACCCAAATGTGAAATGGCACATTCCCTGCACACACGCTCTGGAAGAGATGAGTTAATCAGTTTAAGTGAGGCTTTACCTCTGTCATCTTGCTGGGATTGGATTTATGAGCTTTCGGCCTTACATCCCAGACAATGAATTAAGCGCCTGGCACTCATGCCACGTCCATTAGCAGCACAGATTAATCCACTCCTGACCCATTCTGCTCCACTCTTAAAACAAACTGATTGGATTTTGCTGCCTCTTGATTGTCTGGTTCGTGGCAGTTCTGCCGGCTGGCAGGCACCAGACATGGGTTCTTCTGGAACTGACTCGGACAGGGATGCAGGCACTGATGGATTCCCTGTGCAAGAAGCCTGAGGGCAGAATCTTCCCGTGGAGCAGGGAACCCCAGCCAGGAGTGCTGGATACCACCTGCAGCCATCAATCAAGCCAAACCCTGGGCCCATCAAATATTCCTGAGCATGGCACAGATGGAGGGCATGGAGAGAAAAGAAATTAAGGGAAGGAATGAAGAGTGTGGCTCTGCTGAGAGCCTCCTATCCCCTCTCTCGGAAAGCCACAGCCTTGGAGTGTGGAGAAGACTGGAAAGTCAGATTATTTTCCCTCATCTCACCCAGCTCCTCTTATCACCACAGCCACCAGCCTCTGTTATCTCACTGACCTGTGCCCATAGCTCCCCAGACACCTCACAGCTCCCTGCCCCACCCCAAACCGAAGCAGCCGGAATTCACTGCCCACACTAGCCCAGAACAAGGCTGGGATTAATCCTCCTCCACACATCGAGTGGTTTACTCCACCCTGCATCACCCTTACGATGAAATTCATCCTCTCCAGTGCCCAACAGCACCTTCAATGCACCATTCACCTTGGATGAGGAAAAACGGCAGAAAAAAGCCAAGTTTGGTAAACGTGGTTTAACAACGAAAAATCCTTCCGCACAAGGAGCTGCTTCACTGGTGACTTGTATCTTTGTCACTTTCTCACAGAATCACTGAGGCTGGAAAAGCCCTCCAAGATCATCAGGTGCAATCCCCAACTTGTCCCCAGCCCAGAGCACGGAGTGCCACAACCAGACCTTCCCGGGACACCAAACCTCCCTGGGCAGCCCCTGCCATGGTCTGACCACCCTTTTTCCATGAAGAAATTCCTGCTGTTGCCCAACCTGCTCTCCCCACTGAAGGTCCCCAAAACATCTCACAAACAGCAGGCAGAAAGAGAGAGAGAAGCAATAAAGAAGTGCCTGGAACACACGGCACAGGGTGATGCACGAGTGGCAGATGGATGAGCAGACGGAAGGCAGAGGTGGCTACAAAAGCGCAGCGCTGCTCCCCTCGCCTGGGGATGCCACCATCCAAACCCCACACAGGTCAGCTGTGCTGGAAAAACTCAAACAAGGGAACTCCTGAGAAAAAATACACGGAGAGGTGACCCCTCATTATCCTAAACCAGCTCTGGAGCTGCAGATCACCACAACACAAGGGACAAAGGCAACAGCAAGGAGTTTATGCTCCAGTTCATACCTGGAGGTGTCAAAGCCACCATAATCCTGCACACAGGGCTTGTCCCCAGATCTGGGAGCTCAATGGGGGCTGTGACAGCCATGGGGAGGGTTGCTGGAGCACAGAACCTTTGTGTGAGGTGGGTGCTCCCTTTCTATCTGCATAAAATCAAAAGGTTTTTAACTAAAAGGGAATCCACCCTACCTAGATTTCCTACCCCTGCTCTGAGACTGATCCCCTCTCATCACCAACGTCTCATTCCAAAAACCAAGGCTCTCCTAAGGCAGAGGGAAAGCCAAATGTCAGGAACCTGCTGGGTGATGGACACCACAGCTCCAGGGCTGCCCCTGCAGCAGCTCTGCCAGCGCTGACTAATCTTGCCTTGGCTGGAAAAACACCTTGTTAATTTACACTGGGAAAAGTCTCAGGAAGCAAAAGCCACCACTGCTAAACTCCACAAACTCTGCCAGGCACGGCCGGCGCCGAGGAAAGGAGCCGACACCGCCCTGCCCGGGACAAACGGGGAGGAAGGGCCAAAACCGCAGGACTGATCCCAAAACATGAGCAAAGCCCGGACAGATGGGCCAGAGCCGCCCCCACACGCAGCCTCCCCCATGGTTTGGCACGCGAGTGAGCCCCGAATCCAGGCTGCAGGGGGATATTTGCTGGGAAAACCACACGGATGTGCCTGTTCGGTCCCCACACCTGTGTGGAAAAAAGGGAAGAAAAGACTCAATGTGCCCTTTCCTCCCCAGAGCGGGCAGGGGTTTGATGGATAAATAAACCTTTCCCCAACATTTCAGCCCCGTCTCCCGGGCTCCGAGGAGCCCACAGGCCACCACCTTCCCTGCACTCCAATTCCTGCCCTGTTTAAGCACCCAGTTCCTCCGAAACCTCAACACAAAACAAACCAAACAAACCTACATTATTTTCTCCCTTTCAGCCGCGCGGCGGGCGCGGACCGAGCCTTTCCCGGAGGCACCACAAGGCACCGGGGACTCGGAGCCCTCTCCCGAGTGCATTTTGAGGGAAAAGAGAGGCGTTTCTCCCCAAACCCGAAAGGTCCGCGAAGGGAGGGACCGACCCCAAAAAACCCCGAACTCCGGGCGGCCGGGGCGGACCCTGGGACCCGGCCCCGCGGGGCGTGGAGGATACGGCCGCTCCCGACCCGGGGACCCCGGCTCTGTGGGACAAGGGGACACGGCAGCTCCCGGCCCGGGGGCATCGGCTCTGTGGGAGAAGGGGGCACGGCCCGGGGGCACCGGGCGGGCCCTCCCCGGCGCTCGGGGCGGGGGCAGGCCCTGACCTGGCTCTCGGCCGCCGGGATGCCGGACTCCAGCTCGCAAAGGGCGCGGAAGTTCTGCAGCTCGAAGTCGGCGTCCACCTGCAGGTTGAAGGTGATCTCGGAGCGGTCGCGGCGCAGGCAGAACACGGTGAGCAGCATGGCAGCCCCCGCCCGGACCCGCACCCCCCGCCGCGACC
>VZTB01000304.1:494997-506477 GCA_013397245.1 Thryothorus ludovicianus | reverse complement strand
CGTGGGCGGCCCCGGCGGTGCCCGCGGCGGTCCCGGGGTCTCCTCGTCCCGCGGGGTCCCCAGCGCTCCTCCGGGGTCTTCCCATCCTGCGGGCTGCCCGGGGCTCCCCTCGTGCTTCTGGGGTCCCTGTTCCGCCAAGGGATCCCTATGCCCTTGGGCGCCGCTGGCCACCGGCGGTCCCGGTGTCCCCAGATGTCCTCCGGCCGTTCCTCGCCAGTGTCCCCGGGTCTCCTCTGTCCGCAGGGATACCGGTGTCCCTGTGCCCCTTGGAGCTCTATGTGTCCCTTTGCCTCGGGGAGGGCTTTCCTGTGTGCCCCTGTGCTCTCATGAATTCCTGTCCCCTCAGGGATCACATTGTCCCGGGAGTCCCTCTGTGGTGTCCCTGGCAGTCCCTGTTCTCCCTGGGTGTCCCCCAGGGGTCCTGTGCCCCACTCTGGGTGTCCCTGGTGATCCCTGTGTCCCGAGGGTCCCTGTGGGTCACTGCACCCCACCCACTGCCCCCCAAGGCCCCATCACCTGCATCCTTTCATTCACTGATACCTCTGACCCCGTCACTCCCACTGTCCTTTCTCCACCTTCCATCCCAAAAAGCCCAGGTGCACCTCAAAACCCACTCCCTCCATCTCACACCTCTGCCCCTCTTCAGCCCCTCCTCTTCACTCTGGTTTTCTTGGGATCACATCTTCCAGCTGTTTTTTTTCCCCCTCGAGCTCTCAGCATGTATTTGTGGGTGATCCCAGGCCCCTGCTGAGCCCTTGGTGTGTCCCTCCCATTTGCATTATGTGGCACAGAGCGGATTCTGACATGTCCTGCTCCGTGTGCCTTTGGTTACACCCCAGAGTCTCTGTTGAGCTTTTTGGGGTGCCCCAAGTCCCCCTGTGCACCCCAGACTCCACCTTTCACCCTCCAGCACTCTTCAGCCTCAGCGCCACCCAACCGTTCCCTCCCAGCCCACCCTGGGGAATGCCCAGAGCAAGCGAGGGTGAAGTGGGGACAGCCTTCAGCCCTGGAACTGCATCCAAATGCCCCAGGCCACCAACCCACCTCGCTCCCATGCAAGGTGAGAGGAACCAGACTTTATTTTGGACTGGGAGCCATTCTGCAACCTGAATCATTCCAACCCAACTCCAACCCAACTCATTCCAGCAGTGGAGTGAAGCAAACATCACGACCGGAAGCATCCTGGTCCCAGGTTTGCAGACACTTTGGCAATAGATTCTCCCCCCAGAATTTAACTTTCATTCTCAGTAACCCCCCAGGTGTAAAAATAAAAAAGACCAAATGCATCCGGCACCCAGCAGTCCTCACACGAATCCACGGGAGGCTCTGAGCAGTGCCCGGCCCTCCTGATGCCGGGAAAAGGCTCCCACAGGGAGCTCAGTCGGATTTCTCCTTCTCCTTCATGTGCAGGAAGACAATGCTGAACATGAAGAGGCCAACCATCATGGAGAAGGCGCCGGCGTAGTAGGGATATGCCGAGGGGATGAACCGCTCATACTGCGTGTGCTGGAGGGGACGCACAGACACCTGGCAGGGGACAGAGCAGCCCTTGCAGTGCAGCAGCTTAGGGCAGCCTTTCCTCCTGGGACAGGGTGGGATTCACTCCCCCAGGCTTACCTGTGTGGAGGAGTAGAGGTGGGTGTATCCCAGCCGGTTGTAATCCACTTTGAACTGGAACACGCCGTAGACGTCCGGCAGCTTGAACTGCACGCTGTATTTGCCACCTGAGGGAGAAGCAGAGGTGACACTGACGGGACACGGGAAGCTGAGGAAGGTGGAAACACCCCAGTGTGGGCCCAGGGCAGCGACAGGGACCCCTTGTCCTCCCGAGGGGAACCTCCAGCTCCTCCTGATGGGACCCACCGTTCCTCTTGAGGAAGGTGCGCACGAAGGGGTCGATGCGCACGAACTCCAGCTGGATGTCGTCCCCGTCGAAGGGCACCCACTTGCCGTCAGCAAGTTTCTCGATCACGATGCTGTACTCCTGGGACAGATCAACCAGCTGCACCCGAACACGAGCCTCGGCCCGCCGCGGCTGCAGCATTCCCCATTCCCGGGTGGCCCCGCGTGCCCCGCCCGGCCGGCAGCCTCACCACGAGGTCGGTGACCGTGTAGGCGTTGGGCGGTGCCCGCTCCCCGACGCGGTGGTGGGACACAGCGCCCACGCGCAGAACCCCCTCCTCCTTGAACACCCAGCGGGACAGGGCCACGGCCAGCTCGTAGTTACCTGTCTGGGAGTACCTGTGGAGGAACAGAGGCTCAGACAGCCCAATCCCAAACTAAACAGATGAGAAAGCAGTACAAACTGAGCCGAGGTTAAAGGAAGGAGCTGCTTTCCAAAGTGCTTTGTTCTGCAGCAGTAAAGGACGTGTCACCCCGGCTCAATCTAGGCTTTCTGCTCTTTCCCAGAGCACAAACAGTTGTTGCCTGTCCTCAGAGTGCTGACGTGCCTCAGCCCAGGAGCCAACGCACCTCTTGGAGCCAGGGGTCGCTTTCTGCACGGCCGAGTTGAAGAAGGCATCGCTGAAGAAGTCGAGGGAGCCGCTGAAGACGACGCGGGCGTTGTTGCGCGCCTGCAGCCCCGCGATCAGCAGCGTGTTCCTGCCCACGGCGTGCGGGTACTGCGGAGCGAGCGGGACACGCTCAGCCCGGGCAGGCACACAGGGCAGGGCAGTCTGGCTGCAGTTAGGGAGTAACCACCAAGCTCAGGAAAAGCAGGACTAGGATTATCACACCACTCCAGGTGGGATGGCATGGGAGAGATGCTCTGATCTAGGCTAGCCTCTCCTCCAGAGCATGGAGGACGTGTGTCTCTCACACTGAACACCTCCTTGCCAGCAAGAAAGCAGAAAGGAAGGCAACATTGGGAAGCAGCCAACAGCCCAATCCTTCCAAAATCAATCAAGAGATCAAACACTCCAGGATTTTCCCAAGAAGCTGAAGTTAGAGAGACTAAAGTGCAGAAGCACAGCTCCAAACAGGAGAGAAAGGAGAGAGCATACCTGAGTGATGGGCTTATCTGGGAAGAAGGAGTAGGAAGTGGAAGAGCCAGTCAGGATATCCAGCACCAGCGGGTTGTCGGGATCAGCCACCATCCTTGCAGGGAAAGCCATGGTGAGCAGCACGAACACCCCCAGGGTCCCCACACCCAGAGGAACATGTGGCCACCTGCTCAACCCCTTCTACCTACTGAGAAACTAAGTATTTCCCCCACTATTTTGTTAGGAACTGTTCCTAAGTCAACAACTAAACTACTTTGGAGGATTTCCTTTTATTTTTGTTTGAAAACAAGAGAGGTTTGTTAAGCTTACATTAAGAGCCCCAGGGACTGACCTCGCAGCAACACCACGGGTTCAATTGCTCCTGCCCCACCTCACCCCTGCTGCTCACCCAACTCCTCGGAACAGGATGGGGTTCAGTGCTGCTTTCCCCACGATGGTGGGGGCCTTCAGCAGGTTCTCAGTGTCGGCCACGATGAGCGTGTGCTGGGGAAACAAGAGAGATCCCGGTGAGGTGAGTCAGGCTCTAATGACAAACAACAGCTTCCCAGGTAAAAGTTTATTTTTACAGACAATTGCAACTATTGGGTGAACCTTGTTGAACCTTGCAGTTCAATTAAAAAGCAAAACAGCATTTTTGTGTTTATGATTAAATTAGGTTAATACTGATCAAGGAAATATAAACTGTCACTTGATAATGACAGCAACACCTACAGAGTTTTATTTCCCTGTGTTTAGCAACCTTCATCCTCAAACCAGAACAACATGCACGTATGCACTACTTCAACAGTTTACCTTAAACAAAAACTACCAGAGTTTATTTAGCTCAGACCTTAATACATGTTTTAAAGTGCTGGATTACATCAGACAAGCAAAATTTTTGTATGCTTCTATACTGATCTGAAAATCTGGGACTGCAAATCTCCCCTCCCACATCTGAAGCACTGCACTTGGAATCTGACACACTTCACCCTTAGGTGAAATTCCCCCCAAGCTTCACAGGGATCCAGAACCAGCATTAATCACAGTCCAACTGCCTGTACATGGTGACCATCTGAAACCAGAGCCTGAAGGATCATGACAGCAGCAGAACCGAATGCTGCAACATGGATTATTTCCCACTTTCCTGGGGGGACAGTGGCAGAGAAGCGATAGAGGAAAAATGGGAGCACAAGGACAGAGGCCTGATCCCTGAAGCTTTGCTTGCAGGTGCTTGTTGAAGCACCAGAAGGAGCAGAGTTGTTACCTGGCCAGGGTCGGAGATGTCGTAGTTGTGGTGGTCGATGACCGCTGTCCTCTCCTCATCGAACTCGATGCCACACTCGCTGCCCAGTTCTCGCAGGGGGTCACCTGCAGAGACACAATGGATCCTCTGTTGCAGCACACAGAAACTCAAAATAAATTCAGCTGACAGTTGTGTGTTCAACGCTCTAAGAGCCAAACCCCAGGCAGCACCATGATTTACTACCCAGCTAAATTCCCACTGGACATGCCCAAAAGGCACAAATCAGCCCTTTCCTCCCAGAGCAAGCCCTGCGGGGCTCAAGGTTTTGCTGCAGTGAATTAATTCTCTGGAGCAACAACTGCACTCACCGATGTCTGAGCTGGCGGCGACGAGGACGCTGCCGCCACCATCGATGAACGCGGTGATGGTCTCCACATTGATGTTCCCACCAAAGTCTGAAAGCAAGGCAAGAATTCATGGCTAGAGCACAAAAATAATCCCCTAGCAGAATTAAACCACAGCAAACCGACAAGTCAACAGAAGAACCACCAACAAAGGCCAGGAGGGAGCTGCAGTTTGCTACTGAGTACATCCAAACCATAGGACTTAATGAAAATTCACAAAACAGCTGGCTTAACTAAAATTCACAAAACACTTGGCAATCCTCTTCCAAAAATGCCATCAAGCTCCAGGATTTTCCCCTTCTATGTTTACCTTCTATGGATGGGGAGAAGATGATGAGGTTGTCGTACAGGAATTCCCCGTATTTTATCAGGGACAGGCCGGCATCATCCGCTGTCCGGAAGGTGAGGTCAAAGCCCCTGTCTGCAGCCAGGAGACAAAAGTGACACCTCCTTGCATGCCATGAAACCACACAGAGAGAAGCAAAACAGCAAGAGGATCCAGAAGCTAATTTCCCCAGTGAAGGAGCATTTTGGAAAACCTGGCTTAGGGGCTTTCTAAAAGCAGCACCTGAGAGTTCCCACATAAACCCAAGGGGTGGATCCCCTGAAGAGCCCTGATGTCAAAGGATGCCCCACTGTCACCCATCAAACAGGGACTGATGCTGCAGGGGACCTAAACACAGGTACAGTTGGGAAAACAATCCCCATCTCCTGCCTCACTCTGACCAGAAGAGCCCAAACAGGCTCCCCCCACCTCCAGGGAATTTCAATCTCCTCCCTTGGCTTGGGGTCTCCTTCTCACTCAACCTGACCAGGGAACTCCAACAGCACCTCCCCCTGCTATCTCCTCCTTCAGCCTTGGACATGGGCACCCAAATCCTCTTCATTTTGACCAGGGGAGCCCAAACAACCACTCTTCCCAACAACACCGATGTCCTTTTCTGCCTGACCAGGGGACCCCGATATCCTCCCCCATCCCGACAAGGCAAACCCAATCTCCTCCCTCACCCAGGCACAGTCCCCATCACCCCTCACAGACTGATCTCAGACTCCCCATACTCCCTCAGGGCACCCCGAGCTGCTCCCTCAGCCTGACAGGAGACCCCAATCTCCTCCTCCACTCTGCCATGGGAACCCCAAACACCCCCCTTCTCCGCCTGGAAACTCCAATTTCTCCCCTTTACCCTGTGCAGACTCCCAAATGTTCTCCCTCATCCTGAACAGGGAACCCCAACCACCTCCTTCTCCCCAAGGGACCTTCATCTCCCCCACCCTGGCAATAGGACTCCAAACACACCCCCTTCCAGCAAAGGACTCCTCTCGGCCCAGCCAGGGCACTCCAATCCCCTCCCTCGGCCTGACCCAAAGGCCTCAAACATCCCCTTTTCCTCCAGTTAACTCTAACCTCCTCCTTTATCCTGACCGTGGCTCCCCCCACCCCATCCACGCCCTCCCGGGATCCCGGCCCGGCCCGGCCTGTACCCGCGAGGCTGCGGAAGAACATCGAGTGCGTGTCGCGCAGGTTCCCGTTCTCCAGCAGCACCAGCGTGCGAGGCCCACCCTCAGCGCCCGCCGCCAGCGCCGCCAGCAGCCACCACACAGCCAGCACAACCGCCGCCATCTTGCTCCTGGCCGCGGAACTACCTCGGAGATGGGCAGCTGCCAGCCAATCAGCGGCAGCGCCGAGCAGCCGCCAGCCAATCAGCGACAGACAGCTCCGCGACGCCGGGACGCGGCGCAAGCGCCGTCGCGACAGCGCTATCGCGACTCGGCGAGGGCGGGCCCTGCGTTGACCCGGCCCGGCCGCACCCGCCGTGGGTCCGGAGCGGCGGGAGCTGGGAGCCACGGGCAGGGACTGCAGGCGGAAGGGCCGGGCCTGAGGGCTGGTGCATGAGCCCGAAATGCGGCTGCGTCCTGCGAGAAACCCCAGAGAGATCAAGGGCTGGAGCCAGAATTGGTCCTGCGCGAGTGGCCCTTGGATTTCTCAAGGAAAAGGACGAAAGCGAAGCGTGCCGGCGATGGCTGGGCTAAGGGGATCGCCCTGGTCCCGGTGCAGGGTCTGGCTGCCCGCCGCGATCGGAAGCCGCTGCTGTCCGTGGCCTCGCTGATGCAGCAGCGCCGGCCTCCGGTGGAATTCCTCGGGCTGCAGGTGGCCAGCGCTGTCAGCAGCGCCAATAACAAGGCAAAATTGGTAAAATGGGATGGAAATGGAGGAGGAGTGGGCCATACCGGCGGCTTCCCGCTCTCATTTGAGGGGCTTGCCCGGCCAGGTTGGGGCTGGAAGCGCTGAGGGGCGTTGTGTGCGGAGCCATCCCCGCTCTGCTGGCTGCGCTCCCCGGCCCCGCTCAGAACTGCCAGGGACCCGCACCGTGTGCCACCTTTGCCACTCACACTTTCCAGGGAAGATCCGAGTGCATGCAGAGCCGCCATCGCCGCCCTGTCCCCACAGCACGCTCCTCTGCCCCGGCGCTGTCCCCTCTCCTGCGGGCAGGTGGGATTTCTGAATGACAGGCTCCGGAATTTGCCTCTCCTGGTCCCAGAGGGATCCT
Source organism: Thryothorus ludovicianus (assembly GCA_013397245.1). Lineage (NCBI taxonomy): Eukaryota > Metazoa > Chordata > Aves > Passeriformes > Certhiidae > Thryothorus > Thryothorus ludovicianus. Next base: position 499,300 of record VZTB01000304.1, on the reverse strand, counting down.
CTGCAGGCTGCTGGAGTTGCGGTCGCGCCGGACAGGGACTGCACCTGCTGCAGCAGCTGCTGGCAGAGCATCAGGTCCGGCTCCTGGCGCCCGATGGCGCTCAGGTAATCAATCCATCTGCTCCAGCCCAAGCTCCGGCAGTAGGTCTTTGACCTCGGTCTCGGCAGTCTGGAGCTGGACACAGCACATCAGGATTATAAGGCAGAGAGAGACCGATGGATACTACGAGTGCGGGAATTTCTCAGGCAGAGAAAGATACCCTGGAAGACTTCAATATTTGGAAAGATTTCTAGTCTAGGTACAAACTAGGATGAAATTTGTGTGGAGAGATTATTTCGTGTCTGTTTTAAAGAAAGTTTTCTCAATGTTTCTCCACAAGGATGATTTTTTAATGAACCTGAAGCTAATCTTAACTGATGTGGCATTGGAACTCGTGGAAGTTCCTAACTTCGGTTAAAAAGGTGCAATATTTCTTTGATAACCTAAACACCCAAATAAAGCCAGTCCTTCATGTGCAGGTCTAGGATTGTACACAAATGTCAACTTTTTTGCAGACCCTCTGACTCTGCCACAGAATATCAGAGCGAAACTGATTTTCGGGTGTTTTGAAAATTAAGATTTTTAAATGCAGAGTTTGAGAGCATTACTTTTATGTTTTATTTCTTGCCCCAGAAAGTGTGCTGAGAACCGGCAGGAGCTGTAACAGATCTGCAGGTCAGCAGAGGGAGTCACATCCCCTCCCATCCCAACACGTCCTCCTCCCGCCAAGTGTCACACACCCAGCTTTTAATACTGCTGGGGTTTGGGCTGCAAAAGCTTAATTCCCCACCTGAGGGCTCTTGCATCTGGGATTTCATAAACGCTCACACAATGTGGTGTGTGAAATACTGACATAGCCAAAGTCGTTCTCTAAACCTGCAGCCCTAAACCCTGCAACGTGAAAAATAGGGGTGTGGGGGAGGAAGGAGCTGCTCCCTCCCCTTTTCCTGCACCTTCTCCAGCATCTGGCTCTTGGCTCGAGCCTCCTCCTGGGTGGGATGGTGGGCACTGAGGAGAGCCTGCTCACGGCTGTCCTTGCTGGGTTCCTGCAGTGCAGCCACCAGCTGCAGCTTCCCCGTTTCTCTGGTGTTTGTGCTTTTCCCTCAGCTCCCTGTTCTGCTCCCCCCTGACCAGCTGCTGCTGCAGCTCCTCCAGAAGGGCAGCCCAGAGCTCAGGGCTACTAAAACCACTTCACAAGCGTGGAGGGCACACATCCTTCCACGGGGGACATTTGGGAAGCCACAGAAAATGGGGAATTACGATAAGATTTTCAGCCCTGAGTAATCATGGCAGGTTCTACTTATTAATGGTTTGTCATAGAAAGAACCCCAGAATCCCAGAATGGTTTGGGTTGGGAAGGACCTTAAGGGCCATCTCATCCCTTCCCCTGCCATGGGCAGGGACACCTTCCACTCTCCCAGGTTGTTCCAATAACATCCAGCCTGGCCTTGGACACTTCCACGGGCCTGGGGGCAGCCACAGCTTCTCTGGGAAAAATACTCCAGAAAAGCAAGGCATGTGTTACTCCAAGCACCTCAGTCAACAAGGATGTCCAGAAGTCCATATCCACGCTCAGAGAATTCTCTTTAAAACCCTTTTTTTTGGTGTAATTTATATTTAAATTCTTATTTAAATAAACATTGAATATATTATATTTAATTTTTATTCAAAGATGTGCAAAAGGTGCCAAAATTACACAGAGAATTATTTTAAATGGGGGATGTGGGAGTGTTAGAGCTGAAAGCCACAGCGTGGCTTCCATTTCTGGCAGGATCAGCCAGTGTTGATAATCTGTGTGACCTCAGCATTGTTAATGGAGCACTGGCACGGGCCTGTGTTTGAAATCATGACATGGAAATAAAGCTGTGCCCCAGAGCCATTCCTTTGTCTGCACAGGCTCTGGAGCAGAGAACACAGCTCAGGTTGGCCAGCACGGGCTCAAATTGGCTGATAACCCCTTTATGGTAACAGCTTCCTAATTACCTCCAAAGGCTCTGAAATGGCTCATTCTCCCCCAGAACTGCCCTGCTGTTCTGCTGCACTGCTCCTGCCAGGCAGCCTTGCCTTTGCTGAATACACCATTGAATCCAGGCATTCTGAAATCCCCACACCTGTGGAACCAAACCCTCCTGCCCAATCTGCACAGAACCTGGGTTAACAATGTGATTAGAAGGGCATTTCCCCTTGTTTGCCACAAAAGGAACAGGATTCATTCTTGCAATAGGACCACTAACATTTGATATCAAATCCAAATAAAGGGTTTCTTTGGAGAGCTCCCCATTAACAGAATTGCCCAAAATTATAGACATGCAGCTGTTCTGCATTTCAGAGCAGCTCCTTTTTGAGCCAGGAGGACCCAGCAGAGCACATACCACAGGAAAGCTGAAAGACTGGTTAAAACCCACAGAAGGACTGGTTAAAACCCACAGAACTGTTCAGAATCAGACTCTGCACAGCGTATCTCAGGTTGAGCTTTTCTTATTGTAATATTATTCCACACAATGGAGTAAGTGAAAAATCAGCAGAATTTGCTTCAATATATATTTCTGGAGCAGCCCAAGCCCCACACTACTTCAGGAATTGGTGGTGTACTTTGGCTGAGGAATTCCCTCAGGACAGCTCTCACAAACCTTGAGCCAGGTTAATTTTGGGATGGGCTGAGCATGACTCATGAGCCTGCATCCCTCATATCCCAGCCCTGTCCTCCAGGCCCTGGCAGTACCCCTGAAATAGGATTACTGGGAAGTTTTGCTGTTAATTCTGGATGATGTGCTGCAAACACTGTGAGATGTATGAGCTGGAGGCAAAAGTGGCCTCAGTGATGGGAAGAGTCCATCCATGAGCCACAGGACAGATGCTGCCTTACCTGGAAGAACACAAGAGGGCTCCAAGTGCCCTTCAAGGACCTCTTCCAAGAGGAAAAGGAGGCATCCATAACCTATGTGAGCACTGAAAGCTGCCCTGCCTGCAGCTCCAGGCAGGATTTGTTACTAGGAACACATACTTTTTGGCATCCACATTTGCTGACTTGAACATCTCCATTTCTCTCTCTTCCTTCAGGTGCTTGGCCCCACTGAGAGCTGCAGGGAACAGCTTCATCCCCCCAAGTAGGGCAAAGTTTAGTTTTGGGGTAAAAACAGTCTGGAGGAGAGAAAGCTCCAGGCAGACCTTAGAGCCTCTTCCAGCGCCCAAAGGGGCTCCAAGAAAGCTTGGACAAGAGGCTGGAGTGCCAGGACACAGGGAATGGCTTCCCAGTGCCAGAGGGCAGGGTCAGATGGGATACTGGAATAAATCCTTCCCTGTGAGGGTGGGCAGGCCCTGGCCCAGGGTGCCCAGGGAAGCTGTGGCTGCCCCTGGATCCCTGGAATTGTCCAAATCCAACTGGACGGGGCTGGGAGCACCCTGGGACAGTGGAAGCTGTCCCTGCCTGTGGCAGGGGGTGGAATGGGATGGGCTTTCAGGTTCCTCCCACCCAAACCAGTCCCTCATTTTAGCTCCCACGTGCCTGGTTTGGGGCTGCACTGACAGTTGGAGCTCAGCAGCTCTGGTGTTATGGCAGAAGGCACCTGCTGCTGTCTGTGGGTGCTGCCCAGGGGACAGCTGGCATGAGCAGGGATGTCACCGACCTGGCAAGCAGCAGCTGCTGGTCTGCAGACAGGGAAATCCCCAGGGACTGCCCCTACTCACCCCACCCATGTCTGTGAGGGTCCCAGGTGCTGCTGGGTCCTGGGGACAAGAGGGAACAGGCTGTAGCTCTGGAAAGGCAGTGAGAGTCTGGGGGAGATGGAGCACAACCTTACCCACTCAGGTTTATTCATCCCCAGGGGAGAAGGAGCCTGGAGGGTATCTGGGCTGCTGCTGGGTCTTCCTGTGCAACAGCAACAGCTCCTTTGTTTGAAGGTGTGTCCTCAGGGGTCGTTCTAGTCCGTGTGTCAGCTGAAGAGAGGAAATTCCCATAGTGTTGCTAATGAGCTGTGCAAAACCAGACATAAATCTGTGAAGCCATCTCCCAAAGCATTCCCCATAGCCAGGGATGGTGTGTCTGAAAGGATAAGGGCTGTCATTCACTTACTTCTGCTGGTCAGTAAAAACCATTAAAGACTGAGAGAGTGTATGAGGAATGCAGCTTGTACAGGGCTGGGAGAGCCTGGCTCCAAAAATAATCCTTTTCAGAGGCTGGGGCTGCACATTTGCCATCAGAGTGGTAAGAAATAAATAACCTCTCAACCTTCACCTCAGAAAGTGATGGGGAGGGGAGGGGAGG
>VZTB01000304.1:454223-479171 GCA_013397245.1 Thryothorus ludovicianus | reverse complement strand
CCCATCAGCACCGTAGACCTTCAGCCCCTGCAAGCTGAACCTCAGCACCACCGACCTCCTCCTGGGACAGTCCTGTCCGGGAGAGATGTGGCACTAGGGGCTGGGCTGTGCCCCCTGTGGGTGCCCCGATTATCTGGGGTCCCCTGTGTTTCCCAGCGAGGGGGGCAGCGGGAGATCCCGACCTTCAGCCCCCGCAGCTGCTCCTCCAGCCGCCCTGCTCGCTGCTGCAGGTCCGGCTCCTCCACCGTGAAGGATCCCACGTACTGGGGGGGCAAAACCCCACCCGCGTCAGCAACAACCCCCCCATGCCCACCCAGGGCAACAGGCCCCCGCTGGGATGATGATTTGGGGAGTCATGAGGGTGCGACAGCACCCAAATCTCATCTCGGGGTGTCACTCCCCGCCATGGGTAAGTCACCTCGGCTGGCTTGGTGACAGCCCGGGCTCGCTGCTGGGGGGCCGCAGGGTCTGGCCCCCGCCCATTGCCCGACTTCTTCTTCATGGCAGCGCGGGTTGGGGGTGGAGGCTGGATCAGGATGGGGTTAAGGAAGTCCGATGCCACATCCGAGTTATCCGGAGCCCTCCAGGATGGTGGTGCTGGAGCAAGCACGGCGAGCCTGGGTCTGGCCCCTGGTCACGGTCCTGCGAGGAGGGAGGGGACAGACACAACCTGCCCCCACTCTCCTCTGTTTCCAGCCCGCTGAGCCCTGGGGAGGTGCTGCGGTCCCCACGCAGAGCTCCCCAAGTCCTGACGCCAAGACAGATGTTCCTAAGCCCCCGTGAAGATGTCCCCAAGTCCCGGTACAGATGTCCCCAGGTCCCGGCCCCAATAAAACGGTCCCAACCCCAGCGCAAGGGTTCCAATATCCTGACTGCACGGGTGATGTGAGGGTCCCCATTTCTGCTCCTGAGCTCCAGCAGAGGGTCCCATGTCCCCACTCCCAGTAGCATTCGGGCAGTCCCTCACGTCCTGATGCCAACGGTGATGTGGGAGTCCCCAAATTCCCATCCCAAACGTTATGGATGCAGTGCCCACTTTCCATCCCCAAATGAAACCCAAGTAATCCCTGCATGCAGAACAAACCCTGGTGAGGTGCATGCAGTCCCACATCCCGAACTCCAGCAAGGCTTTGGGCCCCCCCCACATCCTCCCCCTCCCATTCTCCATCCCACTTCCCACCGGCCACACAGCACCGAGACCCCCTGGGCTCTCCAAGTATGATCCCAAAACACCAGCGATGAGGGCAGCAGATTTGGGGGTGCTTTTTGGTCCAGAGCAACCGCAGAGGAGTGCGCCGGGCCCTTCTGCAGCCACCCAAGGGGGGCTGGTGCTCCTCGGCCGGGCTGAGCCCGGCGCCACTCGTATCACTGAAGCCCCGCCGCAGCCGCCTGGAGGCAAACGCGTGAAAGGAGGGGGGGGTTCCGGCTGCCCCAGGCGCATCCTAATGGTGGGGGGTCCCTGCGGTGCCGTGTCCCCGTCACAAGCCCCGCTTGGCCCCTCTCCTTCCCGGCACAATTTGGGGGTCTCCCCCCTCCCCCAGCCAATCCGCGGACAGGCAGCCCCCAAGCCCCGCCCCCCTTTTCCCACGCTTCATTTCTCAATGGAGCCCCCAGCCCACCGGCGACCCCGGGGGTCCCCAAGGGAAGGATGCTGACCCCCCCAAACGCCGGTGACGTGTGGCACCGGGCACCGAGCATCCCTGGGATACCCTCCCGCTGGACTCCCCCGGCTCACGGGCAGCTCTCGCTTGGATGGCTCCGGAGAAACGCAGGTGAAAAATTCCCGCTGCTCCGGCTCTCGGCCTCGGCCGCTTGTTTTTCCTTCACCGGCGGCTCCCCCGGCAGCTCCGGCCGCGGCGCAGGGATGCTCGCCCCGCAGGTGTCAGGCCCTCGCCGCGATCCAGGCCCCGGCGAGCCCGAGCCCACGGAGCCCACGCCGGGCACGGGGCAGGCAGCAAACTCCCATTTCCTGCCTCCGATCTGCCCGCGATGAATCACCGCAATTTTCCTCCTCGACTCTCTCCGTTTCTTGGAAGCGACGGCGAGCAGGAACGCTCGCTCGGGATTTTGGAAAACGCAGCGGCAATTGATTTTCTCTGCGCCTCTCGCCGTCTCCTCCGGCGTGCCCGGCGGAGCAGCGATTTCTAACCCTGACACGTATACACGTGGTTGCTCGCTCGCCACCCCCTGCCCTGATGCTCAGACCCTTCTCACCCCAATTTTTACATTCCCCGTGGAGTTTTGCCCATTGCTGCCTGCTTTTGCTGGGAAAAAAACCGAAGCGGGGTGGCTCTGGCCGCAATGCAGAGCCGCCAAAAACCCAGAGCCCCCCTCACAGCCTCCGGACTGGCCGAAGCAAGCTGTCCCCAGCCCCAGGGACGAGCCCGGCTCCTTGAATGGGAAAGCAGCAGTCGGGGAGGAGACGGGGTCTGAGCCCCGGGGCTGCATCCCAAAATCCCCGTCTCGTGCCCCAGCAGTCCCGAGGGTGCGAGGAAAAGGGTACGGCCGGCAGCGTTCAACCCTCGGCTCCCCGCCAGCACCGGCTGCTTCAGACACCGCGAGCGGCGACGGCCGAGCCGCCCGACCACTGAGTGGAGAAACGAGAGAAAAAAAGGAAAAAAATGGGACAGATGGGGCTGAAGAAGCAACATAACGGAGCTCAGTCTGGCCAGGAAGCGGAGTCTGGGGAAGAGCGAGCGGCAGAGCCGGCACAAACCCCCCGAAGGCGTTTGCTCTACTGGCAGTGAAGACTTTCCTATTCGATCCCAGCCACTGCTCCTGGGGAAGAAAGGATCCCTCCTTTGGATTAAATACAACCAACCCTGTCTTTTTTTTTTTTTTTGGCTCGGTGTGCAGAAATAATTTAATTCAAACGACAGCCAGAGTCTGGTGATGACCAAGGTTTTGGCACAACTCTTAATTCAAGGTGCTCCTGCTCGAATGTGAGAAATCTGTGTCATCCAGAGTAGTGTTTTAACAAACTCTCAGGAGATTGTTAGTGTGGGGATGCCATTGGGAAGAGTGAGGTTGAAAAATGCCCAGCACCTGGGGGAAGACTCCTTGTCCCCATGAATGTGCTAGTACTGAGAAATTTCTCTGATTCCTCTTACCACAATGCCAACAAACCCCACACCTATGGTACAAGCAGCCCTAGGAACAAGCCATTAACTAATGTTGCTAATTGCTTTACATCCCTGTGGATCATTCCTTGATCAGAGCTTTCACTCTGTTTTCCATCAGCTATGATTTTCAACCTGCTGTTTGTACCCTTCTTACAGGGTTGGGAACAATGTGGGCCATTTCTATAGGAATTTTTCAACTCCCAGTTAGAGGTAGTGCATTGAGACAGCAGGTGAAAAGCATAAATTCAATGAAGCTGTTTTGTTCCTTTCTCTGTAATTCCCCTCCCCACAGCTCTTTGCAGCAGCACGTTGGGGACTGTCAGGTCCCATTGGCATCGCTGCCCTGGGCAGAGTGGTGAGACTGCTCTGGAGGCAGGTGCTGCTCTGCTCAGCAGGGTGGGGAGAAGCTTTCAGCTGGGCTTTTTGTTCTCACTGATCACTGACAAGGGGAGAAGAGGACCAGCAGAGGTTCCAACAGAGCATTTCTTTTCTCACTCACCTTTGTCTCCAGAGAAACCAGGGAAGAGAAAGGTCAGGAGTTGGTCCAACTACAGAGCTTGGCAGTGGCTCAGGCTAAATCATGCTGGCTTTGAACAAAAATCTGCCTCTGCAGCAATCCATGGTGACTGTATTCCATCCTCTCTACCCTTCCAGGAGGAGAAGCTGGGGCGAGGAGAGACTGGACACAAAAGGCAGGCCTGGAATCTAGTTTCATTTTATTTTAGCAAACCACATGTTCTTCACTTATCAACATCTCTACATTAGCAATCGTATAGCTCTCCAACTTCTCTTTAAAAAAGGGTAAACAAGAGGTGACAAACTCAGACTTTTAATCTCTTAAAAACATTTGAAAGTTGGATTCAAGAAGACTTTGATAGATTTTGGTTTTAAGGTAACAGATGTGGTGTGGAAACACTAATTCAAATCACCCGCCTGACTGAGAGCTGCCCTTTGGGAGCTCCTCTGGTGCCAGACCCCCAGGAGCCACCGAAGGTGGGCTCAGCAGCCAGCCCTGGGCCTGTGGCTGAGTGAAGCAGCCCCTTGGGGCTCAGTGCAAGTGCTGTCTGTACACAGCTCCCTCAGGGGCGTGCCAAGGGCATGCAGGGATCTGGGGAGGACTCTTCTGCCATGGCACCTTTCATTAAAGAACCACCTTCCCCCGATCATCCCGTTCTTGCTGTCTAAAGATATAAAGATCTTCTTTGAAGAATTGTTTTAAAAGCCAACCCTCCCCCCCCCCGAAACCCATGTGGAACAGCATAAATGTACAGATTAGAGACGTCCTAGAAAAGTCCTAAAATTATTGCAGAAAGTAAAGATGACTTCTTCCAGGGGAGGGGTAGGCACGAGGCACAGCATTGAGATCTAATGAATGCTTGGGTTGGTTTGATTTAGTTTTCAGCTTTTCCCCATCATTCAAGAAAAAAAAAATTAAAAAAAATTAAAGAAGTGTTTAAGCATCAGAACTAAAATACAAATGCACGTTGACTTATAAAACAAGATTGTGGATTTGACCATGGGATTCCCTGACACTGGAAACATTTTACTTTTTTGCCCGGAGAGATTTCCTCATGGTGGATTTGCCCTTGGCAGAGGGTTTCACTTCCTTCCTCCCACTGGCTGCTGGTTTCTTGGAGGAGCTGCCACCAGAGGCTTTCTTGATGGCTGGGGCTGCTGGTTTGGCTTTCTTAGCAGGGGTTTTGACCTTGGGAGGGGGTTTTGCTTTGCCCCGGTGGGCGGTGGGGGTTTTCCTTGGCTTGGGTTTGGACTCTCTTCGCTTCATTGGAGGAGCCCTGCTCCGGGATTTCGGGGGAGGCCTTTTCTGCATCCTGTCAGGAAGAGACAGCACAGGAGCTCAGTGGAGGCACAAAGGGTCCCCAGAGCAGAGCTGCTGTCATCAATCTGCATAAACAAGGCACATCTTGGCATCCCTGTCCCCTGCCAGCACATTCCACCAGCTAAACCCAACAGAGCAAGAGCTCTACACTGAGCACTCCCCATCCCCACAAAGCTGCCAGCCAGGCTTCCAACCCTGCTTTGTTAGGCAAACAAACATATAAATAATGACAGTGAATCAGTCAGCTGTCAGAACAATTAAGAGCCCTAAGCATTATCTCTCCTCTCTAAAGGGGATTTTATTACTTAACAAACAACACTCATATTAAGTCCTCAAATTTTCAAATTCTGAGTGAGGTAGGTCTCATATCTGGCTACAGAGCTGCAAATAATTACTGTAGGGAAGATTTTTTTTTACGGAAACAATAAATACAAAAAGCTCCATGTGAAACATCACACTTTCTAAAGCAGGAAACTAAAGGCAACACAAAGAATAAACACAGGCTCTCTCTCATCCAGAGAAGAGGAGGAAGGCTTCAAATTATGGGATGGGGAAGGTCAGGATCTCTGGAATAAGGAATAATTAGAAACTTCTGCCAACACCTGTGAGCAACAGCCCTGTGGACAGGTGACCACACCAAGAGACACAGCTGAGCACTCTACAGTTGTGACAGACACTTATTTCATCCAAAGGAGCCCACTCATCTCTCATGCTGACATACCTCTTCTTTGGTGGTGGCTCTTCCTCCTCAGACTCTTCCTCTTCAGATTCTTCCTCCTCCTCAGATTCCTCCTCTTCTTCCTCATCAGATTCCTCAGAATCCTCCTCCTGCTGCTTCTCTGGATAGAGCACATCTGGGCTACAAGAGGGGTCTGGTCAGAGTGTGATTTGCTTCTAAGGATACAACTCCAGGGTAGGCAAGCTCTGGGTCACCCTGGCTCTCCTCTGACACTGCAACTTCCCCCTAAGGTTACAGCTCTGGCCTAATCCAGAAATGCTCCCAGGAGTTCTGTGGTTGGTCCTGTCCCAAACCAAGGTTACTCTGCAATGGCAGTAACATGGCAGCCTTGCAATGCACCAGTCCCAGGCTGTTCCTTCTCCATTTCAACCCCTTGTTGCCTCTTCCCTGCAAACCCAGGGAGAGAAACAACAAAGGCTCAGACTCCAGCAGCTGAGCATGGCTGAAGCTGTGGGCACTCGTGTGTGCAATAAAGGGGGCTGGGGAACAGGCACTTCAGTGACTGTGCTGCCATTTGGCTCTTCCTGGGACACTAAGGCCTCATCCTTGGGCTCCACATGGCCCAGCACAATATCAGCTCACTACAGGTGAAGAAAGGCTGGTTTAGACTCAGAGTGACTAATCTAGGTCATCCTCCTCCCTCCCACCTCTCCTTCCATAAGGAAGGAGCAGCTGGGTCCTGCTCCTTAGGAGCACCCTGGCATGGAGAACCCACCCCACTCCCTGCTCAGGTGGATGGGGTTTAGCACAGAACACTCAAATAGCCCAGCTGCAACAAAAGCAGCACAACAAACCACCTGAGAATACTGGGCCCAGTATTCCACTGCCCTTAAGAGCTTCTCTTGCTAATGAAGTCAGCTTTCTGTTCACCCTAGTAATGCCATTATCCAGAGCATGGGTGACAATGTGTCAGCTCACCAGTGATTAAACTCTCACAACCTCCCTGTAAATAGGAGGTTGGCTCATGAACTTCAGTTCTGCTACCTGAGCTGTGCAAAACTTCTGAACATCATTTCACAGACAAGCTCTTTACCTGGGATAATAAGGGAAGCAAAGCTGAAAGGTTCCACTGAAGCCCTTCCCAGAAATTTGCTCCATCCAGCCATTCTTCTCACATTTCTGCAGGGTTCTCTTCAGTAGATGCACTGTGAAAAAGAAATCAGAGAAAGGTTGTGTTACAATCTTTATCCTCTTGTCTGATCTTACTGCTCTCTGCTGTGCCCTCTGAAATCAGAGCTGGAGTCAGGATGGGAAATCCTCTCAGTCAGTTTTCGAGCAAGATACAAGATATTGTTCCTAAGCACTTGGCAAGAGTGGCTCTAAACTGTCCAAAGGAAAGAGCTGAGAACAGTGCACGTTTCTGATGCCATGCTCATGGGATGCTCCTTCAGAAATCATTCGACAGCACCACGTAACTACCTCTGTCTGAATCCAACCCAGGTCTCAGACTGTCATCTAAAGTGGATTTTAAAACAAGCCTTTCACCCTGGTTCTGATCTCCTCATGCTGTAAATGTTGTATGTGCTGTGTCCTTCCCCACACTGTGGTTTGATTTTTGTTTTGTTTTTTAAAGGGTAAAATACTTGGCCTAGAAATATAACAAATGAATTTTTTATTCCAGGCTTTTCCAGCTATTCCATTGCGTACTGTGTAAAAACTGAAACTCAAACTGTGCAGGTACAGGGCATCTTTGTTTCTGGCAAAGGGCTTGGGTTGTTTAGTCAGTTCAGAACCACTTTCAGCTCGGATCAGAGGGAACATTTACATATGGAGCTCCCAGGGAAAAACAAGGCTCACTGTCAAGCACGTTCCAAAGGTTTTATGACCACAAGGCTGGTTTTACTCTGGGTGCCAAAGGCCAATGACAGGACATAAAGGATTTGACTCCAGTTAAGTCCAATACTGAGATGAGGCATAAACTGGGGAGGAGAGCAGAGCTGTGGCTCTGCAGTGTGTACCCGCCTGCTTTTCACATCTCACCAGACCTTCCTCCGGTTGCTCTCAGAACAAAGCAGAGATCATCAAAATTCCTTTTATGTAACGGAAGGAGAAAGAAAACAACAGATTGCAAGCTGAGATTTCCTTATCGGCCTTGCAGGAGTGACAAGCACTGGAAGCTGGCTCAACACAGGCCCTAAGGAGCAGGGACATTTCCAATGGTCCCATAAAAGAAAAATAAACCACGTGAGGGCTTAGGAAGCCTGGAAGCTTTTTTCCCTGCCCTGAGATTAAAGAAGTCACACTCACTCAGCATCAATTTCTAAATGGCAGAAGGCCCCAGGGCAGCTTCTTCAGCCCTGGAACCTGTGCTGTGTGTCAGTAACCCTGCACCAAACAGCTCTGCTGATGCTGTGCTCCAGCAATGGAGCTGTGACATCAGCAATCTCCTCTCCGCTCCTGAGGAATGGCACCAGCCTAGTGACACCTCAGAACAAACTGATCTGTGTTCAGGTTGGAGCAGAGACTGCTGTGAGCTCAGCCTGTCTCAACTGACCTCCAGAACCAACCAGCTGCACTGGGGCTCAGCCCAAATAACCCAAAGAAGCTATGAGAAGATCTGCTTGAAAGCCTCTGCTTAGGAAAAAGTCAAACCAGAAATCAGTGACACTCTTGGGAACAGACATGCCAAATAAAATACAACTGGCTTTTTTCCTTATTTGCTTGACCTTTTAAAAATCCGATTCAAATAGGGCCCCAAACAAATCAGTAAGAGAGGCACTCATGAATTTTTAAAAAAAGTTAAACTACACAAGTTCTCTAAATAAAAAGCAATAGGAACTGCATTGATGCCAAGCTGTCCCTTTTAAAGCAGAGAGAGATGAAATCAACTTGGTGATATAAGAACAGTAAAATACTTAAATACTATTCCCCCTTCTTGGCTATAAGCAAGAGAATCATGCATTCTGTCTCAGGAACTGGCCTTTGTCCAGCTTGAAGGGGACTGATGGGAACTGAACCCACAGCGCATCTCTGCAGCACAAAAAGCTGAGCAGCTGCAGCTCCCTGCAAGCTCAACAGAGCAGCTGAAAGGTGCTGCACAGGCACATCTGCAGCTGCAGGACTCTCAGCATGCAGAGTAGAAGCAGCACAGGGGTCAGTACTTTACCCTGGAAGTTGGAGTTGGTCCCTGGGTAATTTTCCAGGATATACTTCTTCAGCGCTGTGGTGGAGCAGGTCTTCGGTTCGTTCATGGCCGCAATAGCAGACAGGATAGCATCTTCCATCAGAGTCCCACCCAGCAGGGGCTTCTCCCCTGACTTCTTCAGCTATTTTCCAAGGAGGAAGAGAAAAGCATCAAGACAAAATTCTCCCAAACCAGGTCAGGACAAGCTCCTCTGCACCAGGTGGGTCGGCGCTCCTGCATTAGCACAGATATGTTTGATATTAAAACACTGCACAGGGAACGCTGCTCTCCCAGCTGTGCCTGGGAGGACAGGCCTCGACAGCTGGCCTGGGGGCTTCATCAGCAACACCTCAACCCCAGCCCCCAAAAACACTGCAAGGAGTGGCAGTCTAAGGGCCCAGTGCTCAGGGGAGGAAAGAAAGCAAAACAAATCACATCTTCCTCCATCCCACGGACCAAATGTACCCAAGAGACTTCCGTGGCACACACATGAGTAAAAGATGTCTCAGGCATCTGGGGTACCTGCTGCACTTCCAGTGAGGGATGGAAAGGAAAGCTTACCCCACCAGCTCCCTACTGTGCTGGTGAGTCAGAGCTGAGCAGTGCATGCAGCATGCTCAGCAAGGGAACTGGGCTCTGCTCCTGAAATGGAGACCAAGAGGAGAAAAGAGTCCTGCTGCTTCATAGCTGGGCAAGCACTGAGCATGCCAGGCTGCTGAAAAAAGGGCTACCCAGTGAAACCAGGGGACAGGGCACAGCAACTGACATCCAAGGCTTGTGACCAACAAAGATGAACCCAGTCTCTGACCTGGAATGTCCCAGATGCTCCCTTCCCTGTGATCTGCTCTAATTGGCCCTTCTCTACAGCTCTCTGCAGGGCGTTCTTCAGCAGCTGGGGTCTGAAACAAAGGAGGAGAAAGCTTTACTGACACACACTGACAGCTCCAAAAACAAACAGCGAAACAGCACTTTGCAGCATGTGAGCAGAGCAGCACTCAGAGTGTCTGCCTACACACAGACACTTGGAATGGAGACCTGTCAGTGAGACTCCTGCCTGGGCAGAGCGCGGCTCCACGCCGGGAGCTGTCATGGCAGCGGCCCTGGCAAGGATCACTCACCCTGAGCAGCTTTTGCACCTGGTGGGCTCTCAGCCAGCTCACAGTCAAGGAAGGGGCTGACATAACCGTGGCAGAGGTGACACATAGGGTTTTCCTAGTTTAGCTTCCCAAGCCTTGACTCGCTCTGTACAGGTGAGCCTAAAGATTTCTGCGTGCGCCGGCTAAAGCACCCAGATCCAAGGGGGATGAGACCCTGGGCAGAGCCCTTCACCTGGGAAGGGATGTGGGTACATCAAGGTGTACAGAGCAGCGCCGCTGGTGGTGTCAGGCACACAGATGGGATGTGGAGGGATGCAGGAAAAGGCACAGCTTTTCCTCAGGCTCTCCCACAGGCCCTGCAACTCGGACCAGCACCTGCCTTAAATACCAGATTTGAAGTAAGATAGAACCAGAGCAAGGCTGAGCTCCCACAGTCCTCTGCTTGCTGAAGCAATTCCAGTACTTACCTTATATCTACTTTGAGTTTGGGGTAATACTGAGACACATATTTCTTAATCAGGCTGTAGGAAGCCTCCTTGGGCTCACACAGGCGGGTGAAGGCCAGCGGCAGGACGTCCTCCAGCTTCACCTGCTGCTCTGCGCTCAGGGCTGAAGTGCTTTTCTGAAACACACAGACCTGTAAGCATCAGCAGGGCCTAAAACTCTGTGTTTCTGAGCCAGCACAAGTGGGGATAAGTGCTCCTGACTCTGGCTGCTGAGCTGGAAACTCAGGTGCTGTAAGGCAGCTCTTTAGCAACTTCAGACATTTTGCAGCTTAAGAGATATACAGCAAATCCAGCTGAATTTTCATAGGATTTTTAGGAAAACTTGACAAATACAAACTGCTGAGTAGCTAACATCTGTATTTTTAATTATTTCCTTCCTTTTGCTATAGATGCTTTCCTCTGGCACCCTTCAATGAGACAGGAGAAAAATCCTAGAATCACAGATTTATTCAGTTTGGAAAAGCCTTCCAAGGTCATCAAGGACATTAACCCAGCACTGACATATTCACCAGACCATGTCCCCAGACACCACATCTGCAGGCTTTTTGAAGACTTCCAGGGATGGTGACTCCCTGGATCCCCTGTGCCAATGCTTTACAACCCCTTCTGTGAAGATGATGACACATGCTGACACGAAACTTAAAACTCAAAGACAGAACCTGTTTACACAAATCAAGTCTTCCCCAAAACGAACAGCTAAACAGGTGTCCTTTTATTTATTTTTTTTTCTGAAATAACACAATAAAATCTTGATTGAAGCCAACATTCCATTCTGAGTTTTCCTCCACCCCTTGTGTTACTATGAGAGGAGATGATCAGGGAAAAATGGTCTGTTTTTTATACAGAAAATGTGCTGAAGTTCCATGATGTGATTTTCAGAGCTGAACAGCAGCTCTGCAAACAGTGCAATGGGTGAGGGAGCTGCTCCCCTGCCAGCTGAATTCATCCAAAACATTTGTTTTGCTGCAACGTAGAGAAAGTAACTGGGAACAAAGACACCCATATGCTAGAGAGAGGTGATGTGTCAGCAGGGACCAGCTGCCCTGCTCACACTACTCGTGTGTGCTCTCACTTAGCCCTGTTTAGAAAGTTCCACTACAATTAGTTTCCTCCAGGGCCCTACACCAAGTGTGTGAACATCTCCTTCAGTTTTAGGGCTTTTGGTCTCCCCAGGAGGCAACAGATGAGCACCAAGGTATTAACTGTGTAACTTCACCTGTCTAATCCCAAGGGATTGGCAATTCTAGCTAAACATTGTGTAACTGCAGCATTAGGAATGTGTTTCACACACTCAGCACAGCATAGACTGCAGATCAGCAGTGCTGGAACCACAACTGTGAAGCTCAAAAATCCACCCCTATCACATTAGTCCCCAACAACACCCAGCATCAGCAGCTTTCTTCCTGAAGCCTTAGGATATTTTCTTCTTCCTCCCTCTGTCTTCACAGCTGATGGGAAAACATTCCTCTCAGTCCTACAGACTGAAGTTTTCCCTTTATCCACACAACAGATAAAACACACACAGCAGTAGCAGCAAACTCTCTTCCAATACCTGAGAGGTGCCTCTCTCTGCCCCGTAAAGACAGAGTTTTCTGGTTATTCAGTTTTCTGCCTCTGAACCAAAGCCTAGAGGGGTAATGTAAACATTTTAAAACTGAGATTTTGATCACTGGACTTGGGTTTAATTCCTCATAGTAGTTTTCTGATTCTGATACCAGTGGGATGAGGGTTTTAATTGCTGTACTTTGGGAGGAAAAGCACAGCAAGGAGGAGAACACTGATTAAGGTACACGTGCTTCAGTGCAATGCATTTCAGAGTGTTTAAATGATCCAACTTACCTTTCTGTCTCTGGATTTTGGAACAGTTTTGCCTGCATTAGACACCACTACAAAGCTCCCAGAAGCTCCCTTTCCTTTCACCTGGTTCAAGAGAAAGTCTATTTCAGTCCTTGAGAGAGTAGCTCGGAATACCAACAACCTGAGAAGGACTCACTGACACTGATGTAGATTTTGAATGCAATGTCACCATGCAGTGGGTTTTTACGGCAGAGGCCTGATTTGAACCCACTGAAACTTCAGTAAGATCAGACACTGCAGCCAGACATTGGGGCATTCTCTGCTGCCCTGACCAGGAGATCCTGGCAGATAACACAGGCACAAATTACAATGTTAAAAGCCACAATGCTGCACAAGTGACACTGCTGGACTCACGTGCTGCTACAATGCTGGGTGGCACAACACCCAGAAATGGCAAGGAATTGCACAAAAATCCATGTGACTGACACAACAGTGCTGAAAGCCTACCAGTGTCCAACAAAGCAGAGATAGAGGCTGATGAACCACCATGAGGGAGAACATGTTCATTCCACAGACCTTCTAATGGAGTTAAGAAATTCCTGTGCAGTTCCCAGAACCATGGAATTTTTTTGGCTGGAAGGGATCCTAAAGATAACCCAGTTCTACCCCTGCCATGGGCAGGGACACTTCCCACTGCCCCATGGTGCTCTGAGCACTGTGCAGCCTGGCCTTGGATACTGCCAGGGATGGGGCAGCCTGTGCCAGGGCCTGCCCACCCTCCCAAGGAAGGATTTCTTCCCAATATCCCACCTAACCCTGTTTGCTGGCACTCTGAAGCCATTCCCCCTTGTCCTGGCACTCCAGCCTTTGGAAGCAGTCCTTCTTCAGCGATGCCACCTCTTACCTGCCTAATGATTCCCCTCTCCAGCTCCCTTTTGAGTGCTTGCTTCAGGAGGTACCCCCTCCTCTCCAGATCCAGGGAGGGATATTTGTGGATGATGTATTTCCGGATCGCAACCACCGAGGCACCGCTCTTCTGAAAGCAGGCCTGAAACAGGAGCAGAGCATTAGAAACTCCTGCACTGGAGTTACCCTGCATGGAGTGAAGGACAGACATTGGACTGATGCACGCAGGCCACCACAGGATGCCAGAGCTTGCCTATTAACAACAGAGTTAACTTTCCCCCTCTGAGTAGCTGAAGAGCAACACAAACAACACAAAAGCAGCACAGCAAGCACATAGCCACTGCTCCAGTGAAGCACTCACACAGAATG
Source organism: Thryothorus ludovicianus (assembly GCA_013397245.1). Lineage (NCBI taxonomy): Eukaryota > Metazoa > Chordata > Aves > Passeriformes > Certhiidae > Thryothorus > Thryothorus ludovicianus. The sequence continues at coordinate 465,674 of VZTB01000304.1, read as the reverse complement.
GCTCAAAATACAAAATAGTCACCTTTGGGCAACGCTGCACAACTGATTTACTAACATTCTACTAATGCCAGACAGAGTAATCATTAAGTCAGAAAAACCTGCCAATTATTTCTTTAAGACGGAGGACTGACATCAGTAAACTAGCAAAAACCTAAGGTGAAGTTCATCTTTTGAAGATTGATGAAAAGGCCATCTTGCAGTTAAGGTTGGTGGAGCCCAGACCTCCTCTGAAGGGAGCAACCAAGCCTTGAGGGGGGGAGAGCAGGAGCACAGCTACAACAGCAGAGATCTGCTCTTACAATCAGGAGGGACAAAGTAAACCAAGACCACTTTGTAATGCTGGTTTACAGTATCTCCATCTGTCCTGAGTTAGAGTAAGTTAATGCTAAAAGAAAGCACATGGATCAAATAGATGGATGAATCCAGGTAAATGAAGTTAAACATGGCTAGGAGGCACAGCAAACAAAATTATGACAGCAATCAACCAGGTTACACCATCCTAGCTGTTCCTCATGATGTAATTAAGGAGGGAAACAAATTCTAAACAAGGAAATCAGTTGCAGGGCCCCTCATCATCCTCATGGAGTCACATGTCAGCTCCATGGGCTTCCAGGCACAAGCACACCCATCGTACACACTCAGCTTCCTGCTATTATAAATGCACATTATAAAGTTGGCTTTTGGCAAATATTGAAGGGAATGATGTGTATAGTGTAGAGAAACTTCATTGTATCAGTGTGGTTTCTTTTATGTCTGCTATTGGCAAAACTTGGAAATAGAGGTGTGATGTGAGGAGCTTTTGTAGCTGTCTCAGAGAGTGGTGAAAAAATAGTCAAAAAATTCTTTGAATTCTTATATTACCCTATTTGGATGAAGAATTCCTTCCCCAGGGAAGGAATTTATTAATCATCTGTTATCAGAAGATTTGCAACAGACTAAAACTAAGAAAAATAAAGAAAGTTGGAGAACTCAAAGAAATGTTTTTAAATAATGCATGAGGGTCGATGAATATGCAACTTATTGGTGCATTTAAATCAGTGTGTTCTAAGTTAGGGTGTGCTCTTGGCTCTCAGCCAGAGACACCCTGGCCATGTATTTTGCTTTATTGCCTTGTCCTTATTGTCTTTATTAAATCTTTTAAATCCTACAAAGAAAGTGAAGCTCATTTTTCACTGCAGACACACAGCACTGTCACCTGCACCTCAGCAAGCTGCAGCCATGTGGTTCAGGAGAGAAAGTGGATAAACCCCACGCTGATGCCCTGCTCACCTTGATGGCCTCAGTTAAAATGGCATCCATTTTGGGCCGGGAGGTGGCTGCCATCTGAGTCTGCTTCTGTGCCCGGGCCAGCTGGCTGGCAGAGAGTGTGGCCCACGCAGGGATGGTCTTCTTCACTTTCTTCTCCTTCTCCTTCTCCTTGGACTGATCCTTCTCCCTTAGGGAAAATGCACAGCAGTAGTAAGGGGAGAGGCACTAAAGCCAACAAGCAGTTGAACAAGAACAACAAAAGAAAGCCCAGAACACCTGACATTATTTCAATTAACATAACTTAAGGACTATTTGGATGTTTCTGTTAGTAAAAGAGACCTTGTATGGCTATTCAGCCTCACATGTCCAAGAACAGCAGCTCCATGTGATCAGCAGCTTCTTCCTTAAGGAGAGGCACCTTAAGGCACTCGTTTTTCTTTTCTCTCTGTAGAGCCTGACTTCCTTCAGAATCCCACCCAAATCCCTGAGTTCAGCACCAAGTAAGCCTTACTCCTTTTTGGTTTCTTCGGAGGACTTAGTTTCCTCTTTCCCTTCATTCTCAGGTTCCTTTGGCTGTTCTGCTTCACTGGATGCAGCAGGCAGGGTTTCAGTCTCTTGCTCCTCTCCAGCAGAAGCAGATTCCTCAGAGGTGACTTCTGCATCTAGAAAATGGGAAAAAGCATCAAGTTACTGTCCAAAACCAGCTTTTGTTCTTTAGGAAGGTAGAGGGAAAAAAAGTCAAACTTAAGAACACACCCCACTAATAATTTCCCACGAATTTATTTTCACTAACTTATATGTGTTATTTAAAAGCAATTTAAAAAGTGAAGAGAAGTACTGAAAAGAGCTTCAACAAAGGTGCAAATCCGCCCTCAAATGCCAGAATAACTGCAAACATCATGCAACGTTTTCACAATTAACCAGTTCCAATAGTGTTCTCCTCTTATCCACAAGCTGCTGTTGCAGACAGGCCTGGGATTTTAAGAAGCAGCTTTGCTTGTGACCCAGTTGTTTTCAAACACAAAAGCACCTGAAGGATAATTACAATTCTATCCCATTTTCCCAGACTTGGCAAAGCTTTAGGTGGAACATGCATTGGCAGAAGCACTTGTATATCAGAAGGATGAGATACAGATAGAAATCAACTTACCAAGGAAATAAAAAATACATAAAAGTATATTTAGCTGAGAACAGACTTTAGAACCCAGGCTGCCTACCAGATCATTCCTGATACATTCCTGTGCTCTTTGCCCATGGAGGCATTTAAAATACACAGTGAATTAAGAGTCAGTTTTGTAGGAAGTTTTTTTATTTGTGACACCAAAGAGGACAAAGTCAGTGAAACAAGCTGACTGTAGTAGTGAAATGACACATTCTGGGATACTGAGGCCAAGCTGCTACGTTAACATCAGGCCAGATTGTGTGACACATAGTGGTAAAATGTTTTTGCTCAGAAAAATAGAGAAAAAAATTTTGAATACTCTCTTTTTCCATTCATTAACTCTACCTTTTGATCTCAAACCTTCTTTCTGACACTACTAAAACTTCATAATTTCTTTATCCTAAAGGATGTGCAAGCTTAAAAGGGACCATATTTAGCCAAGTTTTCATGTCTGGAGTGACGGAGGGTATAAAAGAACAAACAAGTGTGTTCTGACTGAAAGCAGTATCTACAAAACACATAGCCTGGAAAAGCCTGTGACAGGGAGCCAAACATTAGAAACATTTTCCTGCTGGCTGAAGGGTTTTCCAGGAGTTTCAGAGCCAGCCTGTGTGTGGATAGACATGAATCCCCCCCAGGAGCATGGCTGTACCTGCTTTGGCCTCCTCCCCTTCAGCAGGTTTGCTTTTGGGAGGCGTTTCCCGGGCAGAAGCATTCACCGAGCGACGGATTGGCATCGCGTCGTCTTCCACTTTCTGCAAAAAGCACAGGAAAATCAGCACAGGTGCTGCACAGAATCAGAAAGTTTGGAAATGGGATTAAAGTCACAGCAGCACAGGTAGAGATATTCTGGTTCGGATTTTTTAGGATGCTAAAAGACAGCAGTCCTCAAACCAGCTTCTTCAAAGCATACTAGGAGAGGATAGTTCCACATTTTATGGTTTTAAAAGAAATAATTTCAATTCCAAATTAAATGAGATGAGCATAGAGGATTCTGACAGGGATTTCAGAGATTTCCCAGAGATTCTCAGGGAAAGCAGGGAAGGGGAAGCAGAGTTTGTTAGACTCCCAGTCGAGTTTCTTAGAAGCAGGGGAGGAAGAGTCCTGAGTAACCTTGAGCAGGACTGGAAGTCAAGGCGTGATCCAAGGGCAAGCTTGGTGAAAGGGCCAGCCCCTACCTCACTTAACTTGTCCGTGTGGATCAGCTGAGCTCCCGTTAAGAGTGGAAGCGCCTTATGATGCAAGGGTTCAGCTTCAGAAAGATCAGTCGACATTTAAATTAATTTCTAGCCCCAAGTGCAGGCAACTGTGGAGCCCCAGGTTTTAACCCCAAGGACTTTTTCCTAATGGTTTTCACAGTGCAGTGAGGAGTCAACCTAAAGTACAGAAAAGATGTGGTGTGAAAATTAACAAAACAAAAACATCTATGTCCACGTTTCTATCAAATTAAAGATTTGAAAGAAAAGGATCAATGACTTACAGCTCATGACTAACACAATTGACAAGCAACACTTGCATTCAACCAAGGTGCTAAAATATGGATGCAAACTGGAGATCTATGGTGGAGCAGAACTGGGAAAGGTGCAAGCTAGACCTGCTCCATTAGAAGATGGCTGAAAGACAAAAAGGCTCTTGAAGTTATAGGCAAGCATTGCTGAGAAGCAGCCACTGCACTGTGCCTGAGTGAGGGAATTGGTGACCCAGGGACTCTGGTAAAAGCAGCAGCTGGCACATGCAGCTGAGGAATTACACCTGCCAGGCAGAAGATACAAGCACTGGAAACTTGAGCCATGCCCCCCCAAACTAAACCCCATGCAATTTACAGAAATGAAGGAATCTTTTGACAAAAAAATGACCATCAGAAGAGCAGTCTCCATGCATTCTAGCAGAAAACATAAGCTTGCCAAAGCTCTGCTCCAAACACATGCATTGTCATGGATAACAAATGGGTTAAGCTTAGTTTAACCTCATCAAGTCTCAACCCTACTACTATTATGCTTTTACAGCCTTTCTTACCTGCTGCCCATCTGCCTGCACTGGCCTCTCCTGAGGAGAGGAGCTCCACTAATTCCACCACAAAACTGGTATTCATTGGCTCATTCACTTCCTCTGAGCATCCCCTTTAAAGCCTCACCTCCAGAGCTGTCCCAGTTGCACCCAAAGACCACGCTGCAGCCTGGCCTCCTCCCCTCCTGGCAGAACAGCCAAATGCCCCCTTTTCCCCTGCTCTGGCTCTCTCCTTTTGCTCAGAGACAGGCACTTGCCAGAAACTTCCTCTTGCAAGAGATATTTCTCCAGCCTGGCTGTTTGTCTCTTGCCCATCAGCCCCAGCCCTGTTTTCAAGCTGACTTTCAGCACAGTCTCAGCACTGCTCTCCCCACACCAACACCACTTCTTGCCCAAAAATACAGCCCTGGCCTTCCTCAGCAGTGGGGATCCCTAATCAGTCAGAGGCACTTGTGACAGCAACTGAGCACTCTGAAAACCCACGGAGAATGAGTCCTGCCTCAGCACCAGAGAGAGCAAAGCCCAAGGGCACTGGCTGTTTTCTTCTGAGGCAAAACAGAAAGATCAGAACACGCCACATGCCAAAACAAAACAAAAAAATGAGATGAATGAAGCCTTCTTGTGAAATGCCAGGATGTGAAAATATACTAACTGCCAACTAGAATATACAGAATATAGCACAGCACTTAAAAAAAAATAAATTGGCCTGTTTTAAGGGACCTTCCTTCCTCAAACATGGAAAGCGAAAGGAAAAAAAATGAAAAGTTTCACCAGGCTTCAGCTCAATATCCAGTGTTTTTTCTAGCAAGCAGTGTCTAAAGCTCTTTAAGAAAATGCCAGAATTTTGAAGTGAGTCCTAAAATAACCAACTACAGATTCCCTGTCAGGGAAATCAGTTGGGGCCTACAAAAGATGCATTCCCTGAGATTAAACACACACACAAGCCACACTGTGGCTGACATGGTCCTGGGGTTTAATTATTTTTAAACTGTGTGACCTGCATGACACATGCACAAAAACAATACTCCCAACTTTGACTTAAAATTTCCCAAGTTCTGAAACCCCTTACAGCTTAACACAGCCCAATTCCTCGCCCCCACGCCCACAGTACAGGCAAACGAGCCGGAACCCAGCAGAAATTTGGGCTTGGTGGTTCCCTCCACGTTCCCAGGTGTGAATCATGTCCTGCTCGAAAAGTCCAGGGAATCACAGGGAGGACAATGTGCCCCACTGCACAGCACTGATCCCCAGGGCACCCTGTGAGAGCATCCCCACATGGGCTGTGCCTACTCAGCCCATTTCTCTCCACGGGGGCATCACCAGTACATTGCACTGAAATATCAACCGCAAACAGGCCTGAATTCAGGCCCTCGAAAAGATAAAGCAATGTTGGGGGTTGGGTTACTTTCTTGTAGAATTTTTTCCCAAAAGAGTGGCTAGGAAGCTAATTGCTGGGTGCTTATGGATACTTTAAGGTACTTGAAAGAGACAAAAGAAGTGTCTGTCCAGAGAGGGTGGGATCAACCCCACCTCTCTCTTTGAAGGGCTCGGAAGGAACGGGGCGGGGGGTGTGTGCAGTTTTTTTGACGGCAGAGAGATCTCACTTGGAGCTGAGCTCGGAGTGACTTTCGTGGGTCCGCCGGGAATTCTGACCCTGGTCTCTCCCTGCCAGCCGGGAGCTGCTGTCCCATCGCTTTGCACCCACGGCTGCTTCGGCTTTGCTCTGGGTATCTCCACGCCATCCCTTCTGCCTGCCGGGACGTTTTCTACAGCTCCAACTCCTGCTGCGAGCTCTGGACACGCCTCGGCCCTCGGGACTCCTCATCCCCCCCCCCTCCACCGGGAAAGGTGCATCGGAGAAAAACCTGTGACTGTTTCCTAACCCAGTTTGGTATCAATACTATAGTTACTGTTATTTTGTTCATCTTGTTAGACTCATTAGTAAAGAACTGTTATTCTTACACCAAATTCTTTGCCTGAGAGCCTCTTTAATTCTAAAGGTATAGCAATTTGGAGAGAGGAGGTTTGTTTCCTCCATTGCAGGAGAAAGACTCCTGTTTTGTTTTTTCCTAGCAGACCTACCTGTCCTCAAACTGAGACAAGCAAAAAAAGAGGAAGCTTTGCAATGACAATGCAGAAAACCTCATTCCACTCTCCAAATGAAGCAGATGAGTGTAAAGGAGATACCAAGTCACCCAAACTGTTACCTGGACAGGTTATTTCAAAAGACAACCCTAAATGGGAGCCACAGCTACAATCACAAGCATCACTCAATAAAAAAATGAAAGTAACAACTGTGTTTTGCATTTACACAAACATCAAACACTGTGCCCTGAAAGGAGGTAGAGGCCACCAGGTGGCTCCTGGGTGATTTTAATGAACATTTAATCCTGATCAACTGTCAGAAAAATATAATCACATCAGCAGTGAAAGCACCACCAGGATACTAACCTTCACCAAAGTATAGAAAGTCACTCCTCACAAAGCTACACCCCTTTGTCTCCAGGAAAACTGCAGGTTCCCAAGCTCCCAGACTATCATGAACTAGTTATTCCAAAGCAGGTAATCCAACAAGGAGCTGATAAACCCCCTCAAACCCTTGGATTTCCAGATTAGTAGGAATGTGTCCATTCTCCCAGCTCAGGGAGTAGCTGCTAAGGCAAGATCCAAAGGTACGGAGAGTTTTTCAGCAACTGCTCTGAACCACCTACAGCAGTTTCCTCCTGAACTATCACATCATTAGGAATAAATAAAGGGAGGCTTCAGGTGAGACACATATTTGATAATATTTCCAAAGTGTGGAGTCCTTCCACTAATGTAAGAGACACTAGAATGTTGAAAAAAATTTTTAAAAAATGGCTGAGTTCTTGAATTTCTGCTGGCTGTAATAATTTTTCAACTTATCTCAGCCTTCAATCTCATTTGAAAGAAAATGCTTCAGGATAAATTAGGTTTTGAGTGTGGCAAGTGTTAGGCTGGCAGAAACTCCAGCTCCCAGGGACTCAGAGTAGGGTGAACAGGCTGAAAACAAATATGCAATGGAAAAATGAGGAAGCGTATCCAAACCTGGACCAGTGGGGTGTCCCCTTACTGCCACATGACACCTGTGGGTGACTGATGTACTTAGATGTGACGGGGTACAAAGTACATGGCAGTGGCCTGGAAAGGAGGTCAAAAAGGGCTAAAAAAAGCTTTTATGCACTTGCAGGTTAGAAGGCAGGGTGTCAAGGGGAACAAATCTGACAACCTGACAAGTGATGCAAGCAAGAACAGCTGTTTGTATCAGAAAGCCTTAAAAAGCAAAGTAAAACTGGGTTTAAAAAACAGACTACTGATTATTGACAATTATTTACTACTCTATAATGCAAAAGAGTATTTAAGTGACTTGGAAACTGCAGAAGCAAGCACAGGAAATGTTAATACTTCTGCAAATCCAAATCAAACATGGCAAAACTCATCACCTTCTAAACTGTAAGCTGCACAAGTCTTTCAAGACTTTGTCCCCCTGAAATCTCAAAGCTGTTCTCTAAATGCCCAGCCCAGGTAGCAGATACTTTGTCAAGCCCCCACAAGGTCACAGGATATCAGCCAACAACACCTCAGATACAAATGCGGCTGTCAGGAGCTCCCAGCCGGTGCTGCCTTCCCCTGAGGTACTCCAGCACTCTGCCTTTGGCTTCTCCAGCTCACAGAGCTGCCTGAGGTCTTGGCTAAGTCAGCCACGGGGTACTTAGTCGTTTAAACCAGCCTGAAGTCCTGCAGACTAATAAAATATGCCATTGAATAAAGAATACAAAGTTAGTTCCAACTTCTGATAAATTTGTCAGCCCACTTGGAAACTCTCTTGCCCGTGACTGGGCACAGCTGGCATTCCCATCACTCCTGCTGCATCCGAGGAGTTTTGTGCCAGTCCCTGGGGCCACCATGTCCCAGGAGGTGCCCCAGCCCCCCGGAATTTCCCCCCATCCAGCTCCAAGGCCAGTGTCTGCAGCTCCCCCAGAGCTTGGTGCCAGGCTGTTTGCAGGAGCGAGGCACTGCACTCCAGCTCACACTGCCCAGAGCTCTCAGCACATTCCCCAGCCTGCCTGTGCCAGTGCCCACATCATGGGAACCCTGCAAGGGTTATGGGGGACAGCAAACCCCCTTACCTCAGGGTTCAGGGGGGCACAGCAAAAATCCTTCACACTTCCAGCATCCAACCGCAGGAATTGCTGCACTCAGACACCCAAAGGAGGGGGTTTAAGGCTAAAGAGAGATTTTCATTTGAAAACACTTTCATTCAGCATCAGATTTGAGCCGCTGCCTCCAAATGCCACGAAGGCAGCCCAACTTACACCTTGCCTGCCCCGATTTTTACAGAGCACAGCCAAAATTAAACCCTGCCCTTCTGTGCACACAGACGCTGCTTTCACTGAGGGAAAAAAAAAAAAAAAAAAAAAAAGAGAGGCACATTGCTAGAGTGAGACCAGGGCTGAGCTCAGCACTTTTCTCTGTTAGGGTCCAAGAGCAGCAATCCCAAGACAGCTCAATCCCTACACCTGCTGATTAAAATAGAATAACCATAAGACCAAAAGTAACCAACCATGCCTCACCTCCACTGTTCTCCACACAAAGAACACCAGCTCAACAGAAAACCACTACAGGTTTCTGATTCTCTCTCCATCAATCTCTGACTTGCACAGAAGGCAGTAAGAACAGGTCATTTCTTTTGCCTGGATTATTTTCCATTCCTACACACAGGAGTTTTTCCTCATGTCCCCAAACAGCCACAGTCAGCAAGCCACTTAAATTACACCAGCAGCACACCTAAAACTCACAGAAACTTCAGGCAAGGGATTAATATGAAACAGAATTTCTGCTGCAGGGCTGTCTATCTCCACACTGATGCTCAGGATCATAAGGGTGATAAGCTCAGAGGAACAACAGTTTTGAACAGTTTTTGGCTAGAATGGCCCTTGATCCAAATTCTCCACACTCTGTCTATGCCACATGGCCACCGAGGAATGAAATCACCCCCATTAGAGTGCACAGGGTTCAGCTTTAAGTTCAAAACAAGGCCAGGTCACAAAGTTAAAACAACTCCAACATGAAAACCCCCTGCTGTAAGTTTTCATAGCCTTAGATAAAGTATCTTAATTCAGGATCCAACTTCATGAATTTTGACAAACTGTTGACACCCGAATGAAAATTTAAGCTGCAAGTGTTACATACCAGGGTTTGAACCCTTTACAGGCCATTTTCTCCTTGCCTAGATAGATTAAATTTAAAACCACTGTATAAACCCTCCTCCCAACTACTACTTATTCAGCTATCTTTTATTATTCTACAGACAAAACTATACATGATAGAAGCCATTATCTCATTGCAGTCTGTAAGAAATCTACCCACACCTCCCATTATAGTCCATCAATGTAACACTTCTGTTCCCTATCACAGAAGTTGAAATCCTCAGAGGACCCCAGGTCACTTGTAACAAAATGCTGCCAGAAGACTTACACATCACTTTCTGCTGAAAGGGGAGAAAAAAAAAACACAGGAAAAAAAATATCCTGAAGACAAAAACAATTCAAGGAGCATGACAAATGTGCATGATGAATTGAGAAGATCATTAATTAGCAAGCTCACACAGGTAAAGAGAGAAAGCTCCAAAAGCCACTTATATCCAAGGTATTTATACCATGTTCTTTCCCCAACAGGAATTATGTGGGTTGTTTGTTTTTTTTCCCCTACTCATTCCTGATTTCTAAGGATCTCACATTCTATCAACATTTTTTTGAAGTCTGTGCCCTCCTGCCCAGTCCATCAAACAACTCCACTCCTGAACTGAGCTCCCCTCTCTCTCCTCTCCCTGCTCTCGTGGAGAAGGGATGCTGTTTACAAACACAGCACTTCCGAACCCTTCCCGCCTCAATGGACGCTGCTGGCCAAAGACTGCCGGCCAGCTCTTCCTTGAAGACGCTAGAAATACTATTTATGGTCAAAGCAAACAAAAGTCACTTGCTGGGAAATCAGAGTGCAACACTTACTCAATAGTTAGATAAGAACTGGGAAGTGATACACTTGCTAACCCAGAAATAATTCACTAGGGCTCCTAAGAAGAGAGAAACACCCGAGTATCTGAGAAATACCTCAGCTATAAACAAACTATCGGTCTCTGCTACACTGTATAAAAAAGCGAACACATCCACAATCACACATTTTCCAACTTCTCTTCGGCAGCGCGGGCTGGGCAGCTCCCCAGGGACTGCAGACACTGATTATTGGGAAAACAGTTAAAATACACGTGGGAAGGTCTGTCCTGAACAGCGTTCCCGGTCTGGAGCTGTCCTCAGGTGGAGCAGCTGAAGTGGTGGGGCCCCCTGGCCTGGCAGGAGCCACCCCAGAAGCTGCTCCTTCTCTCCTTAAATCCTTGCGATGTTTTACCCAAAAACACCCACAGCCCAGAGCGGCAAGAAGGATAACGATACAGAAACGGAAGCCTGTCTGGAAAAGCCCCATTCCAGACTGGAATTTAACAGCCTTCTGTAGAGGGAACTAGGGGGAGGAGGGCGATGAGCATTCCCCGAGCGGGCTGGGAGCAGCTGAGCGCAGCGCTCGGGATCCCCGCTCTCAGAGTCTGTGGCCATCGCTATCGGCGCCCAGGGCCGTTCGGGACCCGTCTGAGGGAGCAGAGCCCCGCTGGAGCCAGGCTGAGGCTCCCGCCGAGTGGCGGCACTCCCCGGGCGCTGAGGAAGTGAGTCCGTGCAGGCGCAAACCCAAACAAGCGCACGGCTCGGCAGCCGAAAGGCGGCAAGGCCGCGGCGGGAGCCAAGGCTCTCCCTAAGTTTATAAATAGCGATTATTTATTGTGCCGCGGCCCTGTCAGCCCCTTCCGCCGCTGACCTTCCCCGGGCTCGCCCCGTGCGGCGGGACGGGAGCGGCGCGTTGGAGCCCCGCAGCTCCTTTGTGAGGGCCTGCGCCCCGCCAGGCCCCGCCGGGCCCGGCGACACCCGAGGCCCGGGGCCGCCTCCTCGGGCCTGTGCCGGGCCGAGCCC
>VZTB01000304.1:402176-450942 GCA_013397245.1 Thryothorus ludovicianus | reverse complement strand
ATCCCATCCCCAGACTGGGAAGCTCTTCCCTGTCACTCTGTTCTTTCATCCCTAAAACTCCATGTTCTGCTGCTGCTTCTTCAGCTTCTTGTGCCTTAAAAACACATCTAATATCATATATATACATAATCCAATACTCCCTGAGAAGGTCTTACCTTCAGATCCCATTATCTCTGAATATGTACCCAAGGGGGTTGTTTTGGTTCTGTGCCCAGCCATGAGGGGATGGTTGCTGCTCTCTTCAGCTTGACTGTGTGTATGTGCCAAGCACAACAATCCCAAACTGAACCATCACTGAAGCAAACACTGAATTCACGTCGGTCTCACTTGTAGAACCACACACAAACCTGAGGCTTTCTGCCCACAGCAAAACAAGCATTACAAGGAGCTGTTAGGTGGTGGTGTTGCCCTTCCTGCAGACACACATAAGAATTATCTTTATGCCTGAGCTGCTTTTTTAATTCTTACTTCTGCTTTGCTTATTTTTTTCCCTTTTACATGTCCTGTAGAAATAGGGACTTTTAGTCCTTTAAACTGCAATTTTCCACTTTGTTGCTGATTCACTTCACCAAAGACATCTCTCATGATCACCAGAACTCACAATTCTCTTCCAACTAATGTTTACCTTTTTCAGCTGCACTCTTACTGTCATCCCTTTACATCCCTTACTGTAGCTCCTTTAATTCTTCACAAAAATCACTCCTTTTCTGCTTTCAACCCCAAAATGCATATTCGCTGCCTCTTCATGGCTTTCAAGATACCACTTTTGATATTTTTATTCCTTATCAGCTTCCTAATAATTAGTTCTCTGTACTTTTCCTAGTGTTACTCCACACCATCTCCCAGCTGATGTCCCTTGCTGCCCCTCTCACACCTACCGTTAAGGCTCTACTTTATCTTTTCAAACATTTCTCCCTTTCCAAGGGGTATCCCATTCCTCCATGCATTTTCAAACCAAATGACCCATTTTTACATCAGATCTAGCAAATGAATAAAAATACACTTAAATACCCTGAAATTTGTTTCATTCTGGAGCAAGTGTAGAATAGAAACACCACTGGAGCCGGCAGGAATTTGGAGCAGGGAAATGTCATGGACTGAGCAGCTCCCACAGCTTTTCTGGAAACACCCTAATTTGAAATAGATCCCGGGTGCTAATGAGGCGGGTGCTGTTATCACAGGAGGACCAGGGGCTGGAAGTTGTGACACTTTTTCTACACCACTTTTGGCATTACATTAATGACATATTTTACCCAAAGCAGGCACATGAAGTGACACCGCCACTAAGCAAGGAGCAGCTGGAGCATTAACCATCAACTCAACACTGCACACAGGGACAGCTCTGCCACAGCTAAGAGATCTGGCAGCAAGAATCTCCTCAGCTCTGAACCAGTGTTTCAGATAAAAACTGGTGAGCTGCAGGCAGGGGCTGCTCCCCTCACCTGGGCAGGCAGTAACTTGCTGCCAGACCTCCTGGCTGGGAAGGTTTTGTAGCCACAAAAGCTCATTTTTGGCTGCCACACGTGCACTGCATGCCCCTGCCATGAGCAGCCTGGCTGGACTTGCCTCCGTGCCATACCAGAGCAGTGCCGTGCCTGTGAGCCTTGCTGGGAAGACAACTGAACAGCAATTTACAGGTTTTTTTGGTGGTGGCTCCTGCTGGAAGAGCTCTAGAGCTGCTCTAGAGCTGGCTCACTCATTGCTGTGTGGAAAATCTTGTCACTTACTTGGCTTTCCTTTGAGACATCTCAGCTCAGACTCCTGCTCAGAACCTCCACCTGGTGATGCTGTAGGAGGCCTGGAGCAGATGCATTTCCTTGAAGAATAGATAAAACACTCCACTCCTGTTTCCTGAGAGGAGTGAAATTCCCTATGTTTATGATCCTGGTGTGTGGGAACAGAGCCATGAGCGGTGTCCGTGTCCATGCAATCGTGGTGCTGAGTGCCTGCTCCCTTCCTGGGAGTGATTCCCTGCACTCACACACGAGTGGCAATTGGCCAGGACCATGGATAATTTATTCACTCCATACCACTGTAATGTCAGAGAGCATTCACACCAGGAGTTATTTCAGAACAGCTCACCCTGCAATGCTGAAATGACCCATCTCCCTCCACAGGTGAGACCTGAATATACCAGCTGCACCTGCAAAGATTATCTTGGCAGCTCCTTTCCAGCTGTGATAAACCACTTCTAAGGCCTCTGCCCCACACTCAGTAATGCTTTGTACCCTGGGAGCTTAGTAAAACTCTGCCATATGTTAACATCTGCCATTAATTCTTGCAGGGGGCTGCAACAGGACAGCCAGGAGCTTCTCTGTGCTCTCCCCTCACTCAGTAACACTGAGATTTCCCAACCAACAGCATTGATTGCCTTCCCCACACCTATTCCTCTCTTTCCCATTTGCAGCCACAGCATATCCATCCCTGCAGCTGGGCCAGCAACTTGGACAAACTCCCTGTGGAAAGGACTGAATAGAGTGGGAGCTGGTTTTATTCCTGTTGCAGTTTCAGCACAATTTAGCAGCTGGAAACGAGAAAGAGAAGCTGGTGCCACATGACAAAGCTTTCCACAGTCAGCATCCCTACAGCAGCATTTAAAGAAGCAGGAGTAATTTCAGCAAATGACAGATCCACAGTACTTCACCAAAGGTGGCAAATGGAGCCCTTTGAAAAATATGAGGGTAGACGGCCTGAGGTTTCCTTGGATATTGCAATTTAGATACACTGCTGGAAGCTGAGTTAATCAATCTCTTGCTGCTGTTCTTTGCCCGTTGCTGTCTTTCCCCCAGTGGCTCCTGGCAGGTTGTCTCTCTGAAGGAAGCCAAGCAGGATGCTCTGGGCTGAAGCCTCCTGGTCCCCAGGCTCCACCCTGCAGTTGTTGCAGCTTGCACGTGGCCGCAAGCACAGCAAACCTGGAGTTCCTGTCAGCCTGTGGGGCCTTGTGCAAACCTGGGGCTGTCACCTCATGAAAAGCCAGTGGTGTGTGAAGAGCTCAGCTCCTGCTGATGCTGCCTGGCTTCAGATACTGCTCAGCTGGCAGCTTCCAGACCAACACCTTCCAAAGAGCAGAAAGGCTGAGTTCCAGCTCCCAGCCTGATGGGGAGAAGCAGGAGCTCAGAGCACTTGCCAGCCCAAGCACCTCCCAGTGGATTCACCCCAGGCAGAGCCCAGCATTCCTCACCCAATGCCAACCATGCAGCCTCTCACCCTCACAGATCACCTGCAGCCAGCTCTCCTACAGGTGGTTCAGCGCCTCAGGGCCAGGGGTGTTGGATCTAAGGGCACAAAAGCATTTTAGAGGGGGCTGAATTTGAGCTTCCTGCCCCCAAAGTTAAACCCTCTAGAATCTGTGAAAGAAACCAAGCACACAGGCCTAGCTGACAGCTTCTCTGCTCTGCCCAGGATGCTTCTGACAAAGCCACCATCTTCAGGGCATCAACCAACAACTCATCGTGGGACCAAATGCAGCAGAACAATCACAGCCACTCTCTGGCAATGAGAAGCCAACATCTGCAATTGGCTTTAAATGTTTTCAGAATGCTCAGCAAGTTAAGGCAACTTCTTAGAGACCCTGCTTTTCCTTTATCAGTAAAAGCAATCTATAGGGTTGGAACAAAAGTTATGTGGGTCACAGCAACAACTGGTTTAAGTTACTACTGGCTTAAATCTGCCTTGTGCACACTAAAAACCACCCCTGCAGAGGAGTCCCTTCTCCGGAGCCTCTCCTGCCACGTGGCCTATCACGCCCAGCACCAGGGAGGGCTGATCCCAGGCAAAAACCCCCAGGAGCTGGACTCCATGATCCTGGTGGGTCCCTTTCAACCCAGCATATTCTAGGGTTCTATGAAAAGACACTTCCACACACCAAGATCTGCTCCTGGACCCGAAGCTTTTTTTGGAAAATAAGGTAAAACCTGAACATGTTGACACAAGCAGAGAGAGCACAGCATTCAGGATCAGTGAATTTCCTGACCTCATTGCCAGAAATGGCTGATTCTGTTCTGAAAACCCTTTCCTAGAAAGAAACCAGCCTTAGGCAGACAGCTGGCCTGAAAATATGCTGTGGTGGTGGCTTCAGGTTAGGGGACATCCTCAGTGATAAAGGGATGTAAGCAATGCATCTGCTCCCTGCCTGTGCCCCAGCCTTGGGAAAAGAAGGGTTCCCAGCAGTAGAAATTGTTCTAATGCCACTCTTCCTTGATGAGCTGCCTTAACTCCCTGCCACAGTCAGGAGCCTGCACACATGTGTTTAAATAGGATCAAAACTAGAAGGAAAAAGCTCAGCATAAGCTGCAGTGCTCCTGGTGTAAACCTGCTGCCTTCCCTGCTGAGGCTTTGCTGTTAGGCCAGTGACCACAGTTCACCTCTCCTCACACAAAACAAAGCTCCTGCAAATCACATTCCCATGGGAACCTGTTTTAATGAATACTTCCCTTCTCTATTTCATATATCTTACAATTTTTTTGTATTTCAACACCTCTCACAAGAAACCAGTTACAAAGATCTTTTATGAGCTGCATCCTGAGGAGCCACAACCACCTGCAGACCTAAGCTGATCCAGAAGGAAACTGGAAAGCAACTGGTTGCAGTTAATACATGGTAAAGAACACAAGGGGAGCAGAGGAAGGAGTCAGGAGTTCTGCTCCTTGCAGTGGCATTGTTGGGAAACTCAAACTTCAGGTGAAGCACATGCACACTTCAAGGCCTTGGGCATCAACTGCTCACAGCACCCAGTGTGCAGCTGAACTGATTAACCTCAGGGAAGCCAAAACCTGCCATGCTGCAAACCCAGCTGTGGGTAATTCTGAAAACCCCCTCGTGAAAATCTCTGAGGAGTCCCTTCCTGGCCTTCACAGGACACCAACAGGGGAAGTTCTCACCCCCTGGAACACCCAACATTAAAGGCTCTAAGAAAAAGCGGAAAGACTTTCTCACCTCAGCTCCACCCACCTACTGGTAATTCCCATTTCCTCCAGCCAGTGGTTTTCCAGCTCTTTCAGCCAGAAGCTTGGGGCTCTCCAGAGAGATTTTCCAGCCCTGACACACGGGATTCACTGTTCAAAGGCTCCACAGCAAATCTGTCTTTTGGGATCCAAGGCAATGAGGGAGAAATCAGTCCTTGCACAGCTCTGCTGTTGCACACTCACGTTCCCAGCAGCCTCTGATGCTGCCCACCCTGAGAGGAATTCCATCATTTGCCCACATCGACTTGGTAAGTATTTACCCTTATTTACATACAAACTGGCATCCATTTAATTCAACTATTTAACTGCTACAAACCACCATATACTGCTCCAAAAAATGCCTTTTGGAAGAAGAGCACCCAGTGACCTTCTGCAGAGGTTTAACAAACACCCCTGGAGCCCTGGTGGGTGGGGTTTCCATGGGGACAAACTTTTGGGAGACCTGGAGAGCCCATCCAAACCTCGGCCCAAGGGCGAGGCCAAGGCACCACTGGATGTGCTACACACAGATACATGAACATACATTAATGGTGAGAATATATTTTTTTTTTTTAACAAAACATCAGAGAAAAGTGTTTTATTGTTACTTAAAAAAAAATAAAATAACCAAACAATGCTCTAGTGTTTAGGCCATGGATTCTCTAGCTCTGATTCATGGGGTGGAACACATTAATAGGGAAAGTGTCTTGTGGACATCTCCCCTCTGGCCACAACCAGGCGCCTCCTCCCTTCCCCGTGGTGATCAAATCACATCCTCAGGCAAGTACAGCAATTGTTTACATGTAAAAGTAAGATTAGGAAAGTATTTAATGTACTTGTAGCCTTTCTTCCCTTTTTTGTTTCTTTTTGTTGTTGTTTTTTCTTGGTTTTTTTTTTTTTTTTTACTTTTTCTTTTTTTTATTTAAGAAGTGATTTAGCAGCTGGAAAGGAAGACAGCATCATGTGAGCAGTGAGCGCTGCAGACACCCCCAGCAAATGCTGCACAGGTTACTCACGGTCCATGGCCCACAGTACACAAACGCATTTTGGAGCTTCCCCGGCCCGGCACAGTCCTTGGCGGCAGGTGCCCCTCACAGGAGAGCCAGCAGCGCATCTTCGGCGGCCGGGGAGCCAGCGGGGCCTCCGGTGCCCAGCAGCAGCAGCTCGGCCGGGCCCGGGGCTGCACCGGGCGGTACCGGGAGGGCCCCGCGCCCCTCCGGCCGTCCGCGGCTGTGGCTGCGCGGGCACGGCGGCGCTGGGCTGGGCTGGCGATCCCGGCTCACACCGCTGCCACCTCCGGAGCTCCGGGGCCGCAGGTCCCCGCTGACGCCGCCGATCCGGCCGCAGAGCCCCCGCTGCGCTCGGGCACCGTCCGCGCCCTGCTCGCGTCCCAGCCTCGGGAGGCAGCTGCAGCCAGCGGCTGCGCCCTGGCCAGGGGGTTCCTCAGCACAGCGGCGGCCCCTTTTCACCTTTTTCCTTTCTTTAGGCAACAATTGCTCTCACCCTTCATTTTTGGTAGTCACACATACAGACACACACTATATGTACACAGTTTGGGCCCGAGGACCTACGGTAGACCAAGGAGCCAGCACCGCCCAGGATGCTGCACACATTCAGCAGCTGTCAAAGGAGAAGTCGTTTTACTTTCTTTTAAACTTGCAATGTTTGTCTTTATTTTGTTCTTTATATTTTGAAAGTGAAAAGAAATAGTATTGAGTCAATTTCTTTTTTTCTTTTTTTTTCTTTTTTTTTTTTTAAATATTTGTTCTATGTATTTACAAGCCTTAAAGTTGCTCTAAAGGTTCTCAAAGTATCACTAGTACTTTTTTCCCCGGGGTAGCACGGTTTTCAATAAGTTATTTTCGGAGCACTCTGGTCCGCAGCGGTTTTCTCAAATGCATTTTCCTTCCGATCCAAGGTTATGTATGGTTTGATTACTATTTTCTTTTTAAATTTCTGAAGCAAGCTGAGAGGCAGGCAGAAAAATCTGATGACAATAGAAAAAAAATTGATCTTGTCCTCATCTAGCTCACCCCAACCCCCTTCAAAGTTTTGTCTATTTATCATGCTTTGAAACAAAACTGAGTTGTGTATGAAGGGGAGGGAAATTTATTTCTCTGCTTTTGTTCTATTATACAATTTGTTTATGGAAACTGCAAATTTAAAAATTACACTTGCATTTGCAGTCCTTAAAATAATAAATTAAAAGTTTTCAACTTGTTTTTGCTAAACAGATTTGTTTTGCTGTGTGTTTTCCTAAGTATGAGTCCTTGTTTAAAAAGAAAAGAAAAAGATTAAAACAGAAAATATTTTCTATAAATAATACATGTATTTTGGTTTAGTGCTCCCGCCCTCAGGTTTGAAGTTTGCTTTTGTGGGTTTGTTTTCAAGTACCTTTTTGCCTCCATGATCACCTCGGTGTTTATGGGGTTTTACCTCCCCCACTCGTGCGTGTGTGAGGCAAGGGGGTCTGCGAGAGAGAATTGGCCTTGCTGCACTGTGATTGGCGAAGACGTGAAACTTTTTTAAAAAAATACTTAAATTGTTTCTTTTTTTGTTTGTTTGTTTTAAATCTGTATTTTAAGTTTTAATTATCCTCTGACTCCTCTTCGGCCTCCCGTAGCCACGTGAAGAACGCGGTGACGGATTTCAGCGCCACTCCTTTGCCGTTCTGCTCCGCCGGGTCCTTGCTGCTCTCCCACTTGTAGAAGGCATCCTCCGAAATGACCTCCTCGTCATACAGGCAGTCAAAAAACATCCGCAACAAATCTGCAGCAAAGCACAGATGGGAGGGGACAACTGAGGCTGGGGCTGCAGAGAGGGGCACCAACAGCACAGGAGGTACTGAGACAGCAGAAGCAAAGGGCTCTCACTCAGTTATGGCTCCCTGGCTGCTCACACTCAGGGGAGGGGGAAATCCAACCCCTCTGACAGTGTCAGGACAGAGGGAAAGCAGCTGTGGGACTAGGTAGTCTAGAGCTTGGCTGGCAAGCAGGACCCACAGCAGCCCAACTCCTCTGGAGCACACACCTGGATTCCGTCCAGCCCCAGATTTTTGTGGCTCATCAGGAGACATAATGCCCAAATAATGCCATAAAGGGCACTGAGGATGATGGTGTTGGAAGTTTTGAGGCACTCTTGGATTTTGTGCTGCAGATTCCCTGGAATCCCTGTTTCTTTGGCTATTCCCTTGCCTCTTGTCCCACAAGAGTTTTCTGTAGCATCTCTGGGACAAAAGCCATCAACTGACCAACTCATTCCCTCCAAGCCCACAGACATCTGTGGACTAGCAATGCAATAACAACACCCATGGCTCTTACATGCCCAGGTACTGCAAACTCAACAGACTATTCTTTACTGCTCTTTTTTTGCTCTCTTTTTATCAACAGAGGTTTGTCCTTCCTTTTGCGTGGCTGCTCGCAGGAGCAACCAAAAGAAGAGCCAAGCATTTGGGAACCTGAGCTGCTCAAAAAAGCTGGGATCTGACCAAGCTGAATCCACCCACACCAGTTTCTCTCATCTGCCACCTACAAAGGTAAGGAAAAGCACATCCTCCTCCAGCCTTCCCCAGAACCCCCTTCCTTTATGCAGGCTCAAATCCCCAGCACTGATGCAACACTTACTAGGAGGTTGATCAAGTTTTACTACTGATGCTTGTAGTGCATAAAGTGCTTGTAGTTCCTTCTCTGTGTCTGAGTCCAGGTACTTGAGTAAGATGGGCACTCTCTGCTTGATAACAGCAGTGTCCACTCGGAAGCTGGAAGAGTCCGCTGGGGGAGGAGGAGAAAGCAGGGTCAGCTTGGAGCACAACAGGGACAGGTCTTTGACTACCTTTGTTTATGCAAACAGCAATCACAAAGAGAAATGGAGGATGAGAAAAAACAGGAAGCATTTTTGGTTAATGGCTATTTCTGGAAGTCTTGGTCCTTACAGTTCCCCAAGTTCAACCAGTGCCTGCAGTGACCCCAGCTCTAACACGGGCAGGAGCAGCACAACCTCACTTTGCAGTGCAAGTCATGTCTCCACAGGCAACTGTGTTTAGAAGGCTTTTAGAAAATTTCTTTTTTCTAGAAATACCAGGGCAGAAACAGAATTGTAAGTTGCACATGATACAGGAAATAGTGAATATATGAAAAACATGCATTAGAAGTCCAACAGCCACAAGGATAAATTATTCAGCAACTTTCAAGTAGATCATGCAACCTAATTAAGTGATTTCTTGAAAACAAAAACAAAAAACTGAGTTAGAGGCAAGGTCAAAATGTAAACCAGAGAATGATTTTCTTACACAACGGGGAACCCTTAAACGCTGGAAGTGAAGTCCTGTGTCGTGCCGCTGTTGACACTAGGTGGCACGAGCAGGGTTCTGTTCCCAGAGAGAGGAAGGAGCTGGGCTGTCCCTCCCCTCCCTCACACGGTGGAATCCGGCCCGTTCCCTCCCCCAGATCACAGCTCAGCCCTTCACAAGCACCACTGTTTGCTGTGCCAGATGCCAGCACTGAAGTTAAAGAAAACCAAGTGAACTGAGCAGATGTTTCTGGCTGCAGTGCTGTACTCAAGCCCCTGAGGGTCCGAGGCTCACGTTTCTCACTTGGGAGCCCTCCCTTTCCTGTCTGTAATCCACATAAACCATCCTTCCAAAACTGAAACTCTGGATATAAAACTCTTACAAGCCTGAGCCCCAGACTGGCTTCTTCCCACAGCCCACGCTGGGGTGCCCACAGGAGTGGAAATGTTAATTGCCTTAATGATGATCTCAGTCATTTCCATCTTCCTTAAGAAAATCAACGAATAACCTGGCATTTCCCAGTGCTGTCTGAAACCCCTGCTCACACCAGGTCGCTGGGGCTCACTAGGGTCACCCCAGGGACACCACACCTGGCACAGTGCCTGGTTGTCACTTGGGGAAAGGACACCCTGCTCTGGGGCACAATCCCAAAGGATAGAAAAGCCTCAGTGTGTGATAAAACACAGCCTGGGCAGGGAAATGTGATATAAACCTGAAAAGTACCAAATAATTCTTTGCAGGTTTGGTTTGTGTGGTGGTAACACTGCAAGTTACTCACCTATAATAGCTGCTTTACAAACTGCTGTCATTAAAGCTCTAAGGAATGTAGGTGAACTCATCTGGCTTTCATCTAGATTAGCCTGGAATCAAGAGTAAATGGACCAGTTAAAAACACATGCAAACCCCAGCGCTGAGCCTGGCAGCAAGTCCAGGCTCAGCTGCTGCTGCAGCTCAATCCCAGCTTGCCCCTGCTGCACTCAGCCTCCCCTCTCACTCCCTGAAACTCCCTCGGGGGCACCAGGAGGCCACAGCAGCTCCCGGAGAATGCCTGTGGCACCCAGGCCTCCCACAAGGAGCTCTTTGTCTGCAGAACCAGACCAGCCACGCTGGGTTCCTGCAACGCCCTCACACAGTTTCAGAGAGTTTTAGGCTTTTCCAACAAACTTCATGGCATGCTCCTTGGGTGGAGACTGTTTGCTTTGTAAAAGAAATTCAGGGAATGGCTGTGGAACCTGTCCAAGGCTCCAAAGAGCCTGTGGGTGATCCCAGATTTTCAGTGCTGCTTTCATTCCACTCTCAACTCCTCTAACAGCAGTGGAAAAATGACATTTCTAACACATTGCTCTGCCATAGAAATAACTCAACTGGAGCTGACCAAGATTTAGTGTAAGCACAGATGTAAATGCATACGTTGGGTATAGTTTCAGACACTAAACATCTGAGTTAAAGAAGGCAGCCAGAGACTGAGAGCGAAGACCAGTGGGTTGACAGGCCTTTTTGTCTTTTTTCCTTTATTTTTATTTTTATTTTTTCTTCAAGTGCCTGGCCCAGTGCACTGGAAAAAGGTGCTCTCAGTGACTGCTCAGGATGTTTTTACAGAGGGAAATTTGGAGAGGTCATGTTGGAAAAAACTACTGAGAAGCTTCTCTTCCCTATTTTCTGAAGTGTACAGCCAAATCAGAAGCAGAACATTCAGATATTCAGTGTCAGAAAGTCTACAGCATTTAAAAAGTTATACAGTTAATATGGCTAAAAGTCTTCCTTCCTTGAAGCTGACTCTTAAATCCTGATTATATTGTAGATTTTAATTCTTTGGAAGTGTTGACTGCACAGACCAAATCCTTGCAGTGTCCCATACCCCAAGATGTTCAGACCAAAACATATTTAGAAAAGCAGTTGAACAGTCTGCAGGGAGGGTGAAAATCTCTTTGTACCTCTACCCAATCAAAGATTTGTTCATCATTCGCCTTGTCCTCCACGATGAGTTTTTCCAGCTGCTTGTTCAGCTCTTCTGCAGAGAGTTCTTTCTCTGAAAGTGCTTCTGAGGAACTGGAACAGTCAGACTCCGTGAACTCCAACCTCTGCAACACCACATGTGAGGATGAGAATCAGTAAAATGGACTTTCCTAGGCTGAATTACACTAAACTGAAGCAGGAAACTACATTTAATTCTGCTTCCTGGCATCTTTCAGTTGCTCACTTATCATTACAATATAAACTTTCCCTGTTCCAAAGGTACAAACACATGGGAGATCCATTATCCAGCAAAGACAATGAGGCACCTCAGGGAGCTCCAGCCCTGCACAGCAGAGCACAAAATCGAGTGTGGAGCTACAGGGGCTGTAATGCAACAACCAGAGCCAACATTGGCTCAAAGAAATTGCAGCCAAAGCCCCAATTCCTTGAAAACTGTGACAGAAGAGCCACAGCCCCCTCAGGAAGGCCCAGGCCATGGTAATAATTTCATTTCTGCAGCACTTCCAAAGTGCCAGGAAGGGCAGGGGATCACTGGAAGCTCCAAAGGGAGACAGTGACTTCCTGAGGAGCAGCACCAGCAAGAAGAGAGGTGCCTTCACCAGTCCTGGCTCCCTCCAGGATCATAATCCAAGGAGGCATGAGTGATTAATTGCTACCATTAATTGTGGCCCTTCTGTAGATTGTCTTTCCCTGTTCCAAGACTCATTAGTGAATGTTTTTTTCCCAGCTGGAGAAACAGGTCTCCTAGAGGAAGACAGGTGACTGGAGATGTGTGTCTGGGAGCAGGGTTTGTCCACCCTGTGCTTCAAAAGGTGGTGCTGAAATCATCTACCCCAACCTGGAGACACTTCACCCACATTCCAACAGCACATAAAAATGGGATGGAAGAGGATGAACAAAGGGGATGATCAAACAAAGGATCTCAACTCACCTGTTCTGTGAGAAAGGTATGTACATCCTCCCCTTCGGGCAAGTAGTTCTTCCAGCTGAGGCCAGACTCCCTCCATAAGGCTCCCACTTTCTTATGGCTCTGAAACACAAACAGTTTGTCCATTTAAAGAGCTGAGGGGCACCCCGGGACTCCAGGGGCCGGAAAGGTGCAGCTGTGTCAGGAGGAATAAAGGACAGTTCAGCCACCCAGAGTGAGCACATCTGGAGACCGTGCAGGAGGAACCACATGTGCAATCCCATGGATGCACATCTGTCAGGGAGTGGGCAAGGAAGAAGTGACACGGGGGGCTCGCCACGACCTGCGAGGTCACCCAGGGGTGGTGACACATGGGACAGGGACCTCCCCAGGGCCTGAGAGAGCTGCCACAGGTGGCCCAGAGCCATCTCCTGCCTTGCTCTGTGACCATGCTCCCTTGCCTTGACAGTAAGGCTCTCAAACTGCTCCTGTGAGAGAATTCCTCAGTCACATGGCTGCTTTCTGCACAGAGACCAAGCCTCAAATCCAGGCACACAAATCCAAATTCTCTCTTCAGTTCCCAGAGTTTATGCAAGCCTTGGGAGCAGTGCCTTTGAGCACAGACAGTTCAGCCTTTTGCAGCCTCTAATGTCACACTGACCTTTGAGCCTCCTGCCTCAGAGAGCAGTTTTGACACACACAGTCCTGACAAGAATAAAAATGCTGAGCACAACCAGCTCTTTTCACCCAAATGCTCTGCCAAAGTTTCACCTTACAGCATCTGCTCACAGGACATCACTGAGTAGCCTAGGCCAAACTGAGAAATGCAGCCTGATTTTAAGTTTACAAAGCAGATTACAGTTTTCAGTTTACAATACAGGTTGTTAGGAGCCAACTGCACACAGCTCCTGCTCTGATCCATCAAGATCTGGATTGGATGGCTGATGTTACACTGAAATACCCAGGTCCAAGTCTTGGCCTGGACAAGATCTGATCAGAAAGCTGTTGCAGAAACAGAGACCCAAGGCTATGCTTCCACACCAGAGCACAGAAGCTTTTCCTTTTACAGAATAGTTTAAAAAAAAAATGGAAGCTGACTGTGCAAACAAGCACAAGACTAAAATAAATAAATAAAAAGTCACTCTTTGCAATGTTGGACTGAAATGCTCCTGGAACATTCAACCTTACTTGAATGCATGCTTGGGAAAAAAAAAAAAAAAAAAAAAGACAAAAATGAAGACAAGTTACAGGGAAACCACCAAAGTGGTTGGACACACAGCTGTGAGGTGTGAAAGAGAGCTCTGGGAGCCCCAGGGTGAGAAGGTGTCCCTGCCCCAGTGCTGGGTGAGCCTCGAGAGCTGGAGGTTTGGTTTGGATAAGCACACAGCAGTGCGAGGCCATCGGGAGCTCATCCGAACCCTGAGAGCCTCCGCGTCTGCAAGAACAGTTCTCTCGCAAGATCCCCGGCACTGCTGCTTCTGGTCAGCCCACAAATCCCTTGAGCATGTCCCTCTTGCAGCATTTCAGCACTCTGAGCTTCTGGCAGAAGCCAGGTGCAAAGGTACCTGCAAAAGGGAAAAGCCATGAGAAAAGGAAAAGTTAACACAACTTTCTGGGACCTTGTAAGGCTGGGTTGGAAACTGGGGGTGCGAGGCAGGGTCCCCAGGTTATCTGGACTGGCTGGGCCTCCCCTGAATGCCCTCAAGGATGGTGTGGGTTTCATGCACGGACTCGAGCTGCAGCCACTCCTCCCTGGCAGGGCAGGAGCACCGGGCACTCACCATTTGTTTGCATAGAAGGTGCAAGATTTCAGCAAGCAAGACGCTGGCTCTTCCCACAGGAAGCAAGGGTTTGCTAAATTCTCTGGAATGAAAGGAAAACAGGTGTTGTTCCTTTATAATTTGTACTTGGAATGCAAATCAAACTGAGGCAGGAAATCACCTTCAACTTCTGCCAGCAAGGAAGGATTGGATTAATCCAGCACTGCTGATAAAACATTTAGTGATGCAGTGACCTTGTCACAATAGGGCTAATTACAAAGACTTGAATTTTACATAAAAAAAAAGTCTCATGTCAAATCCACTCATTTTTGTGGGATGCTGCATTTGGGTAGAGGGAAAAGGCTGTTATTTTCTTAATATACCGGTAATAAAAATAGGAACCATTCAACTGGCTCACAGTTAGTTACCAAATATGAAGGGACATACAGAAAGTACAGGAATTCTGGTCCAGGAAATGGTTTCTGGTCTTGCAGACAAGGTTTTGTGCCTGTTTAAGGCAGTGCCCAGGTGGCAAAGACATGGAATCCCAGAGTTTGGGCAGGGACATTTTCCACTGTCCCAGGCTACTCCCAGCCCTGTCCAGCCTGGCCTTGGGCACTTCCAGGGATCCAGGGGCAGCCCCAGCTGCTCTGGGTACCCTATGCCAGGGCCTGCCCACCCTCCCAAGGGGGGAATTTATTCCAAATATCCCAATACCCCAGCCCTCCATTAGTTACTCCTCTGGCACAGCCCCTCTGTGATGCCTCACTCTGCCAGTCCAGTTCCCAGAGCCTCTCTGCTCCCAAATGACAACACTGGGGTATTTAACAAACAGACTTATGGATAAAACCCTTCTCCAAGGGGGAAACCACCAAGCTCCCTTTCCAGCAAAGCTCTCAGGCCCTCAGGGAGGTGCAACAAGATCTTCCCTCAGCTCCTGAGGGGAGCTGAGCCTCCAGCCCTGCTCACCCTCCATTGCTGAGAGAGCCACGCTGAGCAAACACTGCAGGCACAGCTGGGGAAGCATCACTTACTGTATAAGTTCTCTCATAGAGATTCCTCCTTCTCTTAACATGGGAGTCACCAACTCAGCCAGGTACAACCAGATATGGGGGATATCTATGGCCATGTCATCCGCCATCTCCAGGGTCTCGGAGAAACTTCAGGAGGAGGAAAACACATCAAGTATTACAGAAAATTTAATTGGAAATGTTTCTTTCAAAGAATTCTGCACTTTAAAAATGTTTTGTAACATAAAAAAGGAGTGAAGAGAGGAGTGAGGAGAATCACAAAGGTAATAAAAAATCTCCTGCCATTATACACTTTTCGTACTTCCAAACTGCCAAGACTGAATTTCTCCATACAGTAACATGGAGAATATGTGGAAAAGACACCACCTTTTGTAGATCCAACAGACACATCCAGGAAATGTCCAGTTATAATAATTCTTATATCCCAGTAGCCAATCATCTGCTAAACAGTAACCATCTATAAAACTAAAAAGCATTTTGGTCTGTATATATAAACAATCAAGTAAATGAAACTTTCTTAAAAATATCCAAACATTTAGAGAAGGGTGTTAGTCCCAACAGAATTCCAAATGTAAGGCAAGCAGTAAAATGTTTGTAAGTAAGAGCTCAGCTCAGCAGAGGAGATTTTTTATCTGCAGCACAATCTGCCTCCTCCCCAGTGACAGACTTTCCAGAAAGGCTCAAAATTCTTCTTTCCCCTGAAACCCTTGCAGGTGGCTCCACTTCCCATGTCTGGGAGATGGGTAATTTTTCTGCTCTCCTGCTAGTTTTTATCATGGTTCATTTCTCTCAGAAAACCTTGAAAAATTTGGTGTCCTGTTTAGTGACTATAAATCCACATTTTCTCTCGTTTCAAACCAAAACCACCTCCTTTGCTGAGTTCTTTGCATCCTCTGCTGCTCCTCCAGCCTTTCTGCCAGGAATTGTTTTCCTCTTGTGCATCTTCCCGGCCGTGGGCTTGGACCAGTGCTCATCCTGTGAGCCCCCCTTACATGGCCACTTCCCCTGTGTCAGTAGGGGAGGTGGTTTCTGGTGCTCTCCTCAGCACCCACTGAGCAGCCCTTGCCCTTCCCATCATTTTCAGGACTTGTTTCACATTGCTTATGTCACATTCAGAGCACAGATATCAAGATCCACTCATCCAAACTCCAGGAAACTTGAGACCAGCTTTAATCACAGCACATTTAGGGTATGTATCACCTCAAGCCTATCAGTGCTGTGTGGGTACAAGCACACTCCCTGTGGATACAGATCTTTGCAGCTGTTCCACACGGTTTTGAGCTCAAGCTGCCTAAACCTTTCCCGTGAGCTGGATGAATTTCAGGGGCAGCAACGGCCACAGGGAGTTCCCCGTCGGAGCAACCACAATGACAGGGATTCAAATTAAAGCCAGATAGAGCCAGTTCCTCAGAAACTCAGTACCAGAATTACTCCTCTGCTCCTTCCCTGCACATTTGTGGCTATCCCAGTTTTATCCCTGCTGCTCTTCACCCAGTGAGGGACCCCCATGGGAACAGGGGTTGTGTGAGGACTGCACACCAGGCTGGCAACACAAAGCTCAGGGAGCTGAACGAGCCAGCAGCCCAAACTCAGGTGTCTCGAGGCAGGTGCAGCCCACCTGCTGCATGTTCTCCTCCTCAGCCCCTCGAAGATTTGGCCTCTCCAGCTGAGGTGTCTCAGAAATGGCACCGTGTGGGTGAAGCTACTTCCCAGAGGGACAGGGGCTGAGGGTGCTCGGGAGCTCCCAGGTGCTGATGCTGTGTGAAGGATTCTGGCTGCCTCCTCTCCCAGTTACATGCAGGGATTTGCAAAAGGCAAACAGGGAGAAATGCAGCACAGAACAGGGATCTGAACACACACATTTAAACAGACACCTACAGATCTGCTTCAAAATAAAAGCTGATATAAATATGAACATATTTATGTTCACTAAGGCATCTGAAACAAAAACTATTACAATAATAATATTCCTTATAAATACACCCAGATGATCTGGGTGCTTCCAAGAGAACGTGTGGAGAGGGCAGGATACCAAACCAAGGCGAGATCATTTCTCTGCAGCACAGCATCCATTTGCAAGAAACACTGAGGAAAAGAATCTGTGGATTCTCCGTGCACAATACCAACCCCTTGAAGAAATCCTGCTTGTTCAGCTTGCCCGACTGCACCAGCTGATGCAGCAGCTGGCCCAAGTGATCCCTGGTGACCTGGCTCCGCTCCAGCGTGGACTCCACGCCCGTGCGCACGAACACGGGCAGAAGGCTCTGGGCACTCAGCTCCTCCACACACTGCATGGCCTCCTGTGGAACCACACACAGCAGTCACCCCTCTGCTGAAAGCAGCAAAAAGAGGCACCAGAGCATTTCCTGCTGCAGCACTGGGGGTTTGTGTGAAATCAGTACCCAGTGGAGCTGCCAGGCAGAGTGCTGAGTTAGGCTGTGCAACCTCATCACTTAACAACAACAAAAACAACACTAGGAGCAATAATGGAATTTATACCACTCGGGTAATGATTTTTAAAATACACAATCACATTCCAGCGCTGCTTGGTGAGATGGGAGGAGTTGTTTTCTGGATGGCACCAGAACACCTATTACTGCATCAAACATCAGGCCAAGTCAAAAAAGGGTATAAGGTCAGATCTGACCTGGCACAAATGCCTGTTTACAAACCCACAGCCCATCAAGGAGCAGAAAATAGCTGGAGAGCACTTGGAGAAAGATTTCCTCTTTCTAAAGTTCCCACTTTCTGACTTAAGAATTTGGAACCTAAACTAAGAGAACACTCAGAGAACACTCACATCAAAAATCTCCACAGCCATCACAAGGACCTTCCAGCGAGCCCCCAGGTGTCAGTGGCCTCCTGAGCACAGGCAGCTGCTCTGTGACCAGCTGTGCCTGGGGTTACCAAGACCTGGCAGCCCCAGAAGGGCTCCTCAGGCCCTGTGTGGCCTTTCCCTGCAGCTCAGAGCCTGGCCAGGTGCTTGGGTTGGAGCTCACTGGGCAGCCCCTGCTGGCCTGGGACACACATGGAACCCTGCTGGTGCCACCAGGGCCACAGCCCAGCCCCTGGAGCTCACCTCAGCTCACACTCTGCAAAGGGCTGCTCCTCTGCTCTACAGCAGGACCCCACTCATGGGTCAGGGCAGTCAGGGCACCAAGAATTCCCCAGTACCAAGTAATTCCTGATGCAAACCAGCTGCCTCAATTCCATGGACTTTTAACCAGCCCTGCCCTGTCTAATGCAGCTCAGCTCCATTTCCAGCCAGCCACAGAAACACAGGGCTGCATATGCCACCAGGGAACCAAAGTGGCCTCCCTTCACTGCAGGCATCCAAGGGAGCCTTTAGAGTCCATCAAAAGCAGGAAAAAGAGCAGAGACTCCTTGGCTTACCAGAACCTGGGTCCCAGGCCAGCTCACTGCCACTCAGAGCAAGGTTTTTCCTCTCCAAACCAAGTACTTAATAATTCATCCCAATAACTAGATGTGAACCCTAAACAATCCATCATGAGAACACTCCTCTTTCCAATTATTAATTGGATGTCCAATGAAATGGAAGCAGCAACTCTGCTTTCAGGGTGCCAAACCAGCAACTCCCAAGTGCTGCCATTTCAAACTTGGCAGGTTTTAAAATTTATTTCAGTGGAAGATCAAATGAAGCAGCTTTGCAGCCAATGTAACACTTCTTGCAAACTCCCTGGACGAGCTAAAATACCCATTTACAAGGGAAACAAAATTTCAACCTTTTAACTAAGAAGTGATGACAACTGCTCAGTAATTTCCAATGTTTATTAAAAATCCTCTGGAGTGGTTTGTTCAATATTTAGTATTGCTTTATCTGCCTCCAGATCAGAACAGCACATGCTTTGATAACTAAATGAAAACCTCTGTTTATTTTCCCACTAGCTTTTCTGCTTCCAAAATTGCTGGTATTATGGAGCTGCTCAGCGATTCATGACAGATACACATCCATCTTGCTACTTAAAACACACAGGCTGGGCTATTTTTCCTGTGAGCAGCAGGGCAGAAAACAAGCAGGGAGACAATTATCCTGGGAGTGCTCATGGAGCTGCTGCTGCTGGACTCTGGGTGGGCTGGGTGCTCACAGAGACCCCCTGGAGGGAAACCCTTCCAGCCCCTCAGAGCTTTCTGGGTAAGTGAGGTTTTCATCTTGCTTACCTTAAAATCATTAATATGCAAGAACTCATCAATGATAGCTTTGCATTTTCTCTCTACTTCCTCTTCTGATAGTGAAGGCTTCTCTTGCACTGGAGCTGGGGGAGCTTCTGGCTTGGCTGGTGGAAATACAACAAAAAATGTATGGGAAAGGAAAACCAGCATTTTAGAGATGACATTCTGAGGACAGAAGTCCCTAGGGCAGGTGTGTCCCCTGCCCCATCCTCAGGCACAGGGCAGTTCTCTGAGGGGCTTGGAGCAGCCTGGGACAGTGGAAGGTGTCCCTGCCCACAGCAGGGTGGGACTGGATGGGCTTTGAGGCTCCTTCCAACCCAAACCATTCTGTGATTCTTTCCTGGCTACTTTGCCCCCATATGAACTCCCAGTATTTCTATAACTTGACCTTGCAGGATCACAGCTGGCAATGGCACAGGTTGATCCAAAGCTCTGCACCAACATTAAATAATTAAATGGGAGCTGTTGCAGCAAAGTTAAAATACGCTGACTGCGATGGGCAGCGGCCCAAGGCAATCTCCCAGCCACATCCCAAAATGCTGCTCCCCATGGATTGTCCACAACATCCCAAAGCTTGAGGATAGGCCTGTGGTGTGCTGTGGCAGTCGAGGTGTTTCCCTAACTGCAGCATTTTCCAGATGTTTCCGAGGGAAGGTGCTGAATGCTGTACTGGGAACATCACCCTGTGTCCCCATTTTCCCACTAACAGAGCAGCCCAGGGTGGCAGGGGCGAGAAGCAGGAGCTGCAGGACTGACAAGGTGACAGACGAGTCACCCTGGTGGATGCCACCATCCTGCTGCACCAGGGCCAGCTCGCAAGGAGGGCTGGCAACAACATGGTGCCAAAAAGCTGCTGTGCACCATCTGTCCCAGACCCGAATCCCTGCCCTGGCCCTGGGGAATGCTTCAAAAGGGCAGATGTGGCACTGAAAAAGCATTCCTGAAGAACAGACACTGATCTGGGGGACTTTGTGCCCAGAAGCCAGTAGGACAGTGACAGGATCAAGGCAGTGCCACGGGTGGGGTTGTACTGGCATCTGCAGCAGCCTGCCTTCCTCAGCTGTGCCACCCAGCTCTGGGAGGTGCATCCCAGCCTGGCAGTGCCCTGCACAGACCCCTGCCATGCTGCTGACAGAGCCTCCCCTGGGCCTTCCCACACATCCAGGGTGTATTTGTTACCAGACTCCTTGGCTTTGCTCCTCTCGGCCTCGGTGCTGTTCCTGTCCATCTCCATGCCTCCTGTCAGCTGTTTCACTGTCTCCAGCATTTCCCTGCGCTGCTCCTCCTGGGCCTGGTTGTCCAGCAGCAGCTCCTTGCTGCTGCTGCCCCTCAGGAAGGTGTTGGGCCGGGACAGGGAGGGCGGCAGAGCTTTGTCGTTCTTCTCCCTGCCCGTGCTCCCACGACTGCCAAACAAAGACACGCTCAGGGGGCAGGGAAGGTACTCAGGGCTTCACTGCAGGGAAAACCACCCCCAGGCCCCCAGGACTGTTCAGTGTTTCTTACAGCTGTTCCTACAACCAAATTAACTCAGCGTCAGGGATACACAAACACCCAGAGTGGACAGGCACAGCTAATACTTCCTAGAGGACATATGCAAAGCAATGCTCTACACCACCCATTTTATACATGGAATAGTGAATTTTATAACACAAGGGCTCTGTTTCCCCTTGAAATGGTGTGAGAGCTTTAGACTAGATCTAACAAAGAAATTCCTCCCTGGGAGGGTGGGCAGGCCCTGGCAGAGGGTGCCCAGAGCAGCTGTGGCTGCCCCTGGATGCCTGGCAATGTCCAAGGCCAGGCTGGACACAGGCTGGACACAAGTTGGGACTTGGAGCAGCCTGGGACAGTGTTCCTGCCATGGCAGGGGGTGGGACTGGGTTATCTTTCAACTCTCTTCAACCCAAAACATTCTGTGATTCCAAGAGAGTTGTATTTTTTACCCATTAATTGAAAAATACCTCCCAAACAGTGAAGGCTCCCAACAAGAGGCAACAATGATCTGTCCTATTAATTATTGTGTTAATGGGTAAGATGGACAAAACGATGCCGAAATGGAATAATTTCCAGATAAGCCCAAATTTTACTTGAAACAGGAGGGAAAACATTAGAGGCACAACCCAGGAAACACTTTAGCAGCTTATGTGCACTGGAAGGAAGATCCAGTGACATTTTAAATGAACTGTACATTTATAAACCATGATTAGAGTTAATAAATTATTGAGGGTTAATAAATGTTTCATGCTCCAATCTGGCGTGGTTGCAGCCCTGAAGGAACTGGAGTGAGAGAGGCTCTGCAGTTTTTTGTTGGATGTGGGAGCACGGGCAGGTCACGCCTGCTGGGAAGGGTCAGACACGGTTTTATGCTGCATTCCTGCCAGGTTTTAGGTGTGTTTTCCTGGATAAATAAATCTACTGACCTGGCTCAATTCACAGCCTATTTATTACTACATTTTATCTGAAGAGCTTTTAATCTCTTAAACACAACTACCCTTGGCTGAAGGGTGAAGTGGAAACCAAAACACTCATATCAGAATGGTTTTAAAGATTAATTCCACCTCTCTCCTATGGTACTAGAAAATACAGGAGTGTTTGAAGCTAACTCAGAGGGAGAGAAGGACCCAGCCATTCCTGAAAAAGCAAGGAATTCTCTTCTTTCCAAGTGCTGGTGCCCAGAGCAGGGGAGCAAAGGGCAGCAGTGAAGAGTGACAGTGACACTCACCTCGTTAAGGCCCTGCGAGATTCTAGTTCTGAAGATGCAGATGAGGCAGATACTGGGGAGACTGGAGGCTGCAGGGCAGAAAATCTGTTCAGACTTGTGGCACTTGGTCGCAAGGAGTCTGCAGATTGTGGAGACAACACAGAGCAGAGCGACAAGGTCAGGAGCTGCTGGTACCTCAGCATCACCAAGCAGTGCAGCCACAGCTGTCCCAGAGCCATGGGGAGAGAACAGCAGGGAAAGGCTCCTGCCCATGTTAACCCTGCTTGCCAGGAGGGCATACACAGGGGCAGGAGAGGAGTCAGGGGGAAGCCCAGCTGGGGGCTGCAATTAACCCCTTGAGGGGCAGCTCTGAAGATGCCCTGTGAGCAGGGACAGGACCCAGGGGAGGCCTGGGGCTGGGCCAGGGGGGTTTAGGTTGGAGATCAGGAAAGGTTCTCCCCCAGAGGGTGCTGGGCACTGCCCAGGGCATGGGCACAGCTCCAAGGCTGCCAGAGCTCCAGGAGCCTTTGGACAGGCTGGGATTGTTGGGGTGTGTGTGCAGGGCCAGGGCTGGGATCTGATCCCTGTGGGTCCCTTCCTGCTCAGGACACTCTCTGGTTCTGTGAACCCCACCCAAACCTGCTCCTGGCAGCAAAGCTGAGGCTGAGGGGCCATCCTGACTTACCCATCTCGCTTGCCTTGGCTCCACCACTGCTGCCCTTCCCCCAGCTGCCCAACTGGGCTTTAGGCACGAGCTGAATCTTCTCATCTATTGTGGGCTGTAAAACACGCCAGGACGTACAATTACAAGGGCAAATCCTACAGTTTAATAATAAATGGGAGATTTTTTGGCAATAATCCCAGTCTTGTGAACACCAAAATACACTTTACATATTTTTTGAAGACTGAACTGTGGCCCAAGACAGAGGACACAAACAACAAAGGGCATCACAAAGAGCCTCTTCCCAATGTCCCTGAGAGACATTCACAGTGAGCATGAGCTTCTTTTTATTGGGAATTCTGAAGCTCATGTAGGTGGAAAAGCTCAGTATATCCATATTTGAAAGATGTTCAGTTTGTTTGTGATGTGTACACCAGTTTCCCTGTCCATCAACTCTTCAGTCAGGGCTTTGGGGGTATCTGCAGGGCACCAAGCAATCCAGAGGGCAAAGGACAACAACAGGTCGCAGAACTTGGAGGGAAGAAGTGGTGCCTGGCAAGAAGAGAACATTGATTTTACACTGTTCAGAGGGAGAATTTATTGACAAGGAGGTTGTGACCTTACAGATCTTGGGAGAGCACCTCTCCCCTTCCAAAGCAGCTACAGTGGAACCAGGTCCATTTGTAGGGAACAGAGGAGAAGGGCTTTTCTCAGGCAGGAGGAGGCTGAACCTTCCCTGCTAGTGAAGTTTTGGAGACTGTTTTATGACTTTGGATCTGCAGAAGGGCTGTCCAGCTCCTGCTTTACAGCTCTCCAAGAATCCAGGCACTGAGTATAAAAATTCAGGGCAAGTGACAATAAGTGGGACAAGGGAATATTTAGGAGTCAATGATTTATACAAAGGCCAGACTCTTCCTTGGCAAGAAAACCCAGAGCTATTCTGAAGTTTGACAGAGGAGAAATCTCCAACTTGCCCAATCTGAAGCCTGGAAAACTGTCCCAAATCCACCAGTCTAACAGTGAGATAACAGGGAGATGCTCATCTGGAGGATGAACATGAGAGTTTATCACATACTAGGGGATGCCACCAAGTTGAGAAACTTCTAAAAGCAGACACGGCTGTTTCCATTCTACTGGAGCCTCCTGAATCTGGAGTGCTGCTGTTTGTGACACATCACAGTGGATATGGCCTCCCTGTTTTATTGAGGAGCAGCATCAGAAGAGGGTCTCAAGAACCTGAGGCAGCCAAGATTCCCAGCACGTGTTTGAGACCCCCAGGTGATGTGTTTGACCCATGGAACACGGGTGCTGTGCTGCATCTCCACGTCACAGAACACTTGCTCACTGAATTAAATGCAGATTTTCTGACTGAGAGTTTCTGGATTACTAAAGGGACACAGTGAACCTGAGAAAGAAAGCCTGCACCCTCCTTTGCCTCAGGACAAAACAGGAACATCCAGAAGATAAAGCAGTTTGACTTACAGCATTGGCTCTGAGGATTTAAATGTCCCACCCCCAAGTTCTGACCTGTACACACTGTCCCAGTCCCTCCTGGACTAACAGATGTTTTATTGCCCTGAAGAGGCTCGTGCTGGCACCTACCTTGGTGATTTTAAGGAACTTGGTGGGGTCCAGCACTCTGCTGTTCTTTGCCCCCTGCACAGTGTTCCAGCCGCCTTCGTCGACCCGTGGCACACCTGAGGATGACAGAGAGGCACCCTCAGCTCATGCAGCTGCCCTGGCAGGCAGGGCCTGCTCAGGAATGTCCCCTCCTGACGTGGCACAGCCAGCCTGTCTGCCTGTGATCTCCCCCAGCAGCTCCCACTCCTGGCAAGGGCTGCTTTGGGAGGGATGGCTCCTGGCTGGATTTCCCTGCATTCCTGTGGGTGCCTTCCCTGACCAGAGCCCACAATTCCTGCAGGGTTGGCTGCCCTGACACAGAGCCCCTCAGGCACTCCCAGGTTCCTCACCTTCTCCTGCTGTCACTTTTAGAACAATTAAAGTCTACAAGTATTTTCTTTACACCCTGTTTTCAAAGCGCTCTCATTTGCTTTAGTATATACTTTAGTATATATTAAATATATTTAAATATATATAGGGTATAGAAGGTATAAATATATACTTTTAATACCTCAGTATTAAAAAATCCCCAAAATTACTTTCTCCTTGCCCTGCTCTGTCCTCATCTTCATTTTCCCAGTCGCTCCAAATTAATCTTCAGGTGGTGCCCTGAGGGCCAGGAGCAGTTTAAGGTGATGCCAAGACACTCTCTCACACAGAGCCAGCACCTCATGATTTTTAACAACTAAAGACAACACGGTTACTCCTGAAATGAGATGTTCTTGAGAATGGACGGCAAACCTGACTCCTAAGTAATAACTTGTTAGAATATATTTCTGGCAGCCTGTTACAAAATCAAACACGGTTTGCATGAATGGAAAGCTTAAGCACCGTTGGCCTGTGCTTGGTTATTTTCACCCATGAGATTTGCCCCTGAAAATCCCCACAGCCAATCCATGGCAGATCTGTTCCTTTTCCAGCCTCTGCCATACCAAGCCCAAACTCCCTTTGCTCATTAGACTTAGGAAAAACACCCCACGGATGTTTTCCTTTTATGTAAGATTCCCTCTAAGGCCGCTGGATGTGAAAGGAGTGAAAGGAGCAGCCAACTTGGCTTTTACTTTACCTGGTCTCCTCTTGTCTTTGGTCATGAGTTGTTGCACCTTCCTCTGTTCTTCCTGCTCTTCAATCTTGGCTTCCTTGTGGATCTGCTCGATGGTCTTGGGGCCCTGGTCTGCCCTCCGTGACACCCAGTTGCACTGGGGAAAAAGCAAAAAACCCAAACAGGTGCTCAGGGAGCATCAAACACAGGGAATCTGAACACTGGGAAGGAGGCCCCTTCCTCCCACCCCTGCCATGCCTTAGAGGGGCTGGAGAGAATACCATGGAGTTGGCACACTCTATGGACAGGGAACCCCAGCACAGACAGCAGAGCCTGGCACTCAGCTACAGAGACTGCAGTGCAGACCTGCCTGAATTCAGGACAGGTTACCCCCAGCCTGCATAGCACAGCTTCCCTTTCAGGGTTCAGAGGAAAGACAAGAGCTACTGTCACTCTCTGATTATGACTGATACTCTTTGGGGGAGCCTTTCCTCTAAGCTTGAGGGAAAAAATGAAACCTTGAAAATAAAAAAAGCAAGAATTGCCTGATTCTAAGTGGAGTCAGTGCTCTGCACCCCAGGAATGGTGCACACAGGAATGGCTGACACAGGAATCCTGCAGAGAGGAGCAGCTGGCACTCCAAACCCACTTTCCTCACTTGGTGTCTTTCTAGCCATGCAGTGCCCAGACCCTTCTAAACCTGCAACGACCTCACTGTCCCTTATCCTGCTGCAGCCTCATTACAGCTCTGGGGTAATTAGCAACCTGCAGCCCAAAATGGTGACACTCCCCAAAGGAGCTCCCCTGGGGGGGAATCACAGCTGCTGGGAAGGTTTGTTCCACCCAGGGCCACGTCCTCACCTGCACAGTGTGGGGACCCCTGCACTGCACTGAGCAGAGGACAGCACAGAAACATCTCCGGCCTCTCAACAGCCAGGCTGGGGAGAAGGGGAACACATCTCCCCCAACATCCCACTGGAGCCTGGAATCCCTGGAAAGGGAACACATCTCCCCCCAACATCCCACTGGAGCCCTGAATCCCTGCCCTTGCTGAGAGCTTATCCAGCCTGGATAAGGAAGGGAACATGTCAGACTGGCAGGAGAGCTGGGTGTGCTTCCCTGGAGGAGAGAAGACCCCAGGGAGAGCTCAGAGCCCCTTCCAGGCCCTGAAGGGGCTCCAGGAGAGCTGGAGAGGGGCTGGGGACAAGGGGGAATGGCTCCCAACAGCCAGAAGGCAGGGCTAGGTGGGATATTGGGCAGGAATTGATCCCTGTGAGAGCAGTGAGGCACTGGCCCAGGGTGCCCAGAGCAGCTGTGGCTGCCCCTGCATCCCTGGCAGTGTCCCAGCCCAGGCTGGACACTGGGGCTGGGAGCACCCTGGGACAGAGGGAGGTGTCCCTGCCACGGCAGGGGTGGCACTGAATGATCTTTAAGGCTCCCTCCAACCCAGATCAGTCTGGGCTTCCATGATTTCATGCTTTCACTCCCTGGAGCCAGCACCTACCAGCCTTAGGTCTATGACATCCTGAAGCATGAACCGAATCCTTGAGGAGGTTTTCCTCTCTTTCACAATCTTCTCCATCTGATTAAAATACTGGTCCATGCGGGGCTGGATAAGAAAAACATCATCAGCACCTTGTGGAGAAAAATGAAACCACTGCCTCAAGGGGCATCTGCCTTCTGGGATTTCTGTGCCAGGAACACTGGGGCACAGGGCTGCTCCCAGAGAGGGGACTGCTGGGTCTTGTCCTCTCCTCAAGGAGGGATTAGAGGGTGCACAGGGCAGCTTGTGCAGGAGATGAGGCACAACTGTGCAGGCACACACTCTCTGGGTTTTAAATTACACAAACCATCTACACCCTCTGCACGTACAAAATGAACATTACATCCATTAAAAATATACCTCATACGAGCTTCCCCTCCTCACATCAGCTATGTGCTCACCTCAGCCCAAGAAAAACTGGCTCAGGAAACAAAATGGGTACAAAACCAGCCTATGACACATCATCCCATGGTTTATCCCCTGAGCTAAGCCAGGCCAGACTGAGCAGCAGCTCTGGGTCTCTGCAAAAGCAGTTGAATGGGCTCTGCTGTGGGAAAAAACCCCACAAGCTTCTTCTCATCCAGAAAATCGTAATGTGGTGGAATCCCAATAGGTTCACACTAAGACATGAATTGGGATCAGTAGAGAAGCTCCTGTTAGGCCTAAATTTGGCTCACTGAGCTCTAAAAAGCCTTTTTCTCAAAATGAGACCTCTAGTTGTTTCAAACAAAAGTTTCATAGCAGTATTCTACTGTGTTTTCCCCTCTCTTCACTAAAAACCAGCTAAACCCTTGTCCTTGTGTAGTTAAACAAACAAGAAAAAAAATCCATTAAAATCTGTGTCAGGCCTTGCCTTGGAAAGAAAGTTTCAGCTCTGGGAGCAAATGTTTCCAAAGTTAGGGATGATGGGGAAATATTTCCAATGGATTTTGCTCAGAAGTTTTAATTAAACTATGACTAAGAGTTCAGCTTCAACAAAAACACAGAATAAAATGCCCACCCCACTAAGAAGGACTCTCTCAGCCCTGACAGAAATAACCAATCCCAAAGATGGGACAGAGGTCTCTGGAGCTGCTGCCTCGCTCTGTGCCCTGGCCCCAGGGTGCAGAACCAGCAGAACACCAAGGTTGGCTTTTACAGAGCTCAGAAAGCCCCAGGCAGCACCCAGGCCTCAGCCAGCCCGAGCTCAGCTTGCAAGTCAGGCCTGGGCTCCTTCCAAAGCACCCAGAGAGGCTGAAGCCCATGCTGGGGTGTGTGTGGCTCATGCAGAGGCTGAAGCCCATGCTGGGGTGTGTGTGGCTCATGCAGAGGCTGAAGCCCACGCTGGGGTGTGCGTGGGTCAGAGCCCGGGGTGCTCAGCTGGCACTGCTGACAGACACTGCTCTGCCCCGTGCCCACAGCCCAGCCTGGGAAATCCCTCCCCGAAGGCTCAGGACTGATCCACCCGGATCTCTGGGATCCAGCAGGAGAGGGCAGCTCAACACAATTAGTTCCGTCTGTTTCCAGAGCTCAGGCCCACTGAGTCCTGGCAAAACCCTCAAGCTTTTCATCCCCAGCCTGGGTTTGGGAAGAAGCAGCATTGTCTGTGCCAAGAGGAGCTCCTGGAGTGCAAAATGCTCTGTGCTACAGAAATATCTCCTGGAAAATGGGGAGGAGGATGCAGGAGCACTGCCACATACCAGCACAACTGGAGACAAGGATAACACAAAGCACAGGGTCCCCCGAGGCTCAGGTGGGGTTTGCACAGGTTAATGAGGGAGTTTAAGATTTAACCTGGACAACACATTTCATGGTGGTTTTTGGAGGTAACCTAAACCTTCAACTGGAAATGTTAATGTTTGGGGAACTACAAAGGAAGAGGGACATTCAACTTGGAAAAAGTAATGTTGAGCATTTCTGGGCTGTGTGTTCGGATAAAATCTTTGGAAATAACAACTGGAGAACACTGTTGAAAATTATACAGAAATCTATTACAGGGCAAGGAGTGAGGCCAGGTCATGACAAAACATCCACAGAGGAGTGGATGATTTCCTCATGCCATATGGAAATTCCTGAAGGAAAAACAAATCTTCAAATAAAAAACATTCCACACCCATTTTTCCAGCCCTGCCCCGAGAGCCTCATCCTGGCTCCCACTCCTGTCCCACCTTTGCCTTCTCAAAGTCCAGGTCCTTGCCAATGGTCGTGAGCAGGCGGCAAAGGCACTCAAGGGACTCCTCGTCGTGGTTCTTCAACAGCTTCACCACACAGTCGTGCATGATGGCCTCTGTCAGCATCTTCAGCTTGAACAGCTCGCCGATGAACTTGATATTCCCGATGGATCTCCGCCGGGCCTTGTCCTTGGCCTCTTCCAGCTCGTCATGGAGCCGTGTCTTCTCCTCGGGCTGCAAAACAGGAGCACAGCTTTGCAAAACCACGTTCCCAGCACACAGAGCCCTCTGAAAGACCCAGTTTTATGTACATAGACACTGCTCCCTCTTTTTCTCCTAAAGCCTAGAAAAAAGCTGGTATAAAACCACTGTCAAGGTAAATATTTTTTATTTCTTTAAGGCTCAGTGACAGAACGAAAGTCTCAACTCCAAAATCCCCCCCAAATCAACTGCTGTCTCAAAAGGAAATAATTTTTTGAGGGAGTTCTGAGAACTTATGGAGAAAAACACCACTTACAGTGGTGGCAGCTTCAAGTTCTTTCTGCTTCTTTTCAAAGACATCATCATCAGCCTTGTCCTTTTCAAATTCCTTCTGGCAGCGATTTAACAGCAACTTACGGAAATTTACTGTGCTCCCAGGTTTGTCTGCCATGGGCACTTTCAGCTGGAGTGAGAAGGAAGAAAAATATCAGCAGAAATAGGGACAAATTCCACAGAAGAGAGGTCACCCATAACAATTTATTTTGCTTTTCATGTTGAGCTGTGCAGCTCTGCAAGGCTGTGAAAGTAAAGCCTCACATCAGGATTTGCAGTGGACTTTTACATTGCAGATGTAAAGTCACACTCCAAACTTGGCTGACAGCACCTCTGCCCAGGGATGAATTACACTTCCATCCATAGGATCCCTTAAAAACACCCCCTGCTGAAAAACACTCCAGTTCTACGCTGAAGGCTTAAGCCATACTCCTTCACTGCATGTCATGAACGATCTGGGGAAAAGGGGCTCTTTTGTCCCAAGTTCACCATCTGAGAATGAGCTGTGTAAAGCCTGGCTCATCTTGGGCTCCCCTGGAACTGGCAGACACAGAAGGGTGGGCAGGCTCTGGCACAGGGTGCCCAGAGCAGCCATGGTTGCCCCACCCCAGAAGTGTCCAAGGCCAGGTTGGACAGGGCTTGGAGCAGCCTGGGACAGTGGGAGGTGTCCCAGCCCATCGCGGGAGGGATGAGAAGAGCTTTAGGCTCCCTTTCCCACCTGTACTATTCCATGTTCCTGTGACTCCATGAAGTGCCCAAGTACGACTGATCCTGTGACCAGGTGGAGCAAGGGGACCTCAACTCCCGAAACTGCTCCAAGCAAATCCCTCTGCCTCGGGCACAACCACCAAAGCAACACTGCAGGTTAATTATTCTCTCTCACACTCAGGAAGCAACACTGAACTCTGCCCTGCAGCCTCTATCAGAGCCCATAAGCCTGTGCTGAGGCTGCCCAGAGCAGCCTCCTGCCCGCCCTCACCGTCACCAGGCAGCGGCACATGTTGGCGTAGGCCACTGAGAAGCTGGGCTCGTCGATGGCCTTCTCAAAGACCAGGTCGATGACCCCCTTCAGCCTCTCCTCCGTGTCCACTGTCAGGTCTGTCACCTGCTTCATCAGCTGGTTGAACATCTGGGGCGTCAGCTTGTTCAGGATGCTGCGCACCTTGCGGAACAGCTCCTGCAGGACAGAAGTTCAGGCATGAGTGGTGCAGGGGATTTCAGGAATGAGCCAGGATGCTTCCCACAGGGGAATGGGGACATCCTGCAGGAATGGCCGGGAAGCTGAGTGACACACCACACCTTTCTGTGTAGCCCAACCCCAGCTCTCACTTGGCTACCAAAGACCAAGACTACAGGGCAGGAGTTATGGGAACACCCAAACACACACCTTGCTTTTTGTCAAGTGCAACAGAGGCCCAAAGCCCTTCCTGTCAGAAATACTCTACCACTTTAATCCATGAGATACAAATTAATAGGGAGTGGCCCCTCTCTCCTTCAGCCAGATGTAACCAACCTCTCCTAGAATTCACTTCAAGGCACTTTACTTTTTCTTATCCAGGATGATAATGAGGTCAACAATGCCACCATTAGCTCCAAGAATAGAATTCCAATGTCCTCCAAGATCA
The DNA here is from genome assembly GCA_013397245.1 of Thryothorus ludovicianus. Lineage (NCBI taxonomy): Eukaryota > Metazoa > Chordata > Aves > Passeriformes > Certhiidae > Thryothorus > Thryothorus ludovicianus. The sequence goes on along the minus strand of VZTB01000304.1, from coordinate 419,972 downwards.
TCCCAATTTATCCTGCAAATTACAAGCTTGACCACCAGACAAACACCTCCTCCCAGAGTGAGTGCCCCACGGAGGAGAGGAGGGGGAGAAGGACAGAGGGAGCTTCAGATGGCAGGGCTGGGCAGGACCAAGCGAGGAGTTTCACAGAGGAACCTCAGTCCTACTGAGGACTCAGGGCAGAAATGTGGTCTAAAAGGAGATGAAAACCAAGTTCTGTGCTGGGAATGTAGGGCTCTTTGCTTTAGAACAGAGACAGAAATATTCCAGTAAAACAGCAGTAGGAAAGCAACCCTGGAGGAGGGACAATCCTGGTGTTCTCTGTTAATATACAGGACTGATATTCAAATTCCAGGTCAAGAATAAACATACAAAAAATGACATCAAGGTAGGGCAAAGCTGGGATTCCAACTGGAACTCATTGCCCTTTCTCACTGATACAAGAAGGAAGGCAAACTGCCATTCCCTGGTGCAGCTGCTGCACCCTCAGACCTGCCTACGCTCTCACCTGGGTTTTGACATTTTCTGGGTCCTCTGTTTGGTTTTCCCTCTTCAGGCTTGGCTTCCAGGCGTTCTCTGCCTTCTTCAGGTGCACATCCTCCTTCACACACACAGTGATGATCTTCCTGGGCTCCCTCCTCTGGCCCGGCTGAGATCTCCTCGGTCCCACATTCAACAACTAGGACAAAAACATTCCTTGTTATGTCCCGCTTCAGGCTCCCGCTGGGCACCACTCTCCAGGGCAAGCGCCTGCCCGCTGGCCACCAGCACAGCCTGCTGGGCCACCACTACAGCCTGCTGGGCCACCACTACAGCCTGCTGGGCCACCACTACAGCCTGCTGGGCCACCAGCACAGCCTGCTGGGCCACCAGCACAGCCTGCTGGGCCACCAGGAGTCCCTGCTGCCCAGGGCTGCCCACAGGGCACGTGCAGACACCAGACACATTTCCTGGGCAGCTTTTCCCAGCTGAGAGCTGCCTGGCAGTGCTCCAGGCAGAATTGACCCCCACTGGCCAGACGTGCCTTGGGAGTCAGAAACTGCAGCACTGAGACACCACAGCAAGGTGTGGAGGAACTCAGCCCTTACAGGTCTATTGCAAACATGCCATCCCAAGCACTCAGACAATGATAAATTAGAAGCTCTGCCAGAAATGTAAAGTTTTACTGGAGATTGCTTCCAACAAAGCCATTTTGAGATGAGAATTATGTAAAATGCAGTGAAGGAGTATCACTGCAGCTCCTGCACTCTAAAAATATGGAACCTAATAGATATGGGACAAACACTGGGTGGTTTCACAGAAGAAAGGGAATCAGGGTGCTCTGGAACTGCCTAAGCACCTCTGCAATCCTGTGTAATGTGATGCTCCTCCTGACCAGGCACAAAACCTGCCACAGCTGGGGAGTTTTACACCAGATGTACAAGTGTAGGGCACAAGACACCCCCAAACCTCCTCATCATCTGGGGGCTTCTGATTAAGGACTAAAGGTACCAGGTGCTGTTGGGAGGTTGCTCTTCCCCCATCTGAACTCATTTATCACAAATGGCCGACCTCAAGGTACAAATTAAGGCAGCAAAACTCCATTATCAAACGCTGTATTCCCCACAGCAGTAATTAATCTGCTCAGCAGCCACTCAGGGAAGATGGGCCATTTCAAAGACTGCTTTGTTCAACAAAGGGATTACAGGAGCATCAAAAAGGCCAAACCACTGCAGTTACTTGAAAAGCTTCAATGAATAGGAGAAAAGGGCTCTTGGCTGGTGCCCCTTATGTCACACATCAGCCACAAACCTGGGTTTGTTACTGAAAGGCAAAATTCTTCTTAGAGGCAGGAGGGAGTTGAACCATGTGCCTTTGAGGAGGTAATGTGTGCAAATGAACAGGATCACCAGCAGTGTGGGAGCCCTTGTTTGGTCTTTCTATCTTTCTATCTTGTTTAGGCCTCATGGCCCTTGATGTTATCCTTATGGGATAACAGCACCAGAGGAGGACACTGTCAGAGACAATGCCCCCAGCCCACGGCCTGCCTGGTACAGGGCTCAGGGTGTCACTGGGCTCCCCTCCCCTCACAGAGAGCCCTGCTCACACCCCCTGCCATGCTCACAAACAGCCCAGCAGGTTATTCCAACTGCATGGGGCACAAGCCCCAGGAATGCTGGAATTCACAGAATCATTTATCTTGGGAAAGATCTCCAAGATCATGAAGTCCAACCACTGTAGTCCACCAGCTGACCACTCCTGAAGTGCCAGCAGTGGAACAGGGAGCCTTCAGGAGGTTTCTGTGGCTCAGACACCTTCCTAAAGCAGACACTGCCCTCTCCCTGCATCCCCTCTCTGTTCCCACCCTGAGCCCTGTCTGACACTGGTGTGGCACAGCAGGGCCTGACAGCAGCCCTGCCTTCAATCACCACCTCTGGCTCTGCTGCCCAGGCTCTGAGCACGCTGTGGGGACAAGAGACTTCCCTGAAGTCTCTGTAGAACCTGACAATGTAACAGAAAACTGACAGGCCACAGCCACGCATGCCAGAGCTCACCACACAGCTCCTGTCCCGGCTCCTTAATCAGAGCCAGGCTGGAGTGTGCCCTGAAAACCCAAACCTTGGAGCTCACTGCCCCCCGAAGAGGGGCAAGGCCAAGGAGAGGTGACCTGGAGCCAGCCATGCCCTGCACAGGGGCAGCCCTGCCCCAAAGGGCCTCCCAGACATGCCAGGCTGTGACACGGGACGGGTCCATGCAGATGTTTCCTTCCAGCAAACACCCAGCCCTGGAGGAGGTGACTCCCCTGGAAAACTGAGGGATGCAGGGAGCACCAGTGTGTCACGTGTCACCTCCTCACATCCGGCTGTCTTTGAGCCCAGACCTTTCAGGCACCAACACAACAAAGACTTTCTTTGGGACTGTACAGTTTTAGTGTCTGTGAATAGACTCAGTTCAAACTGTGTGATTGGGTTTTCAATCAGTGAACAGAAGCATCCTTTAAGATGTAATAAAATAATAGATGGATCTAACTTTTAACATAAATGGTCTAGGGGTCTGGGGTTTTTGGCTCCAGATTTATACAGCAAGTTAAAGAGGCACCTGAGCTCAGGCTTGGCTCCCTGTGAACAGTGATGGTTCTGGGGCATAGGGCACTTATCAGGTGTGTTCCTGCATTAATCTGAAGGACCTCTCCTCTGGAAGAAGACGTGGGAAAGGAAAGCAGGAAGACACAGGTACACGGCTCCTGCAGAGGAGCCAAAGACTCTCAGGAGCACAGACTGACCTGGTGTTTCCACTCAGGCCACAAGTCATGGGAATACTTTAAAACCATCTGAGGAATTAAGGAAGCGCTTCTCCCTCTCTAAGAGGCTTTGAATGCAGACAGTGAAACTGCTCTTCGATGTGGGAGAGGCTGTGCCTTCGGGAACAAGAACTGAGGTGATTTCAGTTTCCATCACCTCTTGAGAAGGACAAAGCCAATGAATGCATCCTGTGAGGGACAGACCCATCTGCTCCAGCCCCACATCTGAGTTTGCACCTCCTCACCTGCCCCACTCATCTCACCCTGCCTACACCACAGAGCCTTCCCAGCTGCATCCTGCTCCTGTGCCACTCCACCCCGGGGCTGTGTGACGCAACATGAGTTAGTGCCAGAAACAGTCACAGAACACATTCAAGGCAAAAGAGGAAAACAAAGACAAAAGGCAGAGAAGCAAAAGGGAAGCCTGGCCGTGCCGGGAGCGGTTAGCTGAGCTGCTCGGCGTTATCTGGGACGAGGCAGAGGCAGTGGTTGGATGGTTCATGGCATGGCCTGTGCACAGGTGGGATGGCTGGGGACGGGCAGCGCACACGCAGGGGTGCCATGCGTCACGAGAGGGGAACGTCTGTCATTGTGGGGCTCAGAACCCCTGACCCTACAACCGCTGGCGTCGAGGACAGGCTGGGCAAACCACGTCACCTTCCAGCCCTGCTCCACAACAAGGCAAGGAGAGGCTCTGCTCTGCAAAGGCGCAAATGTAAGATGTATGTTATGTGCTGAATGCTCCAAATGAACGGGGAAAGCGGGACTTACCTTTTCTCCCCCTTTCCACAGGTCTGCAAAGTGCAGACCCTCGCGGATCCCGCTCAGGCCAACGTCCCAGCATGCCCTCAGCTGGTGATGTCCCACCCACCACTGAAGACTGCCTAGAGGGGTACAATGCAAGTCTTGTTTCGGTTTTTTTTTAAACAAGGTTGCACCTTTTTGTAAAGTTTTCTGCCAGTCGTTCTTTATCAACAGCGGGTGTGGGGAAAAAAGGCAACTCTACAAAAAGGTGCAAAGTCTGGGGGGAGAGGGGGGGATTTAGCTTACCCCTATCGGCAGGTTCCTCAATGGTGGGTGAGGCGAGACCAAGAGAGGGCATGCTGGGGGCCCGCACCGAGCCAGGGAGGGCAATCCAGGGGTGCTCTGCACTTTGCAGGCCTGCGGAGAGACAAAGAGCGACAGCCGCATTAGCCGGGCGCCGAGGGGCTCGCCACGCTCAGCACGTGAGGAGGAGGCACCACAGAACAGCCTGCATGGCCCAAACAAGCACTGGGTTTTGTGGACCAGGTGGTGCTCCAAGGGAAACTGTGGCACCGAGGCAGCTCCAGGACACAGGTGTGCTCCCTGGCACCGAGGCACCAGCCACGAGGCTGCTCCCAAACCAGAAACATCACATTGACCCAAAATCGCTGGGTTTGACTCCTGGAAACCTGCACACTTGGAAGTTGGGGTGCTTCAGGGAACTCTTCTGGAACCAGCAGGTTTGAGAGCTCCACGATGGCTGTGTCGTTAGACACACCCAGATGGACGCAGAAGAAGCAGCTCAATAGCTGAAAATCAGGTCTTGCCCCTAACGGCGGCAGCGTCCTGCTCCAGTGAGGACGGGGCACCTGGGGGCACCTGTGCCCCAGGAAAAGACATGGCAGAGGCACGAGTGAAGAACTCACAGAGGGATTTCAGGGTGTGGGCAAAGCCAGACACAGGGAGAAGGGAAAGTGAAAGAAAAGCAGCGGAAAAGGTGGGAAAACGAGGAACGAAGCGACCAAAGCGACATGTGGAAGCACAGAGAAGGCAGGCGCACACTGGTGCTGGCTGTACTTTAATTGTTAGTAAAATCTCTTTGCTCTGTTGGGGAGCCCTGCAGCACAGCCCCCAGGCTGACACCCTGACGCCGGGTCTGTTGTACGGCGAACGCGCGAGCGCACACGCGACGGCAGTGTCCTGCTGTGGAAACAATTCCACCCTCTCACACAGGGAAACGGGAAGGAGCTCAAACCCTTCCCAAGCAACACCTACCCCTGACAAACATCCACAACTGCTTCCAATTTCCCCACGTTTTGTCAGCCAAGCCAACATCACCCCTGCATTCATCCTGACAAAACCAGAACCACCGGCGCATCGGAAGAGGCCTAAAAGCCTGAGAGACTTCATCAGCATTAAGGGCAGTTTTTAAAGGAGCAAGTTGGGGTACACTCACACTTCCAGACACGTTTCTTCCCCCTGGGGCTTGCCTCCCGAAATCAGCAAAGGCTGGCGTGAAGTCGGGGCCTCGTGGCAGGATCCGGGGGTCCAGAGTCCTCAGCGGCAGTTTGGGCTGATTGACCTGCGCCGTGAGCAGAGCACACACAGGGGCTGCTCAGGGGCTGAGCTCCCAGAGGCCAGGCAAGCTACAGACAACATCTGCTAGACCATAACAGTCATACTGAACATCCTAATTAAAGCTTTTAACAAACTGTTCAGGTTTTAGGCATCCACACTTATGCTAAAAATAAGCATTTAGTTTAAAATACATCCTCTTCAGGAGACTATTGAGGAAACAGGTGGAGCTCAGAAACATTTCAAGGATTATGGAGGATAAAATTACGGTAACACTGGCCTGTCTTGGTTCAGGAGCATGAAACTGCCACCTTCCCTCAAAGCAATGGCTTTTGTGCCAACATAAGAGATGGGCAACTGAGCCCAAGAAGCTCAAACACAGAACAGTGAAAAACAATTATGGGAAAGTAGATGAAATAGTTTTGGGAATAAAGCTGTGTTTTACAAGTTGCCTGGGTTTGAAACTCAGAGTGGAAATGTTTCTGCACACGGGGATCACTCACATCCCTGAGTCTCAAGAGTGAGTCTGGTGTGGTTCTACCAAAGCCAAGGAACTCCCCCGCACTCAGTGAGAGCAGAACAAGGCCTTGGTGTCAGCACTCAGAAATCCCAAGAGTGTCACTAAGCCCAGACCTCCAGCAGAGACAATCAGCTCTGAGATGAGGCTGGAGAAAAATCCTGAAACTGCCCAAGAATGGAGTTCTTAAAGATCTTTTATTAGATCAGCTTATAAATAGCAAAGAAACTGCTTCAGATCAAAAAACAGTTTGCCCAAAAGCTTGTCTCTGATTTTTAACTGATCTAATAGAAGCCACTGCCTCTCCATCCAGCCTTGCTCGGATCCTCAGCTCTTCATGGCTGGGTCATTTTAAATTTTAATAAAAACCTGGAATAACTTAATCTAGATAGAGACTATTAAAAATGCTTCAGTTTTTAGTCACCTGGGCACATTTATCAGGCACCAACACCTCTATTTGTAGAATTTTGTGATGAGACCAACTATTCCCACTTCCCACCAGAACCCAGCATAGAAATGGCTCAGAAATGAGGCATTAGGGATGTTTATTTATATCCAAAGCTTGCACGTACCTGTTTTATGGGCTCTCCTCTCACCTTGTCGAGCACCACGTCACTGATGGGAGGCAGCCCCTCAGGCTTCTGGATACAGGCAGGCATGAACTGGATATCCAGCAGGAATTCCCGGTCGTATTGCTTCTTCCCCTCTGGATCCAGGGGCTTCCACTGCTCTATAGGGAGAGAAGTCCCTGAGAGCCTCAGAAACAAACCCTCTGCTCACCCAGACGTGGCTCTGTTAAACCCAAAGGGAAGAGGTGGCTGCACCAGCCTGGGAAATTTCAATTTAATTTAATTTTCATTTTGAAGGGAGAGAGGAGGGCAACACATGAAACATCAAAGGGACATGAACAGCAGGGAGTGTAGAGCTAGGTCCAGAGCAACCACACCTGGATCTGGTCACTAATTCCAGTCCTAATCCATGTATCTAAATCTGACTTCCACTCTCCTGTGGGATGTGGTGCAACAGGGACAATTCCTGTTTCTGTGTGAAAGTGCAGAAATTAAAGGGGTTCCTCTGGTGGAAAAGGGAGTCATAAACAAGAAGTCAAGGAGAGCACAGCATGGAACAGAAACACCCACTGAAAATGGGAAACCGTGGAACTGTGAACAGCCCAGTCTGGAGCTAACAAACAGAAACAAGAGAAGCCACAACCACAGGCCACAATCTGGGAATTACAACTTTCCACCTATTTTCTGTGGGGCTTTTTTGGGTATGGAGGATCCTGCCTGGTGCAAATAACAGCATAAACCTACAGCCACTTTAGTGCAAGGAAAGTCTGGCAGCCCTGAGACAGGACCCTAATGGGCACACAGCTTGTCTGAAATTAGGGAAGAAAACATATTTTATCTGAAGGAAAACATCTGTATGAGATGCTGCCTTTGGATCTCCCTCCTGCCAGACTGTGTTACTCAGCATTCATCAGCCCTTCAGGTATTTATGATACCTTCACTTCACTCCCTGACCGCTGGCTTTGGATCTCTGGGATGTCACCATCCACACCCCTGTGGAGGCCTGTCTTATTTCTACAGAGCTTCAGGATACAGGAGTGCAGAAATGGTTTGGCTGGATCCTGGCTGGGATTCCTGGCCTAACCACTGTACCTGCCACTTACCATGGAAAAGCTCCAACACCACAACAAGCAGTTTGTGTAGTTTCCCTCTGGAAAGCTCCCAATGAGCTGTTCTAATGTGAAGAGCAGCTGGGCAGCATCACGGGAGGGATCCCCAATGCAGGGAGAGACAGAACTCAAACACACAATTCCTCCAAAAGGCAGAAATTGCCCTTTCTGAGAAGAGTGGAGCTGAAATCCAGCACTATTGCACAAGTCTGATGTATGCTGCTTTCCCAGGGATTGATCCAACCCCTCCAGCTGAGTGAAAGGACATCTGGACCCAGCTGGGATTGTTCTGACAGCATCAGCTGTTGAATTATGGATTAACTCCAGCTAGTGAACTGCTCAGGTACCCTGAGTGTGATGAGCTATCAAGAGGCCTCTCTGTTTCCCTCTCATGATATGATTGTGCTGAATTAATAAAACCAAGGCAATTTGGTTTGTCAGAACAAAGTGGTGCAGAAATGACCACTGCAGTGGAGTCCCTTACTGGTGGTGCTCCTTGTCCACCAGGTTCTCCAGGTCCTTCCTAATTATTATTATACTCTTTAGTTTCTGGGCTTCTAAAAAAATGACTACTTAATTTGGAGGGAGTTTCACTTGAAAAGAAATGGCTTAAAAATTGGGAGCAACTGAGAAGTTGGTCTCAAGTTCCCTCTAAATGAGGTGCATATAGACCTGAGGTTCAGGTCTGTAAATTACAAAATCTTCATAAATAACAAAAAGGTTAGGTCTTCATAAAAACCACTCTATAGTTATTCTATACCCTAATCAATGGGACTGAGCTGGGCAGTGCCTAGACTGAAAATCACAAACTGTTTCTTTTCCTTACTTTTCAAGAGATCCAAAGACTCACGCAACTGTTTAGCCAGGAAATGAAATCTTTATGAACACATGTATTTGTATTTAGGACCCTATGAGTACTTTCATTTCTTATTTAACCACCTCTTGTTTCAGAGGTATATTGGTTTATGTAGAATTTCTTGGATGGTTTCCAGCTGTCAATCACACAGGAACCAACTCTCTGCCATTTCTATCATGCTGTAGCCAGCATCCAAACACAAAAATTTCAAGGAATTAGGGATTTTCTCTTCTCTTGACCACGACCAGCACGACAAAACCAATTTTCCTCTTCTGCCCCCCTGGAAGATGTCCCAGGGCCTGCTGGGTTGCAGATCTCGGTGGAGCTGTGCACGGTGAGCACTGAACCCCGTTCCAGCCCCAGAAGGAACATGCACAGGGTTCCCACGGGGTGTCAGCAGCCCTGGCAGGGGAGGCAGAGAGGGGAGCAGGCCCTACCTGCTTTGTACTGGCACAGGGGCCCCTCTGCAGAGCCCTCTGTGCCCGGGGGGCCGTCGGTGCCTTCACCCTCCGAGACGCTCTCGGCTCCGTTGCGCACCGGCTCTGCCTCCTGCTCCCCATTTTCCTCCATGGCCTTCCCTGCTCGGGGCTCCGAGGGCTCCCTCTCGGCTGCAAGCCCATGGCTCGTTGGCTCCTGGTCGGATTCAAGTACTTTGTCCCCTGAGGGTTCCTCCTCCTCCTTCAGCTAGACAGAGGCAGAGGTTTTGTTAGAACACCCTGACAAAGTCAGTGCACATGAAGTGGCTCCCCACAGACTCACACGGCATGGTTGGGAGCAGCAGGAATACAAAGGCATCCTACACAGGGATATGGAGCACCACACTGAGCCATGGGGGATTCAGGGGTTCGATCCCATGGAGAACCCACTGATAACTAATGGTGCAACTGGAAAGACTCAGCACTGCCCATGAAATCACCCTGGGTTTGGATGGAGGGAACTGTTAAGCCATGAGCAATTCCAGCCCGGAAAGACAACTCTGCTTCCTCTTCTCCTACCATCCACGATCAAGGGAGGGCAAAGGGCACGTGCTGCTTGTTTTGGGGGATTCTCCCTTTAATGCTTGCTGCCAACTGGAGCTGATCCCACTAAGGAAGGCAATGTGAGATCCAGCCACAATTCCAGCATCTGGCTTTCAAGAAAAAGCATTAATAGTATCCCTGGCTGTTAATTTTAGAGCTCTCCTAGGACACAGCCTGATTGTACATTCACACAAGGAGGCGTTGGCATGCGCCTCTCCTGGGAGGAATCCCAGCACATCTCAGCTCTGAACAAAATAACTGCTCAGAACAAAAGAATAACTGCTCTGAACAAAGGAACGGCTGCTCTGAACAAAGGAATAACTGCTCTGAGGATGCTCTGAAGGAGGCTCCCCATTCTTTCACCTCCCCACCTGACAGCACCACTTCCTAAAATGCTCCTTGTAGATTTTCCAGGGGAATTCTCTGAAGAACTCCTCAGTGGAACTGCTGGGTGCTGCAGGAGACACGACTCCTCCAGGGGAGGACGAGGGAAGTGTGGAGGATGAACCTGCTGGTGCATCCCCAGTGACACCCTTTGCTCTCCTGCTCTGCGTCCCACCTGGCCAACCTCAGCTTTTATCCACACACTGGGCAGTCTGAACTTCCACATTTTCACTCTTTTGCGCCCTCTCTGACTGATACTAACCCGGTACTGACCCAGGATATTAAACACAGTTCCCTGCTGCAGTATCCCTACCAGAACAGCAGTGAGGGAGGTTTTCTTTACTCATCTAATCATTCTTGAGGAGGTTTTGACTGAAAAGTTCAGCATTTTCCTTGGTCAGCTTCTCCGTCAGTTGGTCATTAGGAAAACTATCCTTTGCCATGATATCCATGTGCAGAAGAAGCTGCCAAATGTCAGGATGGTGGCCTGGGACCAAAATGGGGCAGTGCTGAGGGATCCAAACCCTCACCATTCACTGAAAGGGGTTCCTCAGTGCTGGGAGGCTGGCAGAAGTTTAGAGGAACCTTCTAGGGGAATGTGTCCCTTGCCTTGGCAGGGGTTGGAATGAGATGAGTCTTTAAGGGCCCTTCCAACCCAAACCAGTCTGTGATTCTGTGACTCTATCAGTCATTAAATGAGGCCAACACAAGGAAAACTGAAGAGCTCTAAAAGGGAGCAGACTGACACCTGTTATCTAAAGGATGCTGAGAATAGCAGAGTTCCTGCCCAAAACTCTGTCCTGGATCCTGTGAGACAACAAGGAAGCAATGTTTCCAAAGTACAATTGCAGGAGAGGAACACCATCTTTAAATTTGCATAAAGAAGGACTTTGGCTCCCTCTCACCTCTGTTTCTGCCTCTGTCACCTCCTCAGTGGCTTGGGTCTGGTCTTTTGGTTTCTTCCAGGTCTTTGGTGCAGTTACAGTGGCTGGGGCTGCAATGCAAACGTGCATCTGTTACAACACTGAGGCACACGGAGCTGATGTGGCCCTGGGTTATGAGTTCCCTCTCAGGGGCTGCTTTGAGGCACAGCAGAACAAAGGAGACGCAGCCCTGTGGAGGATTCAGCTTGATTCAACCACTTGGGCTTTCAATGCACGTAACAATCCTTAGAATGACATTAAAACACAGGAACTGTTTTACAAGTTGCTCATTCAAGCTCCAAATGGCACTTGGGGTAGCAAGGAGGTCACTGCCAACAGCACAAGGATCATGCAGGGAAAACAACCTTCAGGAAGTCAAGTTTTAGGAAAGATCAGGTGCTGGCTGGGAAAGAAGGCTGTTCTCAAGAATTCCAACATTGTTATAATATTAACCATAAACAAGCCCAAATTTTCAGTATCTCATTCAAAAGGAAAACTCCTTCAATCCTGCAGCACCGCTCTGAGCTGGATTTAGATTTTAATTTAAAAGCAGGTTCGTAACTCCACCTTTAATGATCTCCCTGGCCAACTGAGGCAAAGGAAACACCACAGAGTATTCCCAAGATCAGTACTGACTTACTCCAGTCATGTTTTCCCCCAAAGAGTAGAAGAAACCACACAATAAATTAGGAGGAGACAAACCTATTAATCTAATCTGTGGCAACTGCTCCCAGTTTAAATTCAGATCCCAGGCACACATGCTCAGTTAACAGAGTGTAAATGGGACTGATTTTGTGACTGAAGTTTACTGCAAACAGATTTCCAGCTCGGGCTTTTGGTTTCCAGCAGATACTGTGGAAAAACCCAGTGCACACTTCCTTTATCACAATAAAACCCAATTTTGAAAGGTTCTTCACTCTGAATAAATAAGAAGAGTTAATAACAGCCAACTCTGTTCCTACAGGCATGGAGCAAATGGGATTTGCTGTGTTCCCACTGCCCCAAAGGACATATATGAGCTTCTGTGGCTTCTCCAGCGTTTCCCGGTTTGGAGGGTGACCATGGACCTGCAGACACTGCAGATTCCCATGGGAATCACCACATCCAGGCTCCAGCCCAAAGAGCAACAGGAGCTACTGGCGCTGATGGAAGACTCTTACCTTCAGGCTGAATACCCCAAAACCAAAGTTTATTAAAAAAGGAAAGTCTTATTTAAATATTCAAACACCATCTCCTTGTTCACAGAACCAATAGCCAGAAAAATCACCCAGATCTCCCAAGCTCCAGGTCCTGCACATCCCCTCCACTGTGTCTCCCCATGGAGAGCCCCAGCAAAAATTCTGGAAGTCCTGGGACTTAGAGGAGGGGAGGGGAAGGGCCAGGCAGGCTCAGACTGCACACGGGTGTGTCTCCCACTGCTGGGATCAGCCTTCACGTGAAGCAGCTCCTGGCATCTTGGCAAAACAGCCCAGTTATTCCCACTGTCCTGGGGTAAAATCAGGGCTAGAATGATCAGTGTCCATGCAAGTGGTAATTTCTGCAAAGCACAGATCTAAGCCAGGCTCACCAGTCCCCTCCATCACAAAATCTGCTAAAAATTTGGTAAAAACCGAGCACTTTCCAAAGCGCTGTTTTCTTGTTTGGAGGTGTCACTCACACACTTCAGGGGTTTCTCCAAAGAAGGGATTAGGTCTGCCAGGAAGCAACCTCAGTTTTGCCACAGCCAAGTAATATAACTAATCAATCCCAAAGTTTTTAATCTGACAGAATTTCACTTCCATCAGACTCAAACCATAGAAACCATGAATGGCGTAAAACAGCGTTTCATTTTTAACTGCACAGAAATAAACTCGGGGTCACGGATTCAGGGCTGGCAAAGGGCCGGGGTGTTTCCTTCCTCAGCTGTCAGGATGTGAACATTACTGCTGCTCAAGTATACATTTTTTCCACCTTTTCTTGGCAGAAGTAAACTCTGTAGACGCTGCGATCCTGCCAAGCCTCCCAAATGAGTCTTGCCTTAAATCCCATGGCTTCCATCAGCCCGGGGGTTCTGCAGCCAGAGCAACCCCTGACCGTGTTGTGGAGCTGCCTGGGATCTCTCCAGAGACCTCTGGAGGCCTCGCTCAATCCTCCCCCCTCTTAAAATAGCACACGCCAGATTGCTTTTTTTCTGTCAAGTTCACATTTCTTCTGCAGGAGCTCAAAGGAGAATTTGCACTGATGGGAGTTTGGGTGCCAACCTTCCCAAACCCCAAATCCAAGAGGACAACGGTGTTACCCCTCTGAAGATGGAGTTTCATCTGTGAGGCTGAAGGGAAATACAAAGTAATGTGTCCAGTTTGGCTCTCTAAGAGGGACAGCTCTGGTTACTTCTGCTCTTCTTTTCTGTTTTCTGTGCCCAAGTTGAGAACTTCATGTGCTCTCCAGTAGTTTAATACCTGCCCAACTGCAGGTTCACTTTTGCCACTATTCACACATCCAGAGCTTCTTTTCAGCTCGTTTCATTCCTTTGGAGAAGGGACACCAGGAACCCAACCAACACTCTGAACTCTTACCACAGCCTCTAGAACCAAGGAAGATAACAGGAGTGACAGTGCAGCTTTACTTCAGGACTGGGAAGAGGAACAAGGCCTTAATTCCAGACCATCCTGGACACTTCTCCCAGCAATCACTCCAGCACTGCAGAGATCTGCTCAGCATGGGCTCCCCCAGCCCATTTCTGCAGCTGCCTCCTGTTCCCCACTGGAACAGCTTCCCTCAGGATTCATGGCCCATCCACAGGACACCAGGCCTCTCCTCTCTGATGTGGGGCCAGCTGTGAAGCCTACATTAATACCAGCTCTTATTTTTTATTTTATTATCCAACATGCCATGAAAGACCACAGCAAAGATTTGCCACCGCCTTCCAGTTCATGGAAAAGAAAATATATTCCAGTGGTTATGGCAGCAAATCAAGAAAAAGGGGACACCTGATTTATGTTTCTGCCTCTCCAGGTTTCTCGGTGCTGGAAAAACTTCTCCAAGGGATTTCCAATTACAGCCCAAGCTGCTCCTTACAGCCTCCCCAGCTCAGAAACTCCAGCACTCGCCCCAGCTGGGCTGTCAATACAGGAATATGTGTCACAAATGAGCTCTGCAAGGCACAGCCCCTTCAATTCCATTAAGTTCTTTTGGCTTCCTGTGTTCCAAGGAGTTCTGTCTGGGACACACATCAGTCTCCTGTTTGCCTCCTTGCTTCTTGTAATAGCCACGATAGAATGGTGACATCAAAGCCTCAGGTCTCTGGCAGCACCTTCTGCAGAAATTCCACTCCACCAACAACACTTTTTCTCTTTTGTTGCCTGGAATGTGCTGGTCCCTCACTGTAGCTACAGAAACCCCAGAATTTAACAAAAAACAACAGTTTTTGATGACTTTTAGCAAGGTGATGTTTTTAGTGTGGCTCGGAGTGCCCAGCTCCTCTCTTGATAACCTATTTTTCTCCTTGTAGAGCTCGAGTAGGAATTAATTATTTTCAAAAGCATGTTTTCTTGCCTCTTGCAGATAACAGCTCTGCCTGTCCTAAAAACTCCAGGCAAAAATTCCTGAGGGGGCAGGAACATGACCTGTGCCCTGAGAACAGGGGGAACATGTCCCCTCTGGGCAGATGGCCAGAGCAAAACCTGCCCTGGGGACAACACCCTGCACTGCCCTGTGGGCTTTAATGCTCTGAAAGCCACCAAAGCTTCCTCACTTCACAGGGATACACAACCAGTGGTGCTGAGGAGCACAATGATGATCCACTGACTGCTGCCCAGTGCACTGGGAGGGTGTTCAGAGCAGGCAGAATTCAGAGTAAAACACAACAAGGGTGCTCCAGCAGAATCCCCTGACCTGGGAAATCTGGAAGAGAGCTCAGGCCAGTGGAAAAGGAGGAGTGGAGGTTCCCCTGGACCCCCACAGGATCAACTCAGTTCCAGCCCCCCCCCTGCAAACACTGACAAAGTCATTTTGTTCAGCTGTAAAAAAAGAACTGCTGCAGGATGAAGATGTTTAAGGGTCTGAATAAATTTTCCTTCTCACCACAGAGCTCGACAGAGCAAAAAATCCAAGTTTGGTTTCTCTGACTGTTGGACAGAAGGTGTGTCCTGCAGAACACTGCAGGAACAGGCAAATCCCTGTGCCCATCCCCAAAAAATTGCCACCTCCAGCACAAAATACAGGATACACCCGGGAGCCTCAGCAGTGCTGCCCCAGCAGCTCAGGGCCTCATCCCCAAACCAGGCAGGCCAGGCTATAGCCAGGGAAAGGACACACAGGAGGAACTGTGGCAGGACTCAGATTATCCTGACAGGTCCCAGCCAGCCCAGCTCAGCTCCCTTTAAAGGCAAAGCAGGGGATGATTTGTGGCCAAGCTGCTTGGTAATAAAAACACCATTCTGCTGAAAACCCCAAAGAAATATTGCTCAAAGTCATAGAACTCTCAGCTCCCAGCACGTGCTCGAGAAGTTTCCCTTATCCCAGGTTTAATCCCAGCTCCAGAGATCATAAACTTCTCGGCCTTTAGTCCAAGAAAAACACAACAATATAACTCTTTCTCCTTGCTCTTCAGGGTCAGCAGCTGGATTTTCCAATGCATATGGCAGACGTGCTGCTCCTCGCTCCTCAATTAGCAGGCAGCCTCAGATGATGTTATTTCAATCTCTCTTCCTCTCTCCAAGAAAGAACTGGAAAATTATTGCTGAAAAGAAGGCTGGCAGGGAAATGCAATAGTTCAGGATCATTAAATCAGGGGTGAAGCACAAAAACCACTTGGAGAGCTCTGTGCTTTCCTTGAAGCCCTGGGCTTTTAATAGAAATCAGAGTTTCAAGTAATCTTTTACACGACTTGAGAACTCCTTGTTTCTTTGTTGCCAAAGCCAATGGCTTAGCTAATGTGTGCTCTGGAGCATAATGACATTACAGCATTAAAATTAATCTTCTGCATAATTAAAAGCCCAAACACTGTAAGTTAATTTTTTAAAATTTAAACTACAGGCCATTACAAAGCCAGTAATACTGCTGCAAAGCTGGAACCTGCCTGTGCAAAATCTTATTTACAGAGTCCCACTTCTCCTCTCCTTTTCAAGGAAATTAATTTGGGTTATGAAGTAGCTCAGATTGAAAGAACAACAAGTTCCACAGCAGTGAAATAAAAATAGAAAATTAACAGGAAAAAAAATCCTTGTGGTTCATGGAGTAAAGGGATCTCTCATCTGTAGATATTGGATTTTAAAATCAGCATACTGAGCATCACACAAACATCGAACAGGGCCAACCTCAGCTTTGCAGCACATTTAAGAGCAGAGCCTGAGATTTCTGAGCCCATTCCATTTATCAAAGAAAAAACTAAAAAAACCCCTCTATGAAATATTACTTTAGAAAAATGAAACCAACAAGATCCAAATCACTGGATCACAAAGTGACTGTTTGTCCTCTGTCCAAGCTTCACCAATTTCCACGGAATTGAGAGAACTGCAGAACAGGATGTAGAAAATGTGACACACGAAATGCTTTAGCACTGCTGGGTGTGAAGAACAGCCCCCATTACACCAGCAGCAAATACAAGGAATTGATCATTTAACTTATTTTCCACAATGTGATCTCTAGGAAGTCCTGCAAAAAAAGCCATTTTCTGTAGGAAACAGCATTAAAACCACAACACCAAACCAGAGATGTGGCAGGGCTGAAACCAAGGGCAGGCAACAACACTTGGAGAAATAGGCTGGATTGTAAGAGGTGATTGCAGAAATTGCGACTTTAGTGACTTTCAAACTGTAAACTGCAAAATTTAAATTTAAAATTGTAAATTGTACATTTTGCTTACGTGTGACTTTTGCAAACGAAAAGCAGAAGCATCATTAATGAAGGCTGGGCAGACAGAGGTGTGTGACACTGAAGTGACAATGGGGAGTGACATTGGTGTGACCCTGTTGGGTGACATTGGAGTGACCCTAGTGGGTGACCCTGGCTGTCAGTTGTTTGGGTGATTGTGAATGGTCCATTCCATTTTCCCACATCAACACTATGAAACATTTTTACAGCTGGAAAAGACCCCACTCCAGCAGTTCTGGAAATGACTGGCTCTGGGCTTCATCCCAAGAGCTTCAGGGTCCCAAATCCAGAGCCACAGGCCCTTGGACCAACCGCTCACCTCGGGGGGAACAGGAGCTGTGGCTGTCTCTGGCAGTGTCCAGGGCCAGGCTGGGCGGGCTTGGAGCACCCTGGGACAGTGGGAGGTGTCCCTGCCCATGGCAGGGGTGGCACTGGATGGGCTTTAAGGCCCCTCCAATCCAAACCACCCTGGGGTTCCGTGAAGGGCAGTGTGCGCTGCATCCCCCTTCACCAGCCCTGTGCTGCCATGAGCCCACCCCAGCCTGGACACATATCCAAGTCAGTGACCACTGATGAACAACTTGAGGGATTTCTATCCCTGCCAGCAATTTCAGAATCAGGCAGCCACGCTGCACCACTAGGCCTTCTTCAGAAACATCTGAAGCCAAAGCCCCTTCCCTTCATCCTGCAGTTGAGCACATGAAGCCACAGAGCCCAACACTTACCTGGGACAGGACTCTTGCTCGAGTTCACACTCAGAGCCTCCTGGCTCTCCTCCAGTTGCCCATCTGCTTCTGTCTCTTCCTTCTTTTCAGTATCTTTTACCTCTTCGCTATGAGTAGTTCTTGTGCTCTCCTCTCCTTCTAGATCTCCCTGGACAACAGGGAGGACACTCGGAGACGGGAGAGGAGGAGAGGGAGCTGTAGTGGTGACAGCGGCAGCCGGCGGGGTGGCCGGCGGGGAGGGCGGC